>JAVJAQ010005910.1:295239-473111 GCA_032362365.1 Zygogramma bicolorata
TGACGCTCGAGTGAATCCCGATTTAGCATCATGGGCTCTCCTACTAACAACTTTGTATGTCCATTGTTGTAGCCTTATCAGTTGAAATGAATATTATTGTTATTATAAGTTTGGTTACAATAAGAAGTGGCCTAAAAGCAGGAAGTTTTATTCCTCATTTTTCAAGATGATCTCCTACCACATAGTAACGACTGCATCTGAGTATATCTACTTTTCGCAAAACTAATTCATACAAAACATTTGAAATTAATACCAGTAATCAGACTACTTCAATGAATGAAAGGAAACATGACGAAGAAAGGCGACTCAAAGGTTGCAGAAGAACATGACTGAACATCAACAACAATGGGGTATTGGCATAAGCGGAGTTGCCGGTTGAATGCTTATTGATTCGACCCCCAATGCAGATACATCGACAGAACGATTAATGTTTGATCGCCCTCGGTTGGGTGATAACCGATCCCCACTTTTTAACCCCGTCAATCAAAACTACGGGGAATATATGCGGCATTTATTACATAATTGAAGCGCATTGGCTTAGAATTCCATACTGATATTGGTCGAAGAGGAGATAAATGGGAAGTTCTGTATTCCATTATACGGTTTTGTTGATTGAGCTTGTTTCTTGGTAATAACTGAGTCATAGTGTCACCAGTTTTTTCCCCGTAGGTAATCATCCTTATAGAAGGGTAGTTTGTAATTTTTTTTTCAAAACAAAAAAGAGTTCTGATTTTTTCCCGTAGAGATTTTTCTCGGTCCGACCAATAATTCGTCTTTCAATTATTCCGAATAATTTCTCAATATTGAACTGAATAGTTAGCTGATAATTGAAGATTATCCCAATCGCACATCTTAATTTTTTTCACATTTTACTATTTCCAGACTCTAGAATACATCGAGCAGCCTGTATCATGCCCATTTCTTATCAGCCTTAGATTATTCTCACTATTCCATGATCTTTGGCCAGATCATGCTGGGTGAAGCTGGAGTTTTCTACTCTTTCGTATCTTATGGGTGAATGATGTTCCTCAAAGCGGGTTTCTATAACCAGTCTACTCTGGCCAATTTTCTTATTCAGCTTCTGATCCACCAGGAAGAGGTTCTGTATGCCATCATCGTACTCACATTTTCGAAAATCTGTTGAAGTACTCTAGTGAAATGAGGTTTATATGGGATTGGCTTAATATTTTTGGAGCTGTCACCTTTTTGACATGACAAAGTCTCACGAATCGTTTCCCCAAATAGTAATTTTCTAAAAAACGTACCTACTTATCGAATTACATTTTCATCATCGCATTTATCCCTTCGAGCGAAATTCAACAAGGGTATGGATAAGAAATTGCACTGCTGCCAATTTATGTTCTGGGAGCTGATTCGGATCTTTAGGAATGTTTCTGAACGAGTTTCTGCTGTTTGGTAAGTATCAAATTCTATTCAAGTCTCTTTGTTCCACCTGACCAATGAATCTTGAAATGGCATTTGCTGATCAATTTTGTACTCCATACCTAACTTTATATTCTCACACCTGCTGTTCAGTGCTGGAGAGACATTCTCAATTTCGGTTATTCTCATATCGAAATCAGTGAATATACCTTATCCAAACCCAAAGAAAGTAACTGAGTTATTATCCTCGTCCCAAATATGCTCATGATCAGGTCGCTATGAATCGATTTTCTAGGTTCATGTATTTCTGCTCCATCATATATCTTTGGAACAATAGCATTCTGTTTGAAAGCAGTGTAATCAATGTTTTTCATTTTCTCAGTGTGGTTCTCACGTAAGCGATCATGTTAGGTACAGCTTATCCAATCTATCTTGGCACCGAACTAATAACGTATATGCCCAGCAATCTCTGAGAAGTATACTAAAATGAAAAAACTCATATTATATGGGTTCACTGTGATGAAATTAATTTCTAGAAGGTGTTTTTCATTTCTTCATAGTCTGCACTACCACTGTGCGACTGGAAAAGTAGCTGAGTTTTTGCCAGGATGTATTGCATAAGCTATAACATGTTTCGTGGTAGCTCGATTATGACTGATTTTTCCATGACCTTCGCCATCACGTTGGGTGGAGTTGATAGCGCGTTGCGTCTGAAGTAATAATGTTTCTTTATTCCTCTCTCGGGTATTGATTGACTTTTAGTAATAACTTGCAGAGCACTGAACAAATTATCTGACAGGTACAAAAAATACAGAAGGAATAATTCATAGAGGCAAACATGTGGCCAAAAAATCAGGAGTAAGACTCTTTTTGAGAACTGCAAAACCATCGTCTTCATTGCGAAATAGCAAACATTTTAGGAAGCATGTTTCATCTTCGCTTTATTGGGAAAATAAATATTCTCAAAACGCCACAAATTCGCTGGTAATTATAAATTGAGTCGAGACATGTTCGTGACTGGAAAACGTATCTAATCGATTTATGTTTTTAGCAACCACCCACCAATTACTGATGATAATCCAAACAACCAAGTTCCTGTTGTTTACCCAATAAGATTTATTACCGCTACGTCTAGACCAGCTTATGCTATGATCGATACTGTTTGCTGAACACGTTTATTTAATTTTAATTGATGTTCATGGACGAGCTAATTCGATGGTGTTGAGAGAATTTGTATAAATTAAAGTTTCAGAAACTGTTACAACTCGAGCAGAAGCTGCACGATTTCCCAAGTAAAGTTTGAAGGAATAATATGCAGTTACTCCGACAGTACACATCTTGGAGGATACACCTTCTTCAGAGAACTGGTTGAATATTCCAACAAACGAGATTCTGATGAAGTAATTATTTCAGTCTTCAAATTTTCAATTAGTTGACATTCTACAAACCCGCTGATGTAGATGAAGTTGAGAGAATCTGGGGGAAGTAAATTAATACTTCTGCTCATTCAAGACGATATATGGGTTACCCAGTTTATGATGCGAGAATTTCATTCTGAATCGTGAGTTACCTTTATAAGCTTTCCATTTTTTTTTTTTTTCCATTTGGTTCATCACAATTTGCATTCAATTCGAAATGCCCACCACAAGATAGCTGCTAGCTATTTCTGGCTTTGGCCTTCATCAGCTGTGGGTTGGCATTGTCCTCGTATCGAAGACAAACTGTGATAGATATCCCGACGATTTGAAATGAATCGTGCCTTTACGGCAAGCGACACATAAGTTGAACCACCTAGGGTGTCGCTTGCCGTAAAGGCAAGATTCATTTCAAATCCTCTGGATATCTATCACAGTTTGTCTTCGATACGAGGACCATGCCAACCCACAGCTGATGAAGGCCAAAGCCAGAAATAGCTAGCTATCTTGTGGTGAGCATTTCGAATTGAATGCAAATTGTGATAGACCAGAGAATTTGATAATCTATTTATCAGTTTCCTGATTCATCTTTCTTCATAGCAAATGACACTTTCTCTTTGTGTATATATATATATATATATAGATATATATATATATATATATATATATATATATATATATATATATATATATATGTAGAAATTGATGTTTTCACGGATCTTCGATATGCAAGATGAATTTTCTGGGTTTTTTATCCGTTAGGTATCTTCTGATCTGTTCGACGTTTCGAATTCCATTTTGAATTCATTCTCAAGAACTGTGAGACGAATATCTGTCCATACCGTCCTGGTCAATCACTCCCCTTACGAAGTAACCAAGCAAGAGTAAGCAAAGACTTCAATTGTCTGTTCTCCATGGAAACTGGTATTTATAATGATTCTCTCCAGTTATTATCCGACTAGGTCCGATATTATTGATGATTATATCGTCAGCCGCTCTCTAAGGTTGTATCCTGCCCATTCAGGTATTATGTAGAAATTGATGTTTCCACGGATATTCGATATGCAAGATGAATTTTCTGGGTTTTTTATCCGTTAGGTATCTTCTGATCTGTTCGACGTTTCGAATTCCATTTTGAATTCATTCTCAAGAACTGTGAGACGAATATCTGTCCATACCGTCCTGGTCAATCACTCCCCTTACGAAGTAACCAAGCAAGAGTAAGCAAAGACTTCAATTGTCTGTTCTCCATGGAAACTGGTATTTATAATGATTCTCTCCAGTTATTATCCGACTAGGTCCGATATTATTGATGATTATATCGTCAGCCGCTCTCTGAGGTTGTATCCTGCCCATTCAGGTATTATGTAGAAATTGATGTTTTCACGGATCTTCGATATGCAAGATGAATTTTCTGGGTTTTTTATCCGTTAGGTATCTTCTGATCTGTTCGACGTTTCGAATCCCATTTTGAATTCATTCTCAAGAACTGTGAGACGAATATCTGTCCATACCGTCCTGGTCAATCACTCCCCTTACGAAGTGACGATATAATCATCAATAATATCGGACCTAGTCGGATAATAACTGGAGAGAATCATTATAAATACCAGTTTCCATGGAGAACAGACAATTGAAGTCTTTGCTTACTCTTGCTTGGTTACTTCGTAAGGGGAGTGATTGACCAGGACGGTATGGACAGATATTCGTCTCACAGTTCTTGAGAATGAATTCAAAATGGAATTCGAAACGTCGAACAGATCAGAAGATACCTAACGGATAAAAAACCCAGAAAATTCATCTTGCATATCGAAGATCCGTGAAAACATCAATTTCTACATAATACCTGAATGGGCAGGATACAACCTTAGAGAGCGGCTGACGATATAATCATCAATAATATCGGACCTAGTCGGATAATAACTGGAGAGAATCATTATAAATACCAGTTTCCATGGAGAACAGACAATTGAAGTCTTTGCTTACTCTTGCTTGGTTACTTCGTAAGGGGAGTGATTGACCAGGACGGTATGGACAGATATTCGTCTCACAGTTCTTGAGAATGAATTCGAAATGGAATTCGAAACGTCGAACAAATCAGAAGATACCTAACGGATAAAAAACCCAGAAAATTCATCTTGCATATATATATATATATATATATATATATATATATATATATATATATATATATATATATATATATACACTGTGTCCCGCTTTTCATGAATACACCCTGATATCTCAGTTATCAATAATGCGATTTTCTTGAAATTTTGCTGGTGATTATATGTTAGGTAAATAAAGTATTTGGCATAGTGAACATTTTCATCGACCATTGGCGTACGGTGTTGGGGGGAGAAAAAAAGCTGTTTTTTGGGAAAAGGATATTAGGGCTCAATTCAGATATTTTTTTTTATAAGATTCAGAATCAGCATCCCCAAAAACCCCCCAATTCATATTTTCGAAATCTCAAGAGCTGATTTGAGCAGAAAAAAAAATTAAATTAATTTTTTTCATGAATACACCCGAATATCTCTGTTATTATAAACGCGATTTTACTGAGATTTTGGTGGTGATTGTATGTTGGGCAAATGAAGTATTTGGCTTACTGAACATTTTCATCGATCATCGGCGTACCTTGTTGGGGGGTGAAAAAAAGCAGTTTTTTTTTTTATAAAAGTATTTTAGGGCTTATTTTAGGCAACTTTTCTTATCAGATTCAGAATCAGCATCCCAAAAAACCATTTAATTCATATTTTCAAAATCTCAAGAGCTGATTTGAACAGAAAAAATTTGCATTCACTTTTTTAACTAGATTGTTTATTTTCAACTTTTTAGGTCAAATGTCCTAATCTAATCCTATTGAATTTCAAACACATCCGTTTCGTTATAATCAGTTTCAACTGCCCTTATACTACAATTTAGGTATTTTCGAAGATACGCGTGCTTTGTTACCGTTGGCTTGTCGATTTGTGTTTTCAAGCAAATTAATGAAAGAGTGCTTTGAAACAAAAGTTTTTGTTCAACATTCGGTAATCAGTACGAATTGTCAATATGTCAAGCAGTGTTACTTAACTGTTAATAACATGGCACACAACCGAAGAGTAGTTCTTACAATTGGAGAAAAAGTAGAGATTATCCGCTTATTTGGTGATAATGAAAGGTCCACGCGTCAGGTTGCTGGAATATTCAATGAAAGGCATCATGATCGAGAACCAATTTCTCACGATACCGTTGCCAAAATCAACAGATTGTTCGCAAGGACTGGAGCGGTTTTCAAGACAAGACCTGGGAGGTACAATTTGAATCAAAGACACTATCCAGACGACGAACGTATCTTAGCAGAATTTCGAAACAACCCAAATGGTACTCTGAGGGCGGTTGCGAGGACACTGAATTTAACGAAAAACAAAGTATGGAGATGTTTGAAACGCAATAGAATTATGGCATTTAAACCAAAATTTCTACATACTCTATTAAATGGTGATTTTGAACGACGGTTTGAATTTTGCTTATGGTTGCAGGGTAACTATCTTAACGACAGACTTTTTCTGAAGAACATAATGTTTACTGACGAGGCAACGTTTACAACAAACGGTGTGGTATCTAGTCAAAATTGTAGGTTTTGGGCAGCTGAGAATCCGAATTGGGTAATTCATTGTAAAAACCAATACAGTGAAAAAGTTAACGTGTGGTGTGGCCTATTTTACGAACGAATTGTTGGCCTTTTTTTTCTGGATAACCTGACCGGACAAAATTTTCTGCATTTTTTACAAAATGATCTCTATGATTTTCTCATGGAATTGCCATTAGCACAAAGACAAAACTTAATTTTTCAATTAGATGGTGCTCCCGCACATAATTCACGGAGAGTAAGAAACTTTTTGAATGCAAGTTTCCCTATGAAGTGGATAGGTAGAAATTCCCCTTTAGAACCATGGCCCCCTAGATCGCCAGATATTACCCCTTGTGACTTTTTTCTGTGGGGACATTTGAAAAATAAAGTATATGCTACTCGGCCGCGTAATAGAGAGGAACTTTGCTTTGCAATTAGGCAAGCGTGTCAGGAAATAACTCCCCAAACTTTAAGAAAAGTGAATGTACGTTTGAGAAGAATTGTTGAGAAGTGTATTGTTTCAGAGGGTAGTTATGTTGAAAACACAAGAATATAAAATGATGTAATTCGTAATTTTGTTACCACAGTTACAAATAAAGAACTTGATAAAAGGGACTTGAACTTTTTTCTCTGTTCAAATTAGCTCTTGAGATTTTGAAAATATGAATTCAGGGGTTTTTGGGGATGCTGATTCTGAATCTGATGAAAAAGTAGTCTAAAATAATCCCTAATATCCTTTTTTCAGAAAAGCTCCTTTTTTTCACCCCTCAACACCGTACGCCAATGATCGATGAAAATGTTCACTATGCCAAATACTTCATTTACTTAACATACAATCACCACCAAAATCTCAGTAAAATCGCATTTATAATAACAGAGATATTCGGGTGTATTCATGAAAAAAATTAATTTAATTTTTTTTTCTGCTCAAATCAGCTCTTGAGATTTCGAAAATAAGAATTGGGGGGTTTTTGGGGATGCTGATTCTGAATCTTATAAAAAAAAATATCTGAATTGAGCCCTAATATCCTTTTCCCAAAAAACAGCTTTTTTTCTCCCCCCAACACCGTACGCCAATGGTCGATGAAAATGTTCACTATGCCAAATACTTTATTTACCTAACATATAATCACCAGCAAAATTTCAAGAAAATCGCATTATTGATAACTGAGATATCAGGGTGTATTCATGAAAAGCGGGACACACTGTATATATATAGTATATATATATATATATATATATATATATATATATATATATATATATATATATATATATATATATATATATATATATGTATATCGTTTCTGTTCTGAAAACTTTTTCACATATTCTGTTTCTTCGATTCATTGTTGACAGAAATTCAAGTTTGTGGTAGGTTGACATCCAGAAAACAACGAGAAAATAACTCATCCAACAGAAAATTATAGACTCTTTCTGGCAGTACTTCAATTTAATATATTTAAAACGTCAAATTGAATCAATCGTGTCGAAGTGTTTGAAAATGAATCGGTTTGGCGAAACCAAAAACGAAGAAGTAGATAGTGTAATTCAGTCTACAATCCCTCATAATACAGTGAGGAGTGAAAGTAGCGTATGGAATCACATATAATAGTTGTGTTTTCAATTTCAATTGATAATTTATAAAGCTGGTGCCGTTTCTGTATGAATAAGCTACTTTTTTGATTGATGCTGAATTTCTCTTGTATTTATCAATTTGACTCGACATTATTTTGGCATTACTAACCAGAGATGGAAGCCCTCGAGCTTTATTGCTCACGAGCTTCCATCAGATTATTGATACCAAAATCGTGCCTCGTTGAATTATCATAAAATACATTCGAAATTTATATGCAAACAAATTAGTCGACTATTTATCAAGGTCTTGTTATATTACCCTTGATTATTAACCCAGGATATTAATTCATACATTTATTTTCCAAGAAACATACATTATATTCATAGTAGAAAAAAAGTACTATAATATAAATGATAATTAAAAACAAATCAAAGCAATAAAATCGAAATACCTCCAAATATGGGGTGCGTATTCCTACGTCGAATTCTTCCTACGGCGAATTCTTCCTACGCCGAATTCTTCCTACGTCGAATTCTTCCTACGGCGAATGTCATCCCCTCCACTGACGTCATCAAAACACGAACGTTTCCGATGATGATCCATACACCCCATAGTGGAAAGTTCGCCGTAGGGAGAATTCGACATAGGAAGAATTCGCCGTAGGAAGAATTCGACGTAGGAAGACTTCGACGTAGGAAGAATTCGACGTAGGAAGAATTCGACGTAGGAAGAATTCGACGTAGGAAGAATTCGACGTAGGAAGAATTCGACGTAGGAAGAATTCGACGTAGGAAGAATTCGACGTAGGAAGAATTCGACGTAGGAAGAATTCGACGTAGGAAGAATTCTCCATAGAAATAATTCAGAATTAGTTAACATTGCCGCCAAATTATCTCGTTAACGACTCCATCAATAAAACGGGATGCACCGAGGGATTCCTCTTTGACATTTACGGTGGAATTCATTCATATTGATTGATTATTGATAAAATAAAAATATGAAATTATAATACATGAAGTGATCAACATCGATAACATACATCAAGAAAAGTTACTGCTTTTTTTATTCTTTTCTGCAAACTCGATACACGTCTCATCATTGTTAACGGTTTCATCTCTGACTAGATAGGTGAAAAATGTGACGCTTCTGGATTTCACACCGTAGTAAGGTGGTAAAAAAAGGGTTGTAGATTTCAAGTCCTTAACACTTTTTGGGAAGACATATGATGCAGCATGAATTGTGTTCAAGACGTTGCTGCTATATAAAACTATAAATTCCAGCACTATGCTCGTCACTTTTTAGAAGTTCAACGGACTGAATTTTCCAACAAACAATGGGCAGTTACGGACTAATGATTTTCATTTGGCTTTCTTCAAGACGTTAGATTCTGAAAAACATGATGTGATTGGAAGCCGATAATTTTTGTTTCAGATGAATTATAGCTCCTGGTACCGTTATTATCATATGGGACGGGGTTTTTCTCAATGAGTTTTCTGAATCAATCATATTGAAGAAAGACGTACGAGAAATTTCGACAGTAACTTTTTTTTTCGCTGAGACAATCAGTTATCCCTTGTTAATAGTCGATTGTATCAGTGAAAACTGACGACATAGTGCTACAAGTTATTGTTTCATATAGCAAAATCGTCCTGAATATGTTTCATGATGGGTCATTTGAACCCCCAAAAAGTGTTATTGGCTTGTAGCCTAGTCCTTTCATTTCAGTTCACTACTTGAAAGGGTATTGATCGGGTATTTCAACTTTAACTCTCACTATTATGTTTTCGAATAATATAAGAAATACGAAGACGGTTGATTTGGCGCAAAGTTGCACATTTATGTGGCCAACAGAATGCCTTTCAGAAAGTTATACAATCTTGAGTATTAATGAATGAATCCCACTGTGAATGCGAAAAAGGAGTTCTTCGGTACAAATCATCTGATGACGTCGTTGTCGAGATGTTCTCTCTGCTATGTGATATATTTCGAGAGAGAAGGGCGAATATTTTCGCCAATTTTTTCTTACGTCAAATTCTTCCTACGGCGAATTCTTCCTACGTCGAATTCTTCCTACGTCGAATTCTTCCTACGTCGAATTCTTCCTACGTCGAATTCTTGCTACGTCGAATTCTTGCTACGTCGAATTCTTGCTACGTCGAATTCTTGCTACGTCGAATTCTTCCTACGTCGAATTCTTCCTACGTCGAATTCTTCCTACGACGAACTTTCCACAATGGAGTGTATGGACCATCATCGGAAACGTTCGTGTTTCAATGACGTCAGTGGAGGGGATGACATTCGCCGTAGGAAGAATTCGACGTAGGAAGAATTCGACGTAGCAAGAATTCGCCGTAGGAAGAATTCGACGTAGCAAGACGACCCGCCAAATATCGCTAATGTAAATTGACAAGCACTAAAAATGTGAATGTAAAAATAAACTCAAACTTTCGATAAATAAATATTTTTTCTAATTGTTCTTGAATTTCAGTTTGCCAGAAGATTTTGAATAATTAGGTGATCAGTTGTAATATCTTATGCATTGAAAATAAATCTATTGTTGACCCAAATTTGTTTTCATAATTCACAAATAGTGGGAATGCCATGGTTATCGTGTTTACTAACAGGTTCGAAAACCAAATTAGTGTTTGAAGTTATTTTGGATGAGAAAAAAATTTTCTTTTGTGTTTGTGTCCTCACAAGGATATCTGAAGGAATACCATCGCCTTCTCAAAGAACCTCCAATCATACTCACTTCCACTAATTATAATCAGAGGTGCGAGTGTTCTAATTAAATTTTGATTTACAAGATGTGCGGCGGGACAACATCTAGTCTTACGCATTCGCTGCAATAAATTACGCGAAATTCTAGAAATTCCCTGAACTTCCCTTGAATATTCGGCTTACTGCCATAAAATATCATGCGCCTTATATATTACGCAGTTAATCTTCATAAATAGCTAGTCCCAAGACAACTTTTCAGGCTCGAGATTCTTGGCAAATTGTTTTACTTCCTCTCTAACCATGGACCCGCACTATATTAATTTTTCTCGACGGTTTCCTCAGCATCGTAATGCTAGGCATGAAGCTCGAAATATGTGTGATTACATGCCAAAAATTTCCATAATTCCATCTGGACCGAAAGTGAAAGTACATGGAACGCGTGGAGGTGGAGCCAAAGAGCTATGTATTATTTGACTGTAGATTCATAAACAGAAAATCACTAGAATTGTCTCATACAGCGCGCACGTAAAAAGCTCTATCTTTCTTCACTCTTGAGCGGAAGGGGATGTCGAGGTCAAGAAAAATCAAAGTAAAAAGTCCAAGTACCATTTTGAGTACATTTGAAATTCAAATGACATCACTTGCTGCCAAGAAAGAACTCTCGCATTTTCTCAAATTGGGCGGTGGAGGGTGGGTTGAGATGATTCATTAGAAGGGTTTGATTCTCTATCCAACACTGGAAACTTTTAAAAATCAGCCTTTCCTCAGCTATATTAGTTATAAAAGAAGACAATGAAACAAATACAAACACGGTCCCGTGTGTAATATGGAATATTTCCTTCGTGTTGAATGAAATGCTGTGAGAGACATGCGATTATTGAAAACTGATGCTAATATCTTCCCCACTTACAGATTACAGAGCATCAGAGGTGTACAATCTTCGAAAATTAACAGCGGATGATTCTGCTTCGCCTGCGTCACGACGCCTTGAAGTATTAAGTATGATATTACACAGACATGACAACTGTTTAGCGACATAATTGTGAAGTTGCATCATTTCTGACTCGGGTTGAGATTTTTGAGACACACCGAAAACTTTCATCGATTATTTCCGCCAATGTGAAAAACAGATGAAGAAGTTGAAGTATTGGCATCCAAAAAACAGAATTACAGCGTATATTTCCCTCATATATAAAATGTCCCATAAGAGCAATGCAATTATCGAAAACCTACAGCGGTAATTTCATTGTATCGAAAACTTACAGCGGTAATTACATTGTATCAATTCACCAAAACAACAACACATTTGAAACCGTATCGCTAGTTGTCAGTAAACAACATAAAAAATGTCAGCGACTTCAAAAATAGAAAAACATTTCGCGTTTAGGTGAGAACAAAAATAACATTCCTTGAGAATTTCTTTATTCGTGAAATATTCCAATGAATTACATTCGTGCATAAAAATCACCAGATAATTTTGCATTCAAGCGTGATATCTTATACAAATTGCATTCGGTTATTTTCATATTTTGTAAAAGAGCCCTCGCCAAAATATGAAAATAAACTCTTGCAATTTTTAGATATCACGCTTTCTTGCAAAATTATCGGTAATTTTTATGCACTTGTGCAATCATAAGCGATAATTCAACTCATTATAAAATCCATTAGAAAAGTTAATTTTGGCAGTTTGATATCGAATAAATAGAAACTTAACTGTTTGCAAGTGAATAAACTTTCATTAACCCCCCACTACGGTAACAACTATTGATTATTGTCGTGTGTTTGTTGCAGCTGCACCCCTGCACGCTGTGCGTAGAACACAGTGCTATCAAGAAAGAAAAGTGTTAACAAATTTTTCTACTTTCTGTAAGTATTGTGTTTGATTCCAAACAAGCGTTAACGGTAGATTTGGTGGTGTAACTCTGCAAGAGACAACGCCACTCCAAAAAACACCGAAAAAATAACTTATCAATTTGGAGGCAGTTTGAATTAATTTGTCGAGAAAAGGGGTATGAACTATTACCTTCAATGTCGCAGCCGGAAATCTCGAGCATATTGGCAGATTGGACGTATAATATGGAGAAATCCGAGAGAAATGACTACAAGGAGTAGTTGAAATAATGTGGAATACGGTAGCCAAAAGTATGCAAGAAAAATATTATATTGATTAAAAAATTGTGCTTGACCCAATCAAGCTGCTAAAAACGCTTAAAATAGCTAGATATATAGCATTAAGTAAAGAAGGAGTTATAGAAATGGCAGAACAGTGGGATGAAAATACTCCAATGGGACTTCAAAAAAAAACTATTCCATATCGCCGCTTTTAAATTAGCCTGGAGAGGTTATTGTTCTGAGGTCGATACATTCAGCTGAGAATATCCCAGAAACTATTTTTAACGAGCACCATTCAGCCTATTATTTTTTCCGATGAATGCCTATTTTTTCAAACTCAGTTATTTTTGAGCAATACCAATCGAGCAACTAGCAGTAGATGAAACCACTCATTCTACGGACCCGTTGTCTCATCATGCTCGTTGCTCTCTTGGTATTGCTGAATAACAAACTGGTATAACTCCCGATTATTACCTCCAGAAGTTGATGCCCAGGCAACCAAAATACAAAATCACAGCAATCATTCGCTACCTCCAAGCAGTTATAGTTTTGTCATTTCAAGGCACGATGAAATCCCATTGTTGAAAAGTACAAGCCTGGTCATATTTTCATCATTCATTTGAGATTACTACGAAGAATAGTTAATGAATATTTTGTGGAATTTTTCAAGAAATTTGATATCATTTGAGAATCATTAGGAATGCCATGTATAAAGCTTTCGATAGAAAAGGTACTAGCATTTTTCGCAAACATAGCGTGTTTAAGTAGAAATATGGAAAGATCGAAACTCTTACTCGAATATGATAAATAACAAAATTTTCATCTGCACTTACCATGGCCTGTGGAAAGCAGTGTCTGAAACAAAAAAGAATTGGATAATTGATGATAGGTATTTAACTTGTAACTGATCATTCCTCATTTTTCACCGAGTGGGACATATTGCCGCATAGAAATGAATGTAGGGCGGATTTTTTTTTCAACTATGTTCTATAATAATCTATAAATAATGTTCTATGAATGATATTATTTTTTCGAAACGCTAAATAACCACATACATTGGTGGGATGTCAGCTGTAGATTATTCCGAGTAAAGGTCATGGGTATTTTCCTTTTGGTGTGTATTATTATAGTGATGACTATTCCTCCTAAAAAAAATTCCATTTTCTTTCAAATACGTTCAGTTGAGATATGTGGAAACCTGGTAGTGTCAAAATTGGAAGTTGTTGAAATGAACTTATACAGATATCTCGCCGTATTTTTTCTCCAGTGAAGGCCTTTTGTCGCTTCTGTCTCGCAAATATTGATTTTCTGACAAGATTCAAGTTGAAATACAGTTTAACACTGAACATATTTTAATTTTCTTGCTTTTTTTCTACACTACTTCATGAGTCTATCTTCCTCCAGAGGTTTGTGTTACCCAATTTAGAATATTCGGTTCTATACTGAAGTTCATTTCCCGCTTCTTTTCATTTCTTACAAAGGTCTTCATGGAAATTCATAATGCATTTCTCCGTGCAGCCAAAGATGAACTCAAAATTTATTGCCCGTTTGCAAGGAGAGAGCATCATCGAACTCATACCATATATTGAAAAGTTATATCAAGAACTGAAAAGATCAACATCTGGAAATTGTGTCGGTATAGTAGGAATTTGTGACTCATATAACCTTTTCAGAATATGATAAAATGATTTGTGTATACGGTTAAAATGATGTGTGTGAGTTGACGATGGTGTGAAAAACTCTGTTTCAAGTCGGTACATCAGACATTTTGGGCAATTTTCCTATCATAATTCATACACTATACGGATTCGTCCCATCGAAGATGAAATGAAATTAGGAATACATCGGTTCAGTGATTCTGAGAGAAATATCTCGTGATTTTTACTGAGTTATCAAATATCATTATATAACTCAAAATTGACATGGAAGTGGAGAAAATCATCAGTTGAAATTAGTAATTACTATAAGTCTCTATATTTTTCATACGGTGGGCGTTTTAAGTTGGTGATGGCCAAGCAGTCTGCAGCCCCTTTTTGTATATGAATGGGCTTTCTCACTATTAGTTGAATCCGTGGTTGTTGCAGATTATTTCTGTCTGACTCCATGTGATAGGTAACTGTTAGGTGTTGAGGAACCAATTCTGGTAGTTGGAGAAAACCGGGTAAGTAGCAATGCCGATTCTCCTGGGGTTCTCTTCAATTCATAACAAATACGCTACTGTAAAAATCAGGAAGACGCCCCAAAGCGCTTCGCTTACCAAGATAATTAGCCCACCCGCCTCCTGGGTGCAATAGTAAGAGTGATTGAAATGACAGAAAAATATATATCGATTGCAATGTCAATTCATTAATCATATGATACTACTCACGCTTTGAAGGTGCAACGTTTGAGCTGAGAAGGATAGCCATCATTACTATCTTTCTTTTTCTCCAAGAATCTGTGAAACTTGGCCAGATTTGCGACTACAAAACATTTTGAATCTTCTGTTCTTTACGAGAAAAAAAAACTCCGAATCTGATGAGATGGCGTAAACCTCCAAGATGAAACACCAATTGCTGGATGACCATAGACTAAAACTACTACGATACCATATATAGGAGACCTCTAACAGCGAACTCCTCGAACAGCAGAGCCGTAACAAATGTTTTGTGTCGCTGAGGAGACCTATTGCAGATCAAAACAGCTATTTGGGATTCAATTCGTGAAAGCAATCATTTTGATTATCAAAATCCTGATTGCTGTCGGGGGTTGCAGTTTTTCGATTCGATTCTCGTTTGGGGAGGATCATTTGTTATGGTTTTGACGTACGATGGATCCGCTGTTAGAGGTCTGCTCTACTTGGTGTTCGGTATTTGGTCATCCAGAAATGATGTGATTATTGAGAAAAAGTTCATGAATCATGAATAATCACTTTGATCTATATGTTTCCCCTCATCCAGAAATGTTTGTAAAAGAAGTAGGCGAGAATTATTGAGGTTTGCCGCATACTAAATCATATCACATTCGAAAACTGAATGGAAGTGGCCGTTACCTGATGAAAATTCCTATTAAACAAATAATATACAGTTGCCTGTAGGATTTTCACATATTAGGGTTCACTACACTAAGAACTCAAATCATACTTTGTTTCATATGCAACTTTGAAATCTTTTTGTTTCAAGAAATTTTCTTACTCGGCTGACCTAAATAGGTCAACGTTCTGTAATTCTAATCATAATTCGTTTTAACTGGAAATTTCACTATCAGATAGATCTGGAGTTTATAGATTGTTGTGTGGTTCATGTCCTATGTTTTATGTCGGTCAAACGGTAAGAACATTTGACACGCCTAAAAGAGCACAGAAGTATTTTCGAAAATGGTAAGACAAATTCAACGAATGCATTTCACCTAACAGAGGGACATGAGTTCAACCACGAATTTGAAATCCTTCATTTCCTAGGAAAGGATTTGAAACTCAAACTCTTGAAGAGTTGGAAATTAATAAGTGAAAACATTCACAGTTTCCAATGAATGATCAGACGGAAATGAATAATCAGCCTCTGTTGAATATGTTCTTTCCAGGAATTTGTACGAACAAGGATGTGACGTCGGACCATTAATATTATTAATTAGTTGTTGGACTATATTCTTATTGACCGTCTGATCTAATGTTATATGAATTGAAATGTAACAGGGTTAAGATTAGTTTGAAGTTCCTGGTTGAGGATGCTATTGTATAGCGAAACAAGTGTTGCAGTTTAGTGAACCCTGATATGTGAAAATCTCACAGGCAACTGCATATCATTTGTATATCACATTGGATATTTTTTAAATAAGTAGACTACCCTTTTCGTATTCAAAGTCATTTTTTCACTTATATACTTTTCAGCGATTAACTGATATAGCTGAATGAAGAATGAGTCCATTCTACGTTTCATCTGAAATATTCCTTCTCTGGCTGTTCTAGCAAACTCATTTGACTCGTGATTACACATAAAACAACCGAATCTCTCGCAATATTTCAAACACTCTGGAGGTCAGCTTAAACTTTGTTCGAAGGTAATAAATACGTACCCGCATTCAAAATCGGTTAGGTTAATGGTTCTCTGATTGCCTTTTGTTTTTGCTATAATCGTTTATTATTTTGTGTGATATGGGTGAGTAGACAGCAAACTTTGAGAAGGGTCATCAAAAAGGGTTGATAATAAATTTCAGTGGGAAAGCTAATAAAACTTGCATTAATAAATTTCAGTCTCTACATTAACTGGTAGAATTAATTTCATGTTTTCTGATGTTCATATGATTTTCTATAGGAGTGGTTCATGCATAACAAAAAAGGAATATTTGTAAAAAAAATTAAAACCTTATTAAAAAACTGTTTATCAACTTCTTCTCCGAGTGAGAAATTTCAATAGGAAATTCCATTGAAAGAAGTATCCTCAACCTAACAATCTCTTCCTGTTGATAGATCTGTGAATGTCGTTCATGGACCTTGATACATCAACAAAAAGGAGAAATGTATTTAAAAATCTACGTCATGACAGGTGCTGAATCCCATGTATGGAACGTATACCATCATCCTATACATCAAAGGAAAACAGTATTTCGTAATGAAATTGTACTCACCAGATTGACATTACATTCTAAAACCCAGGTGAGCGCATATTCTGCTCAGAGAAAACTTCTTTCATTCTTTCATTCTCGGCACTGCCGATATTTTATATGTGAAACGGAATGTTTTCCATTTATTCAATGTACCCCTCAATCTCTATCATAGGGATTTCGGGTCTCTATAACTGACTATACTTCGAAATGTTGTCAGTTATCACCCAAATACGATTGCGGATACGATCAAAACATCGTTAGAATACCAACTTGAAACTTGGTTTCAACATTTGTTCATATAAATTCATATTTCTTATTCAATATCCCAACGTTTCGTCACAATATTAGTTTTCTGATCAATGACACCTTTAATTTTTATTCCTTTACCCGAAAATCCATTTCAATCTTTCGTTTGCTTTCTTTGATTTGAATTTCTTTTGATTATTTTTGAGGCGAAAGGTTCCTGTAGACTCAATTATATATTCAATGGAAGTCCGAACCAATACCACTCAGAGGTGTTATATATTTAAAAAGATTCTTCGAGATCGGAAATATTTCCTGAAATAGGAAAAATCGCGATTATGTCGATTCCAAAAGTAACCACGCCTAACACTTTCAATTGTATCTATCCCATATGCATTTTACTTGAATTTTTCGAATTATTCCACGAAGTATTTCCTCTACAGATCTAACAATCTTGATGGAAACTTATTGTGGTCTTCCCTCGAAGAGACTACTTTCCACAGGGCTGCGTTCTTGGGCCACTATAATTTCAATATATATCTTTTTCTCCCAACGATCCTTAATTTTATTCAAGCTCACCTGTTCGTAGATGATTTAATTATCAACTATATCACTCTCATTGCCTATCTGCAATAGATTCGACACTGGGCAGCTGTCTATCATGAATTCGGCTACTTCAGTGAGTATATTGGGTCTAAGTGTTGACGAGTGTTTCACGTGGAAGGAACATTGTGAGAATCTCATGACAAAATTGTCTTCTTTTGCATATATGTTCAGAAATCTCAGCAAGATTCTTGAAAAGTCACATCTGTTAAACATGTATTTCGCTTATGTTGATTCCCGTATACGCTACGGAATATGTCTGGGGTCTATCTACACCCGCAAAAGACGTTTTTATCTCCAAAAAAAAATAATCAGATGTATTGCTCAGGTGAACAAGCAACATTCTTGCAGAAATTTTTTTGTCGAATTCAAAGTCATGCCTTTGATTTCCTTATACATATTTTAAATGAGTGTTTATATTTTCCAAAATAAGTTAAGAGTCCATGACATCACTGGCATGAATACTAGATGTCAAAATAATTATTACTTTCCGTTTTCGAGGCTCAAACTGAAATACAACTCTCCAGAGACAATGGGAATAAGAGGTTTCAATTAACTGCCCCAAGAAATCCGAGATAGACCTACGCTAAGCACATTCAGAGTGTCTCTAAAAAAATTCCTCACTGAAAATTGCTTCTACACAATGAATGAGTTTTACCAAATGTGTACAATTGTTTGACTGTCTATGTTTTATTGTTATATAAGCATTTACTGTGTTTTTTCTGTCTTTGTATGTATGTTGACGAACCTAAAAACATGTAGTTTATTATTAGTATATACATATTAAACGAAGATCTCCAAAGCACTATGGTTTATTTTGAAAAGCATGGCCTATGCATCAATCCTAACAAAAAGTGTTGCAATTTGCTCAGGTTGATATTCAACATGGCTCCATAATAGCTTTCTTCAAATTGAAATCTTTCTACACATTCAAATATGATCTTTCATCAGAAACGAATCTCGGTCAGATGAAATCACATTTTTATTCTGACGTATTATATTATGCTTCAGTATATTTAATTTCCTAGCCAAATATGAACGACAAAATTGCAACGCATTCAAAATGCTTGTATGCGTTTCGTCGGTTGCTTACCGTATAGGGAGTACACATTCCAACATTTGTAAAGTTTTAAAGGATCGGATACCAAGTATATAATGGAATATTTTATAGCTTGATCTCTTTTCAAACTCTTGAAAAAACCAACACCAATGTATTCATACGATAATATTGGAATCATTGGTGTGAAATTTGAAACTTTTTATAGAGATCAATTCACGTACCTAAGTAGTAAAAGAACAAAAGCTGCTATTCTCAGATGTATTGAGCATAAGGAACGAACATAATGGGTAGAATTAAGTTAGAGCAAATGCTCGCACTCAAATTTTTTGGGACAAACTTTTACGAATTGTTGGAATATATCAAGGACGGACCTATAGTATGAACCCTTGCCCACCTCAATTCACTTTCCCCAATAAAATAGATTTTAACATTTATAGAAAGACGCGAACACGTTCAGTTACATATCAGTCTATAATCTATAATCTACATTCATAAGGTCGGTCATACACGTTGCGGTGGGTCGGAGAGAGGTACCTTTACAGGCATACCTATGCAGTATACCTATACAAGGAAGAGCTCACACACGCCACGGTAAACAGTATGAGTGGATCATTTCTATAGAAACGGCGAGCTTTGAGGGATTTGTTAATGGCTATAAACAGCAAAAAAAGCGAAACAGGACGTGGTGTAAAAACTGGTTGAAAAAGAACACATTGCTTCTATTATTGTTTTTTTTACCAGAGACCTCTTATTCGCATGGGGATCAATTTTCTTCAATTCGAAAACAAATCTGTCATAAGTGGCCTTTCTCATGTCACAGTTATATAAAAATAGCTAACCCTACTCTTCAGATTCAGTATCAATTATCTTTTTCTGAAGATGTCAATCTTCTTAACGAAAAGCGGGTCGAGTACAATTCATATCAGTTTGGTGTTAGGGTAATTTATCCATACAAAAAGTTCCAACCCGTTTATTTGTTTAAACTGCTCAGAAATCTGCCATACCAGTTCTAGCGCCAATTATTTCAGCATTCCATTCTAACAATTGTAATATCTGAATTTGAAGGATGTGTTTCTTATCTGACAGTTAATTTTGAAATATATTATTCCATTTTTGAATTCATTATCTTATGAGTTGAAATCGCATTAGCCGAACAATATGAGAAAACTCTGTTCTACAATTGTCAAAAAGAGGTAAAATTTCGTGTTGCTATAAATGCGTAAAAACCCTCCATTTTTACAATTAAAAATGACTTTTTAACAGTCAAAAACATAAATTTTTGCACAACTAAAAATATATCGCAACAAAACAATTTTATTTTTTTTATTTTATATTCAAAGAGCTTCTGAGCATGAGATGATGGCTCCACAATGAATGGAGCTTAAACACCTTGAATTGCTCTTCCGAGTAACATAGCAGAGCATTTTTGCGGTTTGTGCATTCTCTGTACGACACCATTCTCTTAACTGAGTATACACTTTTTTGTACACAAGCTTCGATTTGCTTGGCAAAAGATTTGCCGATGCGACGTTCGCTGTATCTTTCATTTTTTTATTATCGCTATCGCAAGATATCATCATCATCTCAACAAAAATTATAACTAGTTTCATTGCAAATGAAGAGGAATTATAGATTTGACATTCAATTCTTATTCAAAGGAAACTTCATTGGAAAGTTCTTTATAGGGGAGGTTAAATTACACAGAATCTTCATTTCGAAATTTCGAATAAAAATACAGTTTACAGTGGTTAATGGTACATTCGCATGTGCCATTAAATAAAACTCCACCCATCCAACACACTCTATACAAAAATGGCTATTTCATAGCAGTTGCAGTGTATATTATATTTTTCCATAAATTTTTTCTGTATTGCTATCACATGAACATTAATGTACTCGAAAAGTGTTAACTACCACTAATTTGTGTATATTTCATCCATAATGAATTTAACATTATCTCATCAAAAAATGTAATATTTCACTCACATCCTGCAGATAGTTAGTAAACAATATAACTCGTTCCAACTATGACAAAACCCTTCTCGCCGTATTTGAAATAATTTCATTTGTTGCGCTTAATCCTATTATCACTTCTGTACTAACTGTATTCAGTTTTTTCGAGAGACTGCACAAATAGAACACGAAATCTGCTTCAACACCGGTTTAAATAGATATATTCTGTCCTAAGCTGCACGAGGGTATGGATTAGATTAATATTTTGTTGCGGGAATAGCGCTGAAAGGGCGGATTGTTTCGGTTCGACCTGCATATTCGAATCTTATAGTGTACGTAGTCGACTATGGTCGAGTATTAGTAGAAACTTCACTTCATATGTAGATACTAAATTTTCCCAGAATATCATTGCCTGGCAATAATAACGATATATCAGTCGAAAAATAGAATATTATTCATATTATGCACCACACTCCCATTAATGATTCATTTCGTACTCTCTGATAAACGACGTTGCCTAGTCCAACAATTGCGGTTGCTGAACTGATAAATGAGATTCGAGGAGTGAGTTGGATGAGACAAAATATTTTGAGGAAACTGCACATGTCGGTAGAAGGCATTAAAATAGTTTCATCACATTAATTTTCAGATTCTTCAGCCTCTGAAAAACCCTTCGATTGATCTTTGTTCGAGTATGCTTTATAATTTGAAATCGACTGGGATCCCAAATGGAAGCTGCTTCCATCATTATGGCCAAAGTATCTCATTTACACAGTTGTCTCCCTTTCATCTTACAGTCTGACTCTAGTGTATTTGGGAGTAACATCTCCTGTCAATGGATCGTACTTACTCAGTCCAACATGATTTTTCATGAGTACTTTAGTAGAATGAATCAACCAGAAAGGCAGTGAGCAGCCGTTGGTAGATTTTCTATTGTTTGACATCCGTTCATGGGGAGTTCTTTTGTCGCAGTGCATAGGAGTGATCTTATGGAATGAAGCGCTCCTGGAAGCATCACTTCCCAATCGGAAGGTGATCAATTTCTTTGCATGAGAGCAAGATCAACCGTCCTCCAAATAGTTCCGTCTTCGAGCTCATTTTGTCCACTACCGAGGGGATTATAAGAAGTTGACATAGATGTTGCTACACCGTGGGTAAGAATTCTTGGATTGCTTCAGATATGAAACAGGTGCCTATGTCTGTGTGAAAATATAAAGGAACACCACCTGAAGAAACCAAGATGAAGAGTGGGCTCAATCAGTCAGGAACAGATATGATTCTCGATGACTTTATTCATTCCTTCGTAGGAATCCCATAAAATATAATGAACTCTTCACCTTTAATATCAGATCCTGGATTACTTAAATTCAAAAAATTTCAAAGAGTACAGGATACTGAAAACTCTTTGAAAAACTCAAGAGGTCCGGATGTTTTAAATTCGAACAGAAGATTATTGAAAGATACCAGTGACACAATACTACTGCCATTTACACCTCTCAGTTTCACTTACTGGTGTCTTTTCGGATGTGTTTGGGGGGTGTGTATTCCTACGTCGAATTCTTCCTACGGCGAATTCTTCCTACGTCGAATTCTTCCTACGTCGAATTCTTCCTACGGCGAATGTCATCCCCTCCACTGACGTCATCAAAACACGAACGTTTCCGATGATGATCCATACACCCCATAGTGGAAAGTTCGCCGTAGGAAGAATTCGACGTAGGAAGAATTCGCCGTAGGAAGAATTCGACGTAGGAAGAATTCGACGTAGGAAGAATTCGACGTAGGAAGAATTCGACGTAGGAAGAATTCGACGTAGGAAGAATTCGACGTAGGAAGAATTCGACGTAGGAAGAATTCGCCGTGGGAAGAATTCGCCATAGTAACACTCCCTGCTCCTCAGAATTAGTTAACATCGCCGCCAAATTATCTCGTCAACGACTTCATCAATAAAACGGGATGCACCGAGGGATTCCTCTTTCACATGTATGGTGGAATTCATTCATATTGATTCATATTATTAACAGAATAAAAATATGAAATTATAATACATGATCAACATCGATAACATACATGAAGAAAAATTACTGCTTTTTTTATTCTTCTCTACAAACTCGATACACGTCTCATCATTGTTAACGGTTCAACGGACTTAATTTTCCAACAAACAATGGGGGGTTAGGGACTATAAATTTTCATATGGCTTTCTTCAAGACGTTAGATTCTGAAAAACATGATGTGATTGGAAGCCGATAATTTTTGTTTCAGAGGAATTATAGCTCCTGGTACCGTTATCATCATATGGGACTGGGTTTTTCTCAATGAGTTTTCTGGATCAATCATATTGAAGAAAGACGTACGAGAAAATTCGACAGTAACTTTTTTTTTCGCTGAGACAATCAGTTATCCTTTGTTAATAGTCGATTGTATCAGTGAAAACTGACAACATAGTGCTACAAGTTATTGTTTCATGAATTATTCCTGAATATGTTTCATGATGGGTCATTTGACCCCCCAAAAAGTGTTATTGGCCCGTAGCCTATTCCTTTCATTTCAGTTCACTACTTCAAAGGATATCGAACGCAACTGTTTCGGACCCCTATTACCTTCCAAATTCAAATCCGAGGTCGAAAATACCCCATTGTTATGAATGTTACATTTTGTATTACAGACTATATCGGGTATCTCAACTTTAACTCTCACTATTATGTTTTCGAATGATATAAGAAATACGAAGAAGGTTGATTTGGGGCAAAGTTGCAAATTTATGTGCCTTTCAGAAAGTTATACAATCTCGAGTATTAATGAATGAATCCCACTGTGAATGCGAAAAAGGAATTCTTCGGTACAAATCGTTCATCTGATGACGTCGTTGTCGATATGTTCTGTCTGCGATGTGATATATTCCGAGAGAGAAGGGCGTGTATTTTCGCAGATTTTTTTCTACGTCGAATTCTTCCTTCGGCAAATTCCTCCTACGGCGAATTCTTCCTACGGCGAATTCTTCCTACGGCGAATTCTTCCTACGGCGAATTCTTCCTACGGCGAATTCTTCCTACGTCGAATTCTTCCTACGTCGAATTCTTCCTACGGCGAATTCTTGCTACGTCGAATTCTTCCTACAACGAACTTTCCACAATGGGGTGTATGGACCATCATCGGAAACGTTCGTGTTTCAATGACGTCAGTGGAGGGGATGACATTCGCCGTAGGAAGAATTCGCCGTAAGAAGAATTCGACGTAGCAAGAATTCGCCGTAGGAAGAATTCGACGTAGCAAGACGACCCGTGTTTAGGTATGCTAAAGTCATACCAATTCATAGGAAGGGTGACAAATCACTTGTTGATAACTATCGTTCGGTATCGATAATCTAATTATTTTGTAATATTCTCCAAAAATTATGAAACAAAGGTTGGCGACATATTTTGAGACGGATAACTATTTGAATAATTCTCGTTTTGGTTTTCTAAAA
This sequence comes from Zygogramma bicolorata, assembly GCA_032362365.1. Classification (NCBI taxonomy): domain Eukaryota; kingdom Metazoa; phylum Arthropoda; class Insecta; order Coleoptera; family Chrysomelidae; genus Zygogramma; species Zygogramma bicolorata. Next base: position 319,981 of record JAVJAQ010005910.1, read on the forward strand.
AACCCTAAAACTAGTGTAGACATGGTCGAGAGGCTCTCAACGCTGTAACGGAAATTCCGTTCCATTGTTCAAGTTTTTAATATTCTGTATCGAGGCAATGCCGGAACAATAGTCACTTCCTATTCCGACCTCGAGTGTAGATCGCTTGCGCGAATATGAGAGACGAATGATTGGATTTGATTTTCGAGGCGATCGGGAAGATTAGCGTCCCTTTTGCATTCGATCTTTCGACGAGTTGATAGGTTTTGGATTGGGTTGGAAGCAGTTATTATCTGGTAAAAAGACCTATTTATCTCTCATTATTATTTGAATTGAACAGGAAAAGTGGATTGAATATCTTGCTAATGATTTAAATGATACCTTGTAATTTGCAGTGTACCGAATTGCATGGTTAATTTTTTTGAGGCAACAGGTGATTGAGGTTAAAACCTTATATTTCCATTTATTCAAATAATCTTCGCATAGAATTGGATTTCAGTGTAGATTCCAGATTCGGGATCTGTCCGTTCGAATATTGGGGAAAATATTTTTGGTAATAAGTAAAATATTGGTTCTTTTCAAATTTAATAACTGAAGCCATCTTATTTCATCTCATTTTTTAAATTTCCTTCGGGGACAGGAACTTGATAATCGATATCGTGCGAACACGAAATTTTGCCTTTTCATCTGTTTAAACAGTGTCTACTCTCTATACCTTTTTCAGCAATCAAATAAATATTATTCCTGTGACCTGAGACTGACTGAGAGTATCCTGCCCATTTCTATCTCAATAATCATTACCAAGAACTTGTAGAGGAAACCGGAGTTGACTGCTAGCCACAGCCGGAGAAGGAACTATCAGAGGAATTCCTCAGGTGAGCATTTATTTTCTATATATTATGATCTATAGTTTCTCTTTGGGAAATAAATGCGAATCTGAGAGAATTTGTTCTCTGTCTCACTGTGCTGTGCAGCGTTCGACCTCGTGGACTCTACAATTATTTTTTTTATTAAATATTCAATCACTAGCCTGTGCAATTTATATCTGAGGGTCTACCAGGTAATTTCTCTCTCCTGCCATACCTGCAACTACAGCTCGTATTGAATGTAAAAGTACCTTTCTCTGAATTCATTAGTATCTGACATTAAATTGTTTAGGAGTTGTCCACCTAAACCTATCTTTCTTTGAATTCATTAATATCTGGCATATAAAGCTAATACCTATCTTATATATTTAATCTTATTAACATCTTAGTATCACATACCTTTCTGTCAGAAGGTTTGAGAGCTTACGTGATAAAATTTGCATCTCTAGCGTCTATACGAAATTTTGACAATTTCTCAGAGATCGATTAATTTTTTAAACTTCACAATAGTTTCATATTGATATTGGATAGATTTTCAATGGAAAATTGATTTATTATCAGTCAATTATTTGCAGTAGTATTGAAAATAATTTTTTCTTGAGAATATACATTCTCTGGCATAATTTTTTTATTATCAAATTTCTTGCAACCTTTACTTGGTTTTAAAAGTAAAATCGTGCTCATTAAGGTTCAGAATATACCCTAAGGTTCTAAGGATATCCTTCGTTCCCTGAGAATATTGTGTATATATCTATTCTGATTCATTCCGTTTGCTTCGCATGCCATTGAGGAAATCCAATACTGGGTCGAGGATTGGTAACAACAAAAGTATCCCGTTGTCCTGAGAAGATCAAAGAGGCTTAGTTGATAAGCACAAGCAATCGTCCTGCTTCGTAGAGACCAGAGACCAGTTAGTAGCTATTGGTCATCATCGTTGTGAAGCCAGGAACGACTCCAAGTGACTTTTATCAACGAGCTCATCAAATTCAAGCTCAACAGCGCTCTGTAAGGACCAGCTTCGTATAAACCAACCACCCAGGTATCAACCAGCCAGGACCATGTTCGGTTGAATCAGATTTAGAAAAAATTTTGTAAATATTCTGAATTTTCATAGCCTTTAGCTTTCATTTATTAGCCTTCAGCTTTTGTTCATTTATTAGCCTTCAGCTTTTGTTCATTTATTAGCCTTTAGCTTTTGTTCATTTATTAACCTTCAGCTTAAGATTGTTTTTTTTCTTTTATAATTAAAGTTGTTAATCTTTGCTGATTATTTGTTCTGTTTCCTCACCCAAGCTAGACAATTTTTTTGGTAGTAAATTCTTTGAATTTTTAATTCTCCTAATTTTCATAATTTCATTGCTACCTGGCGCCCACTTTCTGAGCCAGTCAAGTCAACTATGGGATATTGGTAATAGTCAAATGTAATCTGCCTTCGACTGTTACCAATCATTTGTTGAACCTTACTCACACCCTCACCGTATCAAACTGAGCAGCCTATCAGCACCTAAGTGATAACTTCCATTATTTTAATATATATTCACATTTGCATTTTGAAATTGTGGAGGGTTGCACAATTTGAACCAAGAGAAACCAGTATTCTCAAGAAAAAATTATTTTCAATACTACTGCAAATAATTGACTGATAATAAATCAATTTTCCATTGAAAATCTATCCAATATCAATATGAAACTATTGTGAAGTTTAAAAAAATTAATCGATCTCTGAGAAATTGTCAAAATTTCGTATAGACGCTAGAGATGCAAATTTTATCACGTAAGCTCTCAAACCTTCTGACAGAAAGGTATGTGATACTAAGATGTTAATAAGATTAAATATATAAGATAGGTATTAGCTTTATATGCCAGATATTAATGAATTCAAAGAAAGATAGGTTTAGGTGGACAACTCCTAAACAATTTAATGTCAGATACTAATGAATTCAGAGAAAGGTACTTTTACATTCAATACGAGCTGTAGTTGCAGGTATGGCAGGAGAGAGAAATTACCTGGTAGACCCTCAGATATAAATTGCACAGGCTAGTGATTGAATATTTAATAAAAAAAATAATTGTAGAGTCCACGAGGTCGAACGCTGCACAGCACAGTGAGACAGAGAACAAATTCTCTCAGATTCGCATTTATTTCCCAAAGAGAAACTATAGATCATAATATATAGAAAATAAATGCTCACCTGAGGAATTCCTCTGATAGTTCCTTCTCCGGCTGTGGCTAGCAGTCAACTCCGGTTTCCTCTACAAGTTCTTGGTAATGATTATTGAGATAGAAATGGGCAGGATACTCTCAGTCAGTCACAGGTCACAGGAATAATATTTATTTGATTGCTGGAAATGGTATAGAGAGTAGACACTGTTTAAACAGATGAAAAGGCAAAATTTCGTGTTCGCACGATATCGATTATCAAGTTCCTGTCCCCGAAGGAAATTTAAAAAATGAGATGAAATAAGATGGCTTCAGTTATTAAATTTGAAAAGAACCAATATTTTACTTATTACCAAAAATATTTTCCCCAATATTCGAACGGACAGATCCCGAATCTGGAATCTACACTGAAATCCAATTCTATGCGAAGATTATTTAAATAAATGGAATTATAAGGTTTTAACCTCAATCACCTGTTGCCTCAAAAAAATTAACCATGCAATTCGGTACACTGCAAATTACAAGGTATCATTTAAATCATTAGCAAGATATTCAATCCACTTTTCCTGTTCAATTCAAATAATAATGAGAGATAAATAGGTCTTTTTACCAGATAATAACTGCTTCCAACCCAATCCAAAACCTATCAACTCGTCGAAAGATCGAATGCAAAAGGGACGCTAATCTTCCCGATCGCCTCGAAAATCAAATCCAATCATTCGTCTCTCATATTCGCGCAAGCGATCTACACTCGAGGTCGGAATAGGAAGTGACTATTGTTCCGGCATTGCCTCGATACAGAATTTTAAAAACTTGAACAATGGAACGGAATTTCCGTTACAACGCAAGGAATCGCATATTAGTTACATTATATGATTTGTCGAAGGCATTTGGCTCTGTCTCTTTATGTCCCTCATGACATCCTACCTTCAGGAGCTGAGTAAGTTCTATTGAACTGAGAGAGAGTTGCTCTGAACCTATGTCAATTCCATCTGAGGTATCGCTAATCGGAGTTGTTGAAGTTAGTGGTGAGAGGTCAGAGTTGAAAAGTAATATACATTATCCCACGCAGGGGATTATTATATGCATTAACGATTTGCGTCAATTTTTTCAACCGGATGAGTACATGCTGTTTGCTGATGACACCACCTTGGAAACCACTCACACTGTAACTATAGGCAGCTAGCATTGATATCTCTGGCCGTACAAGAAGAAGCTAAATATTGGTTTCAGACTGACAATCTACAACTAAACGATAGTAAAACCCAGAGTATCACCTTTCCTACAAACAATTTGCACTTAAAGGACAGTGATGTTGAGCATAACTAATGATGAGAGACTCAGTCGGTACTACCATATCGAACAACTCAAGCGTGAACTCTCTATTACCTTATTTTTTTTTTCGGCAATTGAGGAGACAGTATGTTGCTAACGATACTATAAGTAGTTACTTTGCTCTGTTTCATGTGTATTCGAGTTATGGAATCATGATCTGGGGTAACTTCTCAAAGAGACTCCGACTCTTTCATCAAAAAAGCCCTCTGGAATACTTTCCGATTGTAGTAGCAGATACCATTTTCCTCCTTCATTTGTTCTCATCAAGATTCTGTTGCTTCCTTCCTCACATTTATATGAGACTCTTACCGGGATATATAAGATGAAAAAAAAAATTGGTCACCAATCTCAAGTACATTCTTCCGACACAGGACAGGCAAGTTATATCAGAACTTTCCGGTTTAGGATTATAGTCTTCCAAAGAAATTCCCCATACTATCATGATTACAATATTTTACCATCGGATATCAAGTCACTCCCTTTGGTTTCTTCTGAGAGAAAGTTGAAGTGTTTTTTCTCAAAGCTTCTACTCGGAGGAAGAGTTCAAAGAACATAATCTGTTTTTTAGTGGATCTCTTGCTCTCGACTGTGTTTTCTTTAGAGCCATCATTTCATTTCGGTTAAATCATAGAAAAACTCACTGTACCAATCTCTATTTTATATGGTGAGTTTTTCATGTATTCTCAATATGTATTCAGCAAACTGACTTGCTATAAATATACTTTTGGAAAGGAAATTGTCAAATGTTTTATTCAACAAAAAAAAACAAATATTTACAAGAGTTCAAGAGTAAGACTATTTTTTTATTCGGAGAATAAGAAAGCCAGAAAAAAAATCTCCGAAAATAATATTTCATCATGAAATGAGGTGATTTCTTGTTTCGTTTTTGAGTTCTACTCACGACATATAGATGAGGATTTGATAAAGAAACCCTGCACCTATCAATTTGGAAGTCATTTCCGTGAACGCCGCTTTACCAATGAGGAGAAAAACGGCATATTCATTTATTATTATTATTTGGCATTAACCAGAAAGCTGTCATCGTACTGAAATTATTTCCCCAAATATTCTCAGCTGCCTAAAATTGTTTTTTTCTGATTCAAACATATGATATGGCACAAATTGATGGAAATGTCACAGCGCCCCACTATTTATAATAATTCATAAAATGAAAAACTTCACTCGGACACGACGAATGCAGTAAAAGACTTGAGTCCAATGAATAATCTACCAATAATAAACTTTTAATATAATCATTGTAGCTCTCGGAAGTGTAGTGGTTATACGAGTTAAAAGGGCTCTGTTGAAAAGGCAAGCACATCTCACTCTTCTGTCATTTTCCAGTTTCCATGAGAGTTTATCATTCATTTCCATAGACTCTTAAAATATTTGGTATGACGTATAAGTGTTCTCTGTCGTCTTCTCCATATCATTCAGTAAACCTGAACTTTCTTCGATCACTGTTTCGAAATCGGCGGCACACACTTTGATAACAATTGCTGGAATTCTATCAGATCCGCAAGCCTTGTTTTTATTCATGTCTATTTGAATATTTCTTATATTTTGTTGGTGGAAATTTTTTTCTGGCAAATGACTGTCGACAGGCGTGATATTCGGGAGATTTTTTACCGATGAGTCCAACGTAGAATTTCCAGCAATATATTAGCATATAAATTCGCTTTTTACTGGGCAGTGGTGACTGTGTTCCATCCTCTTCGGTTGAAGGGGAAAATAAACTGAGAGTTTTCAACAACAGCTTCAGCAAATAACTAAAACGAACGGGAACCGTGAATGTCGTCATAATTTGATTTCTCCACGTTTTAGTTGAGATGCAAAAAGACCAAGAGCTTGACTCGACAAGCATACTCATTTATCTTTGCATTTTTCTGTCTTCCACAGTGACTTCAATTCTTTATATTAGATATTATCAGCTAATTTTTTCATTTCACTACAAACGTATCCCGAAAATTAGACTCACTCACAGTCTATGAAGATTTAACTTGCCTTTTTCCGATCCTCTTCTATCGCTATATAATTGGGAAGAAATATTTCCACTAACAACCATATATGATTCTAACTGCTAAATACAATTGTCCCGTTCGCAACTGCCACCAATGGAATAGGTGAAGAACGGAAAGGAAACTTTTTCCGTTTCGATTGTCCCAATCGCAATCCAATCGATCGGAAATAACTGATGATGTTTCTAACAATAACTATCTGAAAATATCGAGCTCGCCATATATGTCGCTAGTTCAACAACGATAAATGAGTTTTCCCAAAATCCCCGCAAGGGAAGAATGTCGCCTCGCCAAAATTGAAGTTTGAACCGATCCCACGAGACATAATTTCAATCCGATAGCGTATGGGTCTACCATCGATGAACAAAACTTACGGAAAATTGACTGGGGAACTATCGTTCTATAATTCCATCCGAAACTTCAGCTTATAACAAGAATTCAGTTCCCAAGTTGGGAATCCACAAAGGAGAGGAAATGTATCGAAAGTGCGAAAAGTTGGGCGCGAGTAACGTCTTGCAGCTTCTTTGATATTGATAAGTTTATCGCGGATCTTTTCAAAGTTTCCAGAGACTTTCTTGTCTCTTTGTCGCCTTTCGTCATTTTGCCATATTGTTCGTCACAGCCACGACTGGGCTTGATATTGTTTGATGTTCATTGTTTTTGATGGAAACAATGGGAATCAGGTTGAGATCATAACAAGATTATTGGATATTTCATATAATGAGTTCTCAGTTGGTTTCTCCGAATTTGATTTGTCGGTATATTTACCACTGGAAGATGGTGAGGTATATATTCGAGAGTGAAATCTATTGATACTAAAGGGAAAGCTTCAGAACTCATAATCAATATCACCTTCATGTTACACGAAATTTTCTCAATGAAAGTATATATCAAACAAAAACGTTTTTGTCTGATTCAGTTGATTTTTTGCTATATAAAAACGAATCTGCAACGTATTGAGGTGATATAAATATCTACACCCCTTCTTCGCATCATTTCTTTCACAATCTCATGAAGATTTTTTTTCTGTGAGGTGGAGTTTCGGATTCAGCAGGCTGATAAGTAATCATTTCATGTCTGTAGTTAGAAATAAACAAGAACAGTCATATATGAACGGTCATAAATAGATAGAACTAAATAATGACAAAAAAATAATTTTCGTGCATTTCACATATCACTATTCTATAGAAGAAAATACAATATCAGTTATGATCAGAATGATGATTATCGAAAGGTATAAAGGAAAACGTCGAATCCAATTTAAAGAGTCATTAAGTCGAGCTTGGTCCCTGCTTTTTGTCTTTATGAAGAGATGAACTGAATGGCTGAACTCCATCTAACGTAGAAATGATGGAAAAAGTTTATTCCATTCAATTTCTTCTATGCAATAATGATATGAGATCTGAATTCGATACCGTTGTGTTCCCATTAAAATTCTTCTGGCAGGCCATTGCGAATTATGCAGTAAGTGCCAATACTTCCCGTTTGGTTAGGCTCATTTAGAATAAACTTGTATTCTAAATTGATGCCGGCCGTTTCCTTGATTTTATCTCATGACTACATTTAATTGACCGAAAGCAAAATGCAGCAAATATTTGCTTTGAATTCTCTGTGAAATTGAATTTAAAATCATATTTTTAGGAATTGTTCAACAGTTTGTGGATTGGTACTGAATCTAGTTATTTCCATGAATTGACAGGCAATTGTTGTATATACTTGCTATCATAACTTGATGTCTCGTCGAACATTGGAAATGGGTGATGACGAAGAAATTTTTGCTACACCACGAGAGATTATGGCATAAACGTGGTGGGACTTGAAAGTTTTCGAAAATAAGGCCAATTACTTGCACTCGCGAATTATCGCATTCGGCTAACGCCTCGTGCTTACAATTTTTCGCTCGTGTTTAAGAGGCTACATATCCTAAATGATGAATAATAGTTTGGAAAATTATTTAATTTTCAATTATTCGAGAATATTTTTATTAATCAATAATTTTCAGGTCTTGAAGTGACCAGTTGTTCCGTAGAATATTGATATTAAGTGATATTTAACTCATATGCAGATACATAAATATGTCTTGGGTATTATAGTAAGAGGTACTCCATTTAATTTCCAACTTAAATCTTATGATTGGTATGCCACTGTTACATATCTGTTAATATGTCACAATGTTTGGAGCTTAGAGAAAGGGGTTGAAATCTTTTGAGTGGTACTCGAGAGATTTGTAGCTTTGAAATTAATGTTAGTATCTCTGGCGAGAGTTGGTGGAAGTGGTTCTGTGCTCAGCTCATAATCGTTCTTAGTTCGATAATCAAATGGGACAAAAAACTTCTATTGGGAGTTATTTCTCAAATCAGAAAAAGACTCTGTAACGTTTCATGGAAAAATTATTATGAGAGGTGTTATTAACAAGGCTAAAGGACTAGGGCCGAAGTCGATGACGTTTGATTAAAAATGCCGTGAATTACTTCTCGTTCAATAATTATATCCTATGGTTTGAAGTATCGAACGCCGTTGAAAAGTCGATCGATACCAAAACTAAGATTTCAAATCTCTAATCTTCTTTGGGAAAGCCGTATGTGGTTTTTATTTTCGTTCTATATATAAGAACTGTCGAAAGAAGTTGCAAAACATTTTATGCTCATTGGCAACAATCAAGTGTTAATTTCTAATTACTATTTCGCCCGTGTCGGCTATTTGTTCGGTTTTCGCACAAAGTTGGTGTGTTAATCAAAAAACGTTATTACTTCATTTGTGACTATTGGTGTGGTTTGTTCTTCGAGGAGAAAGTTGGAAGAACCATCGCCGATCAAGAAAAAGGGCCCTTTTCGGCAGAGAAATCAAACAGCTGTTGAACCACCTATGCTCATCGGATGTCATATCACTGGTGAGTCGTTTCTGCAACTGTCGCAGGAATATTTTCACAAGCGTTTCGGGAAATCAAGGAAAAATATTCAATTTATGTTGATTACGTTCATTTCCCAACCGCATTAGGCTATCGTAATCCAACAAATCTCCAATATGTTTCCTAGATTCCACAAGGAATTTTTTCTCGAATAAGAAAATGACACTGCCACGTTTTAGGAAAAATGAAAACAACGCTAAAGGACTAGGGCTGAAGTCGATGACGTTTGATAAAAAAATGCCGTGATTTACATTCATTATTGAAATAATGTTTTATTATTTATTTATTTACGAGCATTGCTTATAACTACAAACTTTAGACTGTTTAGAGGAATGACATCGCATAACTTAACAATTTGAGATAAAATACATACAAGGGACATTCGAATATAAATAAAAAATATTTAATGCCCAGTAGCATCGTTATTATTCATCACCATCAAGTATACTTTATTGTGAAAGATACAAAATCTCATAGAGAAAGCATGGTTAAATATCACAAAATGAAACACACCATAATGAAAAACCACAAGAAGTAGAGACAAATGAATTAACATGAATTACAGTCACTGGTTTATAAATGATAAAAATAGATTAATATGTAAAATTTCAATTAATCATGAACAGTCTCATTTGAGGCTAACCTCAATTACAGCACAGGTTGATGAATATCAAAATGTAAAAACTCAACTTAGTCATATTGACAAAATGCATGCTACACAGCCAACGCCAAAAATGCTCAAAACAACTGATCATCATAATATTCTTGCAAGTTATAGTAGGTCTTCCTCAGCAGCCTTGATTTAACTTCACTCCGAAAAAAAATTGGGGATTTGATCGTTCTTATTTGAACAGGTAGATAATTGAATACTTTTTTGCCCTCGTAAATTACCGAATGCTTCGTCAGGGATGACCTGGTGATTGGAAGCGGAATGTTCCTATTTGCCTAGTACTATAACCCGAGTCGGGACTAACTGTTTAAATTGACTTTATGGATGATAATAATAATAATAAGACTATTCGGTCAAGTTAGTGGTTCTGATTATAGGTGTTGTCGGTGGTTCCAGACCAACGCTACTCTCGGAGCTCAAGATCATACCGGCATGCCGTAATGCGGCAGAGGTCTTGGCCGGCCGCATGCAGAAGGCCGTTATTCTCGGTTCGTTGCGTCTGCTCAGGACTCACGATTCTCGGAGCCAGTGACCACTCACCCCGCGGTGCGGGGAGTGGTCATTGGTTAATTTTACTAGCGCGTTCGCCCACTGGGTCGGAGCAGTGGGGAGTACGGACCCGACTAGATTTGTTTAGACGACAGATACAATAATAATAATAATATTATTGGCCGGCCGCATGCAGAAGGCCGTTATTCTCGGTTCGTTGCGTCTGCTCAGGACTCACGATTCTCGGAGCCAGTGACCACTTACCCCGCGGTGCGGAGAGTGGTCATTGGTTAATTTTACTAGCGCGTTCGCCCACTGGATCGGAGCAGTGGGGAGTACGGACCCGACTAGATTTGTTTAGACGACAGATACAATAATAATATTTATTTATCAATATAAAATAGTTTTTTACAAGTTTATCTACAAGTCTTAATAAATAAATATGTGGAGGAAAAAGTACAATTAATGAAACGAATGAGATGGATTTAAACTATGAGCTGCTCAAGTTGACTGATAAGACATACAATCTTCAAAATGAGGCTAGCTATTGTGAATATTTTGTTATTAATAAATAAGTGTTTGCAATGTTCCCTTGACTTAGTTACAATAGATTTGAGGATGACAAATAACAAAATTAATGTTAGAAAAAAAAATTCAGGGCACACTCAAACTGTGCAGGACCCATGAAAGGAGTCCAAGTTTTCTAGATGATCATTGGCAGGCCTAGATGCTCTGATACCAAATCAGTAACCTGTTTTATTGGTTCTGAATGGTGGAGTATAAAAGGAGAAGTTTTAACGAGTGGATCTGGACGGAACGTGCAGACTAATGTAGCTAATAAGCTCAGTAGTGGGATTTATAGAGTTTATGACGTTCAATATTCATAACAGCTTACGTTATGAAGTATCGAACGCCGTTGAAATTTGATCAATACCAAAACTATGATTTCAAACCCATAATTTCCAATTTGTTTTTCTTGGAATCTACAAGAAATTTCAGAACAATGTGATAATATGTCGAAGTTGCTCGAAGCAGAAGCATAAAAAATACACTACAGCTCTGGACGGCAAAATCGATTGTATTAGTTATGCTACTGTCACATTCAAAGAAAAAATCAGACGATGATATGGCTGAAAGACAGCGACATACTTTTTTTCCGCTGCCTGACACCTCCGACCTTTGCCAATCAATACGTCAGATGGATATAAAAGGATATGGATGAAGGCAACGGTGGGCACTCGCTCGAAAATGTACCTAATGTGACAGGGAACAGAAAATACAATAGCCCTAGCAGTGGCGTATGTATACGAGAATACTTCATCGGAATATATTTTCATAATTTCAAAATCTCCACAGAAAGCAATGATAAAAACTCCTAAAAGAATTTATCGAATGTTACGAGGCATCCAAACAAAAGGGTTCCGGCAGCGTACACGACATTGCACTTGAAGTGCATTGTACAGAATATCTTCAATTCATTTGTTGGCCAACTATTTCCTTCATTTTGAGAAATTGAATTTTTTCTATCTCAAGAAAGAACATGTTCATTTTCGATAGTTCATTGCTGTGTTACAGAATATGTACTGATCAGAATTTTACTTATCATACGGGGATTTAAAAAAAAATTATCTCGACTTTCAGGCTGAGACTTCATATTCGGAAAACAATCATTCTTCAACAACTTTTCTCCATGAAATTATTCTAGCTTCTAGAATAGGGGTATTTGATTGAACAAATGTGACATTTTCTGTCCTGCCCTGTATACTGTTTGACCAAAATCCAATCTGAATGCATTTAAGTTGTTCGAACTTGCACCAATTTTTGGTGGTATCTAAATTTTTGTTGTACAACTTTTGTTGTACTGTAAAATGAATAGTGTGGAGCCAAAAACGGATGATGAAAGAATCCACAGAAGTTTTCGAAAGTTTCATTCTGAACGCATCATGTCTTCTACGCAATCATAGTTTCCACCAACATCACTGAAATATTCGTCCTCGCTTCTCTTCGATTCGTAAAAGGTCTACGATATTGCAGAAACTGTAATGCTACTGCTACACCTGCACTGAAGTTATTATGTATCGAAATGCGGCTAACTTTACGCTGAAGTTGCTGACATTACTCTCTGATTGAAATCACAAAATTCAAACCATTCGAATCTGCTTGAAGCCTTCGAAAGAAACTATACCCGAGTTATCGTTGAACGTCCAACGACATTGAAATGTAATGTAAAATCGAATTTATAACGCAGTTTGACAATGGTGCCACAGGGTTAGTTGTAAACAAGGCACTGGTTTCCCATTCACCGCTTTAATTCAGTGGGGAAACACAATGACTTCATCAACTAATAACTGATGTATCTGCATCACATAACTGCCAGATTAATAAAATACTTCCGGCGATGTTTGCGACGTTCGTAACGTATCGTGTCAAGTGAATCTTGATATTTCGTTTGTTTTCCTCTCTTGTATGGAGAACATCTGTATCTGGAAATAGAGCTGACAAAAAAAACAATGGAGCTTTTCATCCTTTTCTTTTATGCCGGAGCATAGTGATGGATCAATACTATAAAATTGGTGCCCGAAAAGTTGCGGTGGGCCCAGCATATAGTATCAGAGAACTATTTTCTCATCATCTGTTTTTGACAGAGAAGGGTGTTGAAATCTCGACACTTGATGATAAAACCCTCATTAATTATTTTCGCTCACCTTTTCTAGGTAAAGGAAATATCAATTCCACAGTTAGCCCAATGGTCTCGATATTCTTGAAGAAGAATCCATGCATGGGTTATCTCCATGCAGCTGTATATTTTTAGTATTTCTTGCAGCTTTGGAGTGAACTCGGTGCGGGTTCGTGGACAGAATTGAAAAACTACACAAAATAATATTTACCCTATTTTGGGATCTCAACATTTTTGACGAGTCTTATAATCTATACTGATTTCGACAATGGCATCGTGTCATTCTGAGCTCTGCTCCTGCAACAATGAAAGGTGAATGCCGTGGCCACCTTGAAAACCCCATCACGCGCCACTGATACATGTCACTAACGCATGAGGATCCTCCGAAATGTTGTTTCACTTTCCCGTTCCAACCCCGAGAACACTATATGGAGTTCAATCTGGCGTGAAGGTTTTTTCATTTAACGTAACAAATGAAGTGTGTCTCCTCTTCCCGATAGAAATGATATTTCGGAGGAATTTTCGGTTCGCATTTTTGTTGAATAACTCAATTTCCTTTCGGAACCGATGCCCCGGAATTTCTCTTTGTTTATTTTCATAATCTTTTATCGATATTGGTAAATGAATAAAGTTTCCTTGATTCAATGATTCATCAATATCATATAGAAGTGGATGATATTTTGTGCAATCAGAATTTTTTTCATTGGAATTGTGTCATCGACATCGAAGCTTTCTCAAAAGAGATCAGTTACATAAAAAATATTCGACGTATCCGCACATGCAGAACACAGGAAATCAATAACAACATTCGAAAATAGATAAGGAATCGTTGAGAATGGTGATGATCACCAAATCCTATAATTCCTCGTGACAGTGAAAACGATGATAAATTGCGCAATGCTTGACAAGCATTCAACAGGCAGTTTCACTGGGCATCCAGCAGTGTGATGAATTTTACTGCCAAACTGGATGGGAAATGTATTTTACTCTTGTGATGCTCCTGAAAACAGGTTCGGTAAAATATTTCTCATGACTGCTGGTAACTAGGAGCCTGGAGTAGCCTAAGAATACAAAATCGACTAAACTTTCAGTATCTGGTCTTCAAAATTTAGATATTTCGTTTCGTTTTGTTCGGACAGATCCGAAACTGGATAAGGACGATAATTTTCGAAAAATAATTGGGTTTCGGCTATACCCTTAACCTGAAGACTGCACTCCATCTCAGTATTCAGCGGTATTTTGCTCATTTCAAGAAAATGATATTATAAAATATGATATTTTCACGTTACCTAGCTGACAAATCAATTGAAAAAAATGTGGAAACATGAATGAACCAATAATGCAATTCCATAAACTTTTTCAAAATTGCCCAGATACCTTTCGAAACCTTTGGTTTTCGTAATAAAATAGTTGAAAAGTTGTATGCTATCTTTGAAGCTATTATGATTATCATTGCTTAGAATCATCTTCTCTGGGATCAACAGTGTGTACTGAGGAAATTTTTACAGACTTCTATATGCCTTGAAGAATATAAAAAAGTGTTGTATCATCTGTTGTCCGTATAATGCCAATGTCATATTCAATGACTGTCAAGAAGAAAAAAAACTCGATTTTGAAGTCAGAAAGACTAATCCCGAACCCTCAGCAGCAAATGAAAAGTCCCAAATGAAACGTTAATTGCATATTCAGTGAGTGCTTTTCACATTGACGAGGTGAATTATATTTTCTCATTTTTCTCACCTGAGAAGTTTGCAATTTGTTGTTTGATCATGGCGATGAGAGTTTCTTATGAATTGCATTTTTCATAATACTATATAATATAATAATATGAACAACTTGAATGAGTATCACCCCAGAATTTTATTTTTTATTCATTTATCCACTAGAATTCATGTTTTGTTTGGCATGTTGTTAATTATATTGTGTCAAACCACTTTATGATGAGGAGAGAGTATGGGAGTGTACCTCTTGTGTGTAGTGGAAACTACCGTTGTTATACTTAATCAAAAACACACATAAATTCAGTATTGAAGTGAAGTTCTTTGTCAGTTCCTGCATATTTTGATTAAATTATGTATGCTCATCAATCATTTTCTAATCATTCGAAGGATTATTTCACTAATTCTCTATACAAAGTCGTGAATGTGTACCTTG
This sequence comes from Zygogramma bicolorata, assembly GCA_032362365.1. Lineage (NCBI taxonomy): Eukaryota > Metazoa > Arthropoda > Insecta > Coleoptera > Chrysomelidae > Zygogramma > Zygogramma bicolorata. The sequence goes on from JAVJAQ010005910.1 coordinate 335,238, forward strand.
TCGCTGTTGTCAATTCTCTGACTACGGCCGCGGACACCATAACGAACGCCGTGATATAAGTGATAGATCTGATTTTGACAAGTTTGAGATTCATAATCTACTCATTGGACCCCGGACTTAATCCATTTAGCTCCTCCACCCTCAACACTTTCGTGGATGCCTACGACCAATTAGGTAGTCGAAAACTGAGACATAATAATTGTGAACACTGGTGTGGAGTGCTCTTGGGACTGGGTTCACATCAACATCGTCATCCGTCATCCATTTACCGCCAATACTCTGAACCATCAAACACACAAATACACGTGGTAATTAGAATGACAGAAGCAATTAACAGTAAAACGAGTTATCTATGCAATAATCCGAATGTAATGGTCGACTCTGCGCAAAGTAATTATAATTCATAGAACGTCCTCGAAATGACAGTTATATTGGGCTGTCCGAATCCCCGAATAAATCACATTACTTGAATTGGTTTCCCTGTAGATTAAAGTGCATAGTTGGAAGTTCTACGAGGTTTCCGACGTGACAGTGGATTGTGGTGTCTCCGACACTCTTGGACAATCCGTTGAAGTTTGTGTAATGCCATTTAAGTTGCCCGAAGAATTGGAATGGAAGACGCTTCTCTGTAAATAGTAGCAAAGTTTTCGGGAATAATGTGGATGTTTTCGATTGGGGATGGATAACAACAGATTGTCGGGTTATTTCAAGGTTGTTTCCATTCCAGAGTTTCTACGAAAGGACAAAATATACCAGAAAATTGGTGGATATCGAGCGAAGAAATGAAAATAGTCCAGTCACCTACTCGGTTGGACTCAATATTATTTATTGAAAATAGTTACTTTAGGAATCGGAAATGTCTAACAAAAAGCAATTACCTGTCTTGTCACCAAAATAAAAATATTTGTGCGTTTCGCTAAACGAACCAATATTTTCGGAAGAGAGATTCGTGGTGAATCTACAAAATACACTCACTGATTCATCCACTGAGGAATGAGGAACTACACTTAGAGTTTTTTTGATGAATACTAATGGTTTTCTAGATCCTTTCAATCTATCTGACGGAAAAACCCACTACAGACACACAGACATATATATATATATATATATATATATATATATATATATATATATATATATATATTCTTAAAATTATATTGCAAAACATCGTAATAAGAGATATAGGCAGTTCCAACAGTTTCAATACAATAATAAATAAGAGAAAATGATACATTAATACTCTATCTAGATGATATTATTCTCAAAATATATTATTCTGGGTTGATTTCAATATATCATTTTGGGTTGATTCCAATAACTGTTTTATAAAAAAACTCAACGTTGAGGTAGATTCAACTATGTTTGATAATTTATTGAATGTATCGAAACCTTTAGAAAATAAACAGTTCATGGCACTTCCTCTATTTCTCCTGCATTCCCACTTGCAAATGAGCATTATGTCTTGCGGCATAATTGTGCATCAAGAATTGTTTCCATTGGTGTTAATGTATCTATAGGTCAATATACACTGGTCATGAATGTTTTGCTTAGCTTATGGACGGAAACTATATTATTAACTTTTAGAGAATGGGGAATCTCAGTAGTCTGAAGAGAAGTATTCACAAGGTTTATAATTATATTCCATCATATTTCAGAGTATTTTAGAATTTAAGATCTCAAGAACGTTGTTTTTGTTATCTAGAGAGTTAAAAATTAGACGTAATTCGTTCAATGTTAATAGGTGAAATTGGGGAATATAAGGAAATAAATTTTAATTACTGGACTTTCAATCATCAACATTATCATTACTATCAATCATTTTCTGAATACCAGTAATGAAGAATTAGTTAAATTCGTGTACCATATCAGATTTATGATTAACAATATACATCTGATCTGTCAATTTAATTTTTGCACAGCTCAGAGAGTTCTAGCAATTTACGTTTATGAGCTTTTTTAATGTTTTTCACATGGGTTGAGAGTTATTTTTGTATATATGTACTTTATCAAAGAAGTATTGTATTTTTCTTTTTCAATAAATCAACTACCAAATTTATTCTGTTGTTTGGATTCTTTCAATTTTACATTTTCATTTATTTAGCCCCACAGCTTTGATAAAATACATATATGTTTAATCCCCTTTTTCACTTTATCATGACAACCGTAGTTGAACCATGGAAATGTTACTTCTATAGCCTTGAATTGACACAATCTTATTGATGACCGATTGACAGTTGTCGAATGAATTTTGATATATGACACTGACATCTGTCGAATTAAAATCCCAGTCAAATGAAATTGAATCTACGACACGAACTAGCAGTACGCAATTCGGACATGACCTTGACTCTCTTCAAACATCACCACGAAACCAACAACAAAATTGAAATCAACAACATAAAAACAATTGCAACAACAAAAACACTCCATTAACAATTTCAGTTAAAATTATCCACAAATATTGGCATTTTTTCTTATTTTGTACTTTCGGTATTGTTCGCTTGAAATTACATAAGAAGTACCTAACAATAACTGGCAATCATTTCAATACATGCAAAAACATCCAGAAAGAAATTTTAGGAATTTGGACAAAGTGGAGTGAAAAAATTATGAAACAGATAATTACAGAGGCCAGCTTTCATTATAGAAAAAATGGCTCCAGATATAATTTCGCTTATGGTTTGTGAATGATGAAAAAATTAGTCATTGCATCTTGGTAAATGGCTGTGTATAATAAACGTTTATGGAGAAATTGATTTCATGAAAGTTCTCCCGATAGTGTGAATACTTTATACAGTCACTGCGTGAGAAACCTGACAAACCAAATCTGATTAAATTCCAAAAGATATATATGGAAAATATAGCAACTGAGTTTCAAGATGAGTGTACTCACAACGTTGTATTCGATATCGTTTCCAACTCATGAAGTTCATTTATTGTTTCCTCAATAGTCAATTTTCATTTGAGATCTCTCTTCCGGTCAATATTTCAATCTGAAATGATTTCATATACCCTTGATGATCCAAATAATTCATATCCACCAACTCACGATACATATGGTTTTCAATAATATCTAGTTCCATACTTTCTCAAGAGGCATTTGATAACGTATTTCACTAAATGGAGAATAATTCTCTAGGTCATAGATTTGTTTGTAATACCTCGAAGTTTTTTTCACACTAGTAAAAACAAAGAATAAATGAATCCTTTGTTTCGTGGATCAAAATAAGGATTTGGTTGGTTCGCTTGGTCTAGTTGCAAACCGTAACCGGCATAACTTTCAGTGTTGATAAAACGTAGAATTCTCTTCGGAATGGATAAGTACGCAAACATCTACTACATTGGAAATTGCGTTGGCTTATCCAAACCAATTTCTAAACATGACATTCCAATCCCCTTGATATTATATGGTTTGTGAGAAACGTGGTATGTATTTCATGATTCATAGTGAGGTTGAAAATTGAATTCAATTTCTGACAGCTCCACAGGTTATGTTTGATAATATGAAAGATACCCAAATTTTGAAAAATGTTCAAGTATATTATGAAGCCTTCAGCCCCTGGTTTCTCTAGAATCGTGTAGATCTTCGTTTCAAAATATTTGAATTGTATCAAAGAGTGATTTATACTACTTTTCGATTAACTTTTCGAGATTCCTCTGACAAGAATTAGTCTACCGAATGAAAATGTCCCAAGTAGCTTATCATACAGACATTTATTGAAACGAATTCTCCAAATAACGTTCTCTATTTTCATCCAATACAATTGAAAAGTATATTCCTACTTACAGCAGATTTCGAGTTATTCATGTATTGAATAGTCTTTTCAACTGCTAATCAAAGTGGCTCTCGGAGTATATCGAAAATAGCTGAGTAGTTCAGTTACATTCAGGTAATGTATTCTGGAAAGTTGGCATTTGATTTTCGCAAGCGGAATGAACAACTTGAAGTTTGGTCTCGACTGCTTCCCAAAATCGAGAAAGTCAATTCAATTTGAGTAATTCGAAAGCCACTTCCATGATTCAATCACAATATGGAGAGTAGTGTTGATACTAAATATCCAACGGAGTATGTTTCGTAAACTGTTCAGTGACAATCAAAGAATGAAGTGCTACTCAATTAGGAACACATTTTTTAAATTCTGTTCCGTGTCTGAATATTTGTTTCAACTCAATACAATTGATGGGGATCTCACCGTGATATTTGTTTTGTAAATTGTTCTCGTGTTGGATTTATTGCCTATATGCTTGATTTGTTCCGATAGACCATGGACATAATGAATGGTGATTTTTTCATTTGAAGTACTTGTTGAATATAATTGTTCAGTCTGTACAAACATCCGAATGTTCAAGACTTTCGATTATGCCACTTCTCAGACTGATTTGATAACATCAAGTGAAATGAAAGTAACGATTCGTGTATGTTCTTTTCCTGAGAATAAGTACTTTCTCCGAATTTATTGAAGGTTCGTTACAAATTCAAGTGGTATGAAAATACAGGGAGTTTTGTTTCTCATTTCCTATGATGATCTCCTACCACATTATAGTAACGGCTACATCCGTCAATTTATGTCGATTTAATTTACTCTGATATTGGTTTGATTTGTGAGACAAACAATATTCATCAATTTTTGTTCAAGAATTTGTACAGTTCAATATATACGTACATGTGAAAAAGAATTTACTCTAACAAAACTGTGTAGAATATCATCTGCTTTCTTCATTACGTGGTTTCAATCTTCGAGGAAACCGGTTGTATTTTTGTTTCATTTATTTTTCTATGCCTTTGAGATCATTCATATCCAATGACCGTTGATTCCGCTTAGACCTTCCAACTTATATATCATATATAGTGAATCGCCATGGTTGAGAGTCTTTTCAAAATTTGCCCAATGTATTCATTTGCTTTGAATAATTGAAATGAATCAAAATCTCGAGAAGAACCTCTATATGATGGGACTTTCTGAATTTTCCACATTCTTTATGGAATAGTATTATAGTTGACAGCTGGGACATGGAAATGATTCTTCTTGGTCGTACGTATCTCCCAGATTTCTGATATTACTATCCGTTTGAGAAATAATCTGGGTGGGGAGTTTTCACCACTTCTTGAACAAATATTCCTCTTTTTCAGTTGCGTAGCATGTAGTCGAATCTATGAAGAATGGAATGATATGCAAATTTTTTACGGAAACGGAAATAATGTGAAAATTGATAGCGCTGTTATTACTCATATTCCGAGTTCTACTGCAGTCATTTATTCCGAGCGTGATTTGCGTGAATAAAACAACGAACGAATCTTTCGTAGACAATATATTTCCTAAAGCAAAATCCGATCAAAAATCAAATGACAAAAAGTTTTCAGTTGATAATGGGGAAGATATTTCACTCGGATGAGAAATTTATCATGAGAAACTCCGAAGGCAGCAGGACGCCAACCGCATCTCCTATATTTCTTCCACGCTTGTCTTACCGCCACCAACTCCGTGAACCTGGACGATTCTCACATTATTTAAATTCTGGTCGGAGTTATAAAGGTCTTAATTGGAGGTTGTGGCAGTCAGCGATAGAAGTAGCATGGATGTGCTGATTTATCGTGTTCTATCTGTTGAAAACCAGTAGAAATCTCAGTGACAGTGATATTTGACTTGTTGGATACAACTGAAACGAATATAAACCCAATGGATTATAATGAAATAATGATGCTTCACGAAACGGGTTTGAGTACATCGAAATGAAATATAAAAAAAAATATTGAAAAAAGGAGAGACGAGGTGAAAAATACATTAGTATTATCCTATACTTAAATAGCTCAAGAACAAAGTTTCCTTATTTGAAACATATCAAATTTGCTGCTGACAGTTTTTCAACAATGGAGGCTGGAAAGTACTCGAATTTTGAAAGATTAATGTTGACATGCTTCATTTGCAGCAACATTTTTTTGTAGTCACTTCATTTTAAATACCCGAGAGACTATAATCATTCATTAATTTCAATTTGAACAAATAACCGACCATTTGAAATAAATTGAATATGAATCCAATGAAGCTTTATATACAGGTGCTGAATTTTTAGGTATGCACGTGGACCATAACTCCAACTGGTATGCACATTGTGAAAGTTTGATTCATAAAAGTAATTCCATTCAGCGTATGTTCAGGAACTTCGAATATTTTCTTTTTCTTGTTCATACTTCACTATTTCACGATGGGGAAGATGTTATAACATTCCATGAAGGGAACCAACCAGAATATGCTCACCGTGAGGTCCAGGTCGGGAACAATTTTTTGTCTATATGGAGGTTGCTGAATAAGTGGTTCCAGAATTAACTGTTTTTTATCAAGGCAGCAACTTTTCGGGGTAGATCATTTGCAGAGATTTCAATACAAATTCTGTTTTTTTTTTCAGATTGCGGTAGGTTAAAAACTCAATAAACTACGAAAAAAGGATTCATCCATTTCAAACTAATGCCTTTCAAACAGTACCCTCTATTAGTTTTTCATATGTACAAATCTCAGCTTCTATCATAAAAAATTGCAATCAACATTCCGTTACTTCCATTATGAGATAATTATATATCAGCTATCAATATTATTGTGGTGAGTTTCAGAATTCATCGAAAACCTTTTTCAGATTGACGGCCTCTCGGAATATAAACGTTTCAGCTTTATTTTCTATTTTTCCTCCAGTTTTTCATAACTTTCCACATATCTGGTTCCATTTCGAGTCAGTCAGATCCTTCAGCTTGCTTCAGAAGACTACAAACTTTCAGAAAATATATGTTCGACAAACTAACATTCTATATTATGGAACATTGTGAACCAAATTTGAACAAACAGCAGTTATTTGTTTATTTATTTCAACAAGATGGGAATGAATTGCATATTGCTAATACCTAATTATTTAGTACATATTCTCGTTCTTTACGTCGTCACATGAAGAAAAGAGTAAATGAAAAAATCCATTGAACAGTGTCCACTGCAGATTGTTTTCAGGAAACTTTTATTGGGTAAACGTAATTGTTTAGATCCTGGTGTAGTAAGAAAAATCGGTTCTAGTTTTGATTTTTTTCACGATGAAAACTTGTACTAGAACACCGAATTACACTTTGTGTTAAGTTCATTCGATAATACTTGAACAATTGCCTTTGGTACGTTTGAAGAAACACAGTAATGCTACATGTTTTTTGTGTCCTTGTCTCCACGATGACACTCGAAATGGTAACTTTCTCCTGTACATACCTCACCATTTCACGATGAGAAAGATATTATAACATTCCATGAAGGGGACCAACCAAAATATGCTCACCATGAGGTCCAGGTTGGGAACAATTTTTTGAACTCTATAGACCAAATAGTTTCAATGAACATTATGGATTCTGATAGATTAAATTGCAACCAATGAAACAGGAGTCAGCTATAGTTACATGACTGTTGAATCCTCCAAAAAATATATGAAGCCTTCTGATATTACAGAAGAGGTCTCACATGTGGAATCATTGAGCCCAATTTTGGTCGCAGTTTTTTATCAGACGTAGAGGAGTATTTTCTCGGCAAGGGTGTACTCTAGATAAATATTGATGATAATGATGAAACATTGATGCTTCTTTATGTGGATGAATGGTTATTTTTGCGTATTCAGAGGTTAACCTAGCCAGGGAACTCGGTTTTCCTGAATAATATACTACAGAAAATCAGTTCAATGTCAATATCGATAATGCAAAAATTATTAGGAGTGAGACGTATAGCACTATATTTCGGGAGTTCATGTTCACAACCACGAAAAGATAGAATTTGTCAACAGATTCGTATATCACTGAAGGTCACTTGGATTGGTATTTCTACGGTAACTTGAACAATTCAGAAGTAATAATTATAAATTCAATTGAGGTCTTCGAACGGATGAGTATTTCGAGAAAAATGCTCAGACACAGATATGGATTGAAACCACCATAAATTGAAAGGGAATCTGAAGCAGAATCCAGCAATATAATATAATGAACTCCATGAACAAGATTGCTCATTATGATGAGATGAAATTTTGTAACTCAACAAACTTCTTAAAGCAAGATACGGCGGCCTGTCTCAGAATCAAGTTCTCATTTATGGAGTTTGGCACCAATACATTCATTGGAAATTCTCAGAGAAAGGCAATCCGTCATGTTGGTTATTTTTCGCTTATGGGCTCACTCACTTCGTTGGAACATCGTAGAGGGGTCGGAGACTTGTCTGCCTTCTATATCCTCTGAGTTATTCTCGTCAATCGTTCCACCCTTAGCAGTATAAACACGGATGATCCTACGAGTGCGTAATTCTCACCCCTTTGTTGTGAACTTGCGTAGAACCTCTTTTGCTCAGTGATATTTCTTCAATAAAACATCTGAACTTTAGGACTCCTTACCGAAGGAGTATTTCCTGGGGTTTAATCAATACTGCATTTAAGACTTGCACTAGGTGCAAATTTCGTCAATTGAGTTAGCATCTCCATAAAATATCAAGTTCTTTTTTTTCCCAAACACTCCATTACCGATTCAGTCATCTAATGGATTCGAAGGAAGCTAATATCTCAGATATTCAATGCTCCTGGCTTTCATTGTCACATTTGAATACTCAATATCAGTAAGGGATTGCATTGAATTCTTAACTAATTTTGTTCAATTTGTTTCCTATATCTGCGAAAAATGACTTCAAGTCCTTCATATCTGAGGAATAATGGTTATCATAAATGATGCAAATAACGATACAGATGGCGTTTTCGAATTTCCACGGTCACCCTACGCTTTCTTTCCCTATTCTGATCTGTAATGTGGCCGTTGTCATTGGGGGCTCATTCTCTGTATGAAAAAATAATCGTGGTATTCAGTGAAGTAATTAACTGAATAATTGATGAAACGGCATTCACGTGAACTCCCCAGTTGGCAACTAATTGCGAAACATAAGGAACAAGAGCGTGCAGGAAAGAAAGTGATCAAGTTATGTAGCACCAAGAAATCCAAGTTTTTCTTCCTGAACAATCTAACTCGATTACTTCCATTCGGCGTGCGTTTCGACAACTTTCTGTCAAGATCAGGATATAGATAGAAACTGATGCTTACCAAATTGATCTGATGCAGATGGTGTGAACTTTGAAGAAAAAAAGGCATCTGCTGGGTGATGAAAAACTAAAAATCTTACTACTCCAAGTAGAGGAGGCCTCTAAAAGCGGTTACTCTGTACGGCAAAGCTGTGATAAATGTGGCTTGCACAATCTGGACCAGATTTAGATTTTTGTTTCGTAAGGATCACATGGTTCTGAGAATGTTTTTTCATTCGCAAGTCCTGCCGAATGTCATTGAGAAGACCTATAGAGATTTGAAACAGATTTCTGTCATTCCATTTTTGAAATGAATCATTTAGAATTTAGAACATCGAAAATATGAAATTTTTCAGGTGGACCTTCTGCTGATGACTGTCATCAGTCATCAACCTTAGACTATTGCGGATACCAGGGATCGAAACGTCGTGATTACACTCAACATGGTTTCAACATTTGTTCATATCACTTCATATATTTCTTTATTTGAATATTTTGACTCTCTATTCTATATTCGATATCTCAACATTATATTCTTTAATCAATCAAAAGCTTTAATTCTATTTTCGACCAAAGATCAATTTCAAATATTTTTGTTTCATCACTTTATTCGATCTGGATATCATAAGTTTTTCCCCCATTTCTCCTAGCAAGAGGTTTCAATAAAGTTGATAATATATAGAATGGGGGTCCGGACCAATACCCCCTAAAAAGTAAGTATCAACAGAAGATTAATATGAACATTATGCCAAGCAAGTGTATATGATAGTGGAGGAATAATTCTAATAGAATCATTAGAATAAATTTAGGTTTTCACTTCGGTACCTGAATAAATGATTACAATCTCTCAATTGGGTTCAAAGTATTAATCAAAATGAGCGGAATTGTAAACTCTTTTGTAAGAGAGTTGGCGCAGGTTGTCCTCGGCTCGATTCCCCAATGGAGCAGAGGATTTTCTTTTGAATATCTTTATCTGTGGTTTTGTGATATGTGTCTGGCACGCTGAATGAATAATAATATATATTAATACTTTTTTTCAAATCGTTATTCAATTTCGGCCTACTTCCAATCGCCGACGCCGGTGAGCATACTTTCCCCAACCCGAAAATTTGTTGAACCCTCTAGTATTCCAACCAGAGGTAGGGATCTTTTATGAGCCTTACATCCATGGACTCGGGACTGCCGGCTTTACGTCCCCTCCGAAGGATGGCTTATCCTCAATATATCTTGTGTTGTTTGATTCATTGACTGCGAAATATGATATGCTATTTTGCTGCAGCTGTATGGGTTTTTGACGCGGTCTTTCCCTGCATGAGATCACCGAACCAAGTGATATCAACGCTCGCGCTGCTTAACATCAGATATCGAATAACTGTCAGTCAACCTGAAGAGCTGGACCGTGCCCCATATTATTAATTACTTGTTTTATTTTTGTTGGGACTATACAAACGTTAATCATGAGTGCCACCACGATTACATAATACAGTGAAATGTGGTGGAGCATATACTGCCAATATGATTTTCATGCGATAGAAAGAGATTTGCAAAGTCTCTTAGAGAATCCCAATCACTTAAACGAACTCAGAAGTTCAGGTGAGGCATTCGTGAATAATCGGTTTTCGGGAATACGTTCAAAACATTTGAAAACACCAAAACTTTTTGGAGGAGATGTTCGAATTTCTATCACATGAGAGGTGGGTTACCCGCAGAGTATCAATTAGAGCCTATGTCGGACCCACCTCATTTCAAACCTTCAAGTTTTCTAAAATCGGCTTATATGTGATGATGTTTCTGAGGACTTTTCAAATGGCTATAGCCGGCTGGAGTGAAACCCATCTAAGCTCGGAACTGGAAGTATTATCTGCTAAATGGTATCGTTTAGCTCGGAAAGAATGGCTGGATGGCAAATCCTCTGTACCAAATTTTTTCTAGTTTTCGATGGCTGATCTGAATATTTCCGTTAGGATTCATCTGAGTGTTGTATTTTCACTTTCCAATATATCAAAGGTTATATATTCATTTTCATAACATTCGCTTCGGTTCCTTGTTGACATTACTTGTAGGTGCTCAATGTACCATTTCGATAATCTGAAGTTGATATCAGAAATGAATTTATTGATTTGAATCCCAGTAACTTCGTATCCTGAGAACTAACGGATACGCACTACTCTGTAAATATCACGTTCTTGATCAGGGTCGACTCGATCTCACGGCGCTATTTGAACTGGGAAGTGAGTGCCCTGGCTTTATTCCATACAGCCGGCATTATATTGAGTCGGTCATTGTTAGGTGGCGCAACCCTACGAAATACCAAATTATAATGGAATTTGTCGATTTAATTAAAAGCCTAATTGCCATATACATTCGATAAATTGGTCTCAGGAGATGTGCTGAATTCTATTGGGTGAGAAATATTTGTTCCGAGAATGCCAGGCATTGGTCGGACTTGTTTATCGACTGGAACTAGACAGAGTTGCTTGGGTTGATGAGGGATAGATGGATGGAGTTATAATGTCATTAGGCAAATCATTTTCCTGAGGTGAGGATTCAACGATGTCCATGGAAAACGTTACTGTATAGGATGGAAATATGTTTCCAAACCGAAATTGAGGAGTTCCTATTTTCTTTATGATGTTGAAAGATAACCAGAAGGGACATCCGATAAAAAGAAAGGAAAAAATCATTTTGAATCAAAGTTCATTGTCAATGACGTTTATACTGGAGTACAGTATGAATTTGATCCGATGATCTATAATAATGAATTTGGTATCACGGAAACATGTACAGCTTGTCGAATCCATCTTGGCACGAACTCAGATACTTTTCCAGTTGCACACTGGTAGTGTAGACCATGACGAAAGAAAAAACATGTTCTAGGAATAAATTTCAACACAGTGAACACATATCATAGGTGTTTTTTTATCTGAGTGTTCTTCACAGAGATTGCTGGGCATACACGTTATTAGTTCTGTGCCAAGATGGATTGGATAAGCTGTATGATATATTCTTATTCGGAGTTGACAGTTAATCGAATGGAGGAATATCCATAATGCATTATATATCACCTACTTGAATGAAACAAAAATCAAAAATTCAGACGAAAAACAACTCGAATAAATATAGTCTTTGAAATCTCTCATCGGTGGTGGAGTTTTCATGTTTCATATGAACAGGAAGGTACTCTAATTGATGATAATTTCCTCACATTACATCCAAGGAGTAGTGAAGCATATATTTCAATTTGCCATAATCGACATTAATCTTTTTCGTATTTTTGATATCAACCATGTTTCAGTAAAGAGTGTTTTCCAATTATGTGATAGTATATTTATTACATACCGGAGCAAAAGGGGAATCATTTCTCTCAGGGGCAATTTCTCGAGACAAAAATTCTTGTTATGCTGAGGTTTGTAAACTATTACTTTCACAATAAATCGAAAAGGGGTGATGAAGAAATTATCATTTGCAAGATTAATTTCAGTTCAGTTCATTATGGCTTCCAAGTAAGCATTACACATGAACAAATTCAATTTTGCTTCCACAAACGTCAAAATTGTTATTATGAATTTGCCTTCGTAGAGGTTGAAATGTTTCAGAATTCAGCTTTTATAATTTTAATATAAATGCTTTCTGCATACATATATCTCATTATCCGTTATGTTTCACAGGAATTGTTGCAAATAATTAGGATTAGTAACATAAATATCAACTTCAATTCCTATAATGAAAATGGACTAACATGAATGGCTGAATCACTGATAAGACGGTTTTTGGCTTTTGAGGAAGAAACTGAGTACGTGAGTATATCTTGTCTGTCCGTTTGGTGTTGAGATAACGTGATGTAACTATAATATCACGCCAGGAAAAGCTCGGGTTCTGTACCTGCGTTAGAATGTACACGTTAGTATTGATCTGAGCACTGGAATTCCGATGGGCAGAATCATGTTTCGAATAAAAGAAGAAGAAGACGGAATTGGGAAGGTCGACGAAGTATTTTCCAACGTCGTCTTTTTTCGATTGGACAATTTGTCACTTTTCAAGCTGGAAGAAGGTAAGGAATGAAAAATTTTGCGAATTATCGTGAATAAAAGGTATTACCTTCAATGATAATTAATTCGTATTATGTCAATCATGTGATGGCGTTGATATTTCATCAATCTTGAGATCTTGAATTATTTGCTGAAACAGTGGGTATTATCGATATGAGGACTCATTGAAAACACAGAAACTTGAAAAAATAGCTGCTGGAAATCACTCCATTAATTATCACCGACATTCCAAAAAATAAATCCAACCACTGTGGTAGCAGGTACTATCTACGATAAAAATGACTTCGTAAGATGCCAATTTGAAAGCCCCGCCTGTCGTGTAATAGCGTCGAATATTTTTTCGAGCCTCACACTAATATCGTGTTCTAATACTCCGCGATCTTGAAAAATCTGTTGCAATTTTTCATTTCCTCGACGTTATCTGAAACGGTGCGAAACGACACCACAGAGGACTGAAACTCGACGATCGTTTATGTGACACATTTTTTGTTAGGTTAATGGAAAGATCAAGAGAATCTCCGGCGATAACTCAAGCTGGCTCTTCCAACATTCATACATAATGTATGTAGTTTGTTATTCGATTTCGATGGAGAGATATGTGTGTGTGTGTCTTTTCGAAGAGTCAGAACGTACTTTCATTCTGTGTGCATTTCCAGTAATATATTAGATTGGGGATAGTGAATCGTGGAATGAGCATATCGATTTCAACAGAATGGAAAATATGGAATAACGAATAGAATTTCCCATACGAATATTAAAGTCAGGAAAGGAGATCATGGAGTTACAGCAAATGCCTATATATTTGAAAGAGAATACACTCCAAAGAGGATAGATATTATTATCTATTGCTTCTGGACCATACAACTCCATCTTTATCAATGCGTATTTGGAAAGCACCGCAAATTTAAATTATTGCAATTGACTTCATCTTTGTGCGATTTTTCATTTCTAATTTATATTCCTTTCGTTAATTCTGTTTTCAATTCTTCCTCATAACTCCTTTTATTTTTCTCAGCAGTATTCGTTCTTTTTATCAACCTCATATTCAGGCATGCTTTAAGACCTAGGAGTACTTGATTTGCACCATCCACAATCTTGAGATCTTCATAAATAGATGTGTCTTTATATTCACGATATCAATTGAAAACACCTAGTGGTTTCGCCAAAGTTCCTTCAAAATCTTCCGAAATATATTGTTGAACTAATATTCGAATTACCATGTGGTATTTTTAATACTTTCAAATGCGTGCTACTAACGTCGGCCCCACTATCTATCTTTACATTAACTTTTTTTATTTTCAACCTGGATAATTTTATTAAAGATACTTTGTCATCAATATGTCACTTTCTGGCTTCCCAACACCATATACAAAAATGCTCTCATCTGAACTTTATAATTATCATTTGCTTCATTTCTTTCAACATCTGTTACATCTAACGGTATTATAACTTTTAGGATGATACACTAAACCTGATCTGTGTGGCATTGTTTTGCTGGCATGACTTCATTTGAATTCTCAGTACATATTCCATAACCTCTGCTCGTGAGAAATCCAGGCAGAACAGAAAAAAGTGAATGTACTGACACTCTTATGGTGTTTTCCTTATCATATCATATTTGTTAACCTTGCCAATGATTCTCATTTCAATATATATTTCAACCATTGTGTTAGGACTGTAGAACAGTTTTGAATCATATTTGGTCTTGAATATCACTGATATCCGTGATGAGTTCAAGTCACCAGGCAGTCAAGGATCATGATAATTAAGACGATAGAGTGATTTTCTATTTTATTTCTCCAAGTTGATTCAAAAAAAAAAGATACGCATCTTCTATGAAAAAAGTAACATGAAATAATATTCAACATTTTTCATACAGCAGTATGAGAATTTTGAAAAAAAAAATCTCATGAAACTTCATTCTCTCCACAAAAATTTTCAAGTTCCTCAGAATATATAAATATATTCTGTTCCATATCTGTGAGTAATCAAATCACAAAACGAAAACAAATGCGTAAACATCATTTCCCCTCTTTTCAAATTCGATATCTGTCATCCCATTCCGCTTACCCCTAATAAGATAGAATCAACGCCAACGCAAAATAGAGCCACCGCTGTGCGAACGTGTTTTGTTATCTCAGCCAGACACCGAGCACCAAGGTGGGAATGTAGGGCTAATTGTGATAGGCTGAATGAGGAATGGCTGCATTAATTAATAGAGTCAGCGTGTTCTAGTTCCTGAAATGAATTGAGATTAATTGCCCCATTTCAGACCTAGCTGATAGAAATAACTATGAGTTATTTTCATATTTTTGAAGTCATCAATCTTTGAGACTGTCGAATCATAATTTCATTATGTTGGATAGATTTCGACATGGAATATTCCAAGTTATTTTGTGGTGCGATTATATATTTTCACATCAAACTAGCATAGCTGCGAATAATACAGAGCTCCAGATCAGTTCAAGCTCATATATGTTTGTGCTAGGTTTTTACCTATATTTTTTGAAATACTTAATTTGTTGTAAGACAGCAAAAATGCTTGATACGTTTGGATTACTCAAATCGGATGGCTCTTATATCGACACTCGAAAACCTAACACAATAGTATTGAAATAACCCATTTTTGGACATGACAGTTCACAGTGACCTTTCCACAGGAAAAACCAAGGAAATCACTGAGAGTACTTCAGAAAATGCAGATATTTTCATTCAGTACAGGCATGGTGAAGTGAATGGAAGAGATAAAATGCAATAATGGGAATTGAAATAAATGAATAAAATTGAGTTAGTTTGTTCAATAATGCACCTTCACCAAATGTGTATGAGGAAAATAATATTGAGAAATATTCTTTGGACTTGCTTGGCTGCGAGAAGTGATTCAGAAATGTATGTGAAGTGTATGTACCCTGGTGAAGTTAAAGTAGAAATATTAATAAAATTCACTCAGATAAACGAAATGTATTGAAAAATATGTAAACAGTGTATACCAGTAATTTTCAGTTCACTTGATAAAACTGATCACTAGATGGTTGAAAAACGACAAACCCGAAAGTCAGAAAGTTTTCCAAATTATATCTATATTCAATTGTCTGATGTTGTCATAGATAATTGCACTGGACAATTCCTAATCGGCAATCATCGACATTCATTTATGAAATATGCTTCAGTTTCATGATATGTTGGTATAGAAATTTTGATTATTATGTACCACGGTATGAAAGAACAAAGAGAAAGTTTTCCTGTTGGTATACGCAGGACAATATTTACTGTGTGAAATTAAAATCTCATTACTCATCATGGTATAAAAAAACTGCCAGCGGCAGATTTATCTCTTATTAGAAGTTGCATCAAAAATCAGGTGAAAGTAGCTTATGATAACTACCAACATTATGTTGAAACAAACATTCGCAAAGGCCCCAAAAGTTTCTGGAATTCTGTTTAACGCAAAGAAGGAACCTACAAAATACTTTATGAAATATTTATGGAAAACACCGTCCTAGACGCTCCCAAGGCAGAGTTAAGGATTTGCCGCATTCTTCAACAGTGTTTCCTCCCGACATGCAAACCCTGTCCCCAACGCTGATACCATAACTGGAGAAAATATGTCCATAAAACCTTTTAGAAAATTACCCAACAACCTGACTTCTGGATATGATCTTATTCCCAATTTCCTAGTGATAGATTTTTGCTTGTCCAATGTCTGAAAAATTGAGAACAATCCTAAGCCAATCTCTTTTTCCTGTACGATAGAAACAATCAACGATTTGTCCAATTCTTGAATCTGATGACACAGAGTATATTGAGAACTGACACCAATATCAGACCTTCGAAATATGTGTTTATGACCAACTAATGCCACAAGTCAAACCCCTGTGAACCAGCATGGGCTCCTAGCAAAAAAGTCCACTGTATCAAATCTTTGCATTATCACACAGTTTTCATCAGAAGCAGTGGAAAAAAAAGGCAGGTTGACGTAATTTACACGGATTTTGCGAAAATTTTCGACAGAATTGATCATTCCCTCTTAATAGAGAAAATAATTCGAATGGGTTCTAATCATTCACTTACGCAACTTCTACGCTCGTATTTGAATCAGAGAACCGATGTTGTTTACTAAAATATTCGTCACCATCTGGTATTCCACAAGTTTCCAACTAAGGACCCCTGCTTTTTGTCATCTTCATAAATGATCTCACCTCTGAGCTAACGTGTGGCAACTTACTTTCTGCAGACGACTCGAAGATCTTTTCATCTATCTCAAGTTTAGAGAGTTGCTGTTAACTTCAGTCTCAATTCCATCTGATTGATACTTGGTGTCAAGTCAATAAAATGAGGAAGAATGTTTGAAAATGCAAAGTTTTCTCGTATACACGTAATGCTAATAATATTGAGTTCTTTTATACATTCGAAGATGATATACTCCTTCGTGTCGACACCGTCATGAATCTGAGACTCGTGTTCGACAGCAGGTTGACATTTGTCAGCTACACCAATACCGTTGCGGCATCGGCTAGAAAATCCCTTGGATTTGTTCTACACATCTGTGAGTCATTCTCAGACACTAGCGCCTCAATCATACTTTATACATCCCTCGTTCGTTCCAAGTTAGAGAATGCTACCTTCGTTCGGTATCCCCTTCATAAAGTACATAAAGAGACATTAGAAAAAGCTTTCTCTGAAGTTTCTTGCATTCAGATCTGATGGTGTGTACCTTGCTCAAGGAAGTGACCATTCCACACTATTTCAAAAATTTGGGTTGCCTTCCTAAGAACAACGTAGAATTTCATCGAGTTTTATTATGTTGAGATTTTGAATGGTCTTATTGATGCACCCTCGTTACTAGAACTGATCAATTTCAATCTACCTCAAGCTAATGCACACAGTCATATAACTTTCCATACTCCTTTCACTCGATCCAACGTTGCAAAAATGTCTCCCATAAATTTGATGTGTATATATAATAATACACACTACATTCAACTGAAATCTATATTAGCCAAAATTGACTAATAAATATGTCACCTTTTCCTGCATAATTTTAACGTATGTGAATCCTCAACGAAGAGAGTAATTCAAACAACGATAGATGCGTGATCAACGCGTGATCGAGGCGTGATTATCACATACCTACATTTGCATCTATTGGGTAAAATAAACACGCCTCCTTACGCTGGCCAATCGAAATCAAATGCAATCGACTGGTGGAATTCGCGCTAAAGTGTCGGATTAGTCAGTTACGCTTGTGTTGTGTACATAATATAATATAGTATTATGAAGTTTGAAATATTCAAAATGTCAAGTACTGATACGGCTGAAGAAACTGCTAATATGTAACCCTACAGTCCACCTGAGAAAATACCAAAAAACTGCACCTTCAAAAATACAATTTCGGTCGTTCCTTAGTACGACTCTTTACGAGCAGCCTTGTCTGAGTGATCACGTGCACAATAAATGATAATGTTTTGGATCACTCCTTTGCTTGGATGGAGAGAGTTCGATTTTAAGTAGCATTCATTCATACTGTATTAGGTATTATACTTCAGTTGGTCCCATCCGAATAGATCACCTTGTAGTAGTACCTCTATGACTGAAATGCGCAAGTTGAAAGAAAGAATGATTCACGATGCCCCTATCTCACGAGTCCTCACTCGAATATCCGTCAATATACTTCTTGCGCTGAATGTGATAAGTTCGAAAGTGTAAATTAGTTTGAATAAGTGAATTGCAGAAAATTTTCCATATGTACTATGCGAAACAAAACAAACGATGCTCAGTGAAAATAACGTAGAAACACTACGGAAAGTCGAGGAAAAACTCTGTTCCTACTCGTTTAGTAAGTAAGATTGTTTTTAATGTTTTTTGTCATGTTTTAGAAAAACCAACGGAATGAGTGGACATATAATTGGAAATAGATGAGACTGACAATAATTTCTGATCATTGATCATCGGCAGGGGCAATCTACCTTGTAGATCAACATACGGCTGAACTTTATTCATCATCCTAGGCCGTTTTCTGCCCTGCATACTTTTTGAGTTGTGCCAGCCGAGTGTCTCGCGCCCAAAGACAATTTCTCTTTGGTTGGCGCAGGTCCGTCGTCAGATTTGACAACGGAATTTTCCGCCACCAACAGTGAATTTTTCCGTAGTGATAACGCGGTTACTACTATATTGGGAGATGATCCGACTGAAGCAAAGTTTCACGGTAGTGATATCCAGGATGATTTCGCACTGCAGTGGTGTACCTATCTGACACAAGCACAAGAGAACGACAACAAAGAACCTAAAAACACTCGAGGACAAACTCCGTTCTTACTCGTCGTAAGTAAGTTTGTTTTTTATATTTTGTCACGTTTTAGAACGGAACCAAAGACTTGAGTGAACGTATAATTAGAAACAGCTGATGGTGAGAGCGGTTCACGACGTACAACAACAAATGGACAAGGTAACATATTTGAACTTATACGCTGGTCGCATTAAATATTTGACAGCACGTGGCAATCTATAACTAAAAAATCCAACATTTTGGAATGGGTTCAGAGATATAAAATCCATTTTTATACTCTACCTTATGAAAAACTGGTACCTGAACCCCGACATTTCCACCCAACCGGCTAAGCCTCTATTGTGAGTGTTTAGCTATATTACTGGAATTTGACTACATTGGACCAGCCGTCAATGTCAAGAGCAATTTTTGGTTCAGCTATTTTCTCAGGTTTGAGTCTTACTGATAGCTATAGATTTCTTATGAATCTGAAACATTTGCATGAATTCATCACAGCCCTCACTTGGAGCTGTGAAATATCTGATGTCTGAAAATTGTTTTTTAACGTCAGTGGATTCGACAGATGCCGATAAACATAAGAAGTATTTGCGATTCCAATCTAGACACAAAATTTTTCAATTTGAATTTTTTGTGTTTTGGCTCATCTTTGCACCTTATATATTTACAAAAATCTCAGAAACGGTTATACATTTTTTGAGTTCAAGAATTTTTTGTATCTGTAGCTATTTGGACGACATCTTTTTCAATTAGTTTTACCAAGATGGAGTGTTCAGGAAACATCCAACAAATTTGAGGTATTTTGGTAATCATTACGATTCAATATTGATGGAAAATAAATTCATTTGACACTTGATTTCGGTTTGCCTTGTGGTTGTTTATAGGTGGCCGTCTACAAAATTATTTGAGGGGCACCGATGTATAACCTTGCAGACGGATCGAGGAGATTTTGACAATGTAAATTTCCACCGAGTTACAGTGACTTAGAATATTACATGCAACAACGAGAAAGCCGAAGGTTTCAGTGAAGCAGGCCAAACTTCACATTGATGTTCAAAACCTTCAGACAGTTCTCCTCAAACTGTCACATTTTGTCGCATAGAGACAACAACACTGTCAACGCGCAGATCAACCGGATGTCTGGAATGAATATATATATATATATTGCTGAAACGTAAAAATATGATTCAAAATCAGAATGAGTAGCATTTTTATTGTATGATCAGTAAAAAAAAAAAAATAAAAATAAAAATCGTTTACCGGTTGACGAGTGTCGCCCTTCAGAGGTCGAATCTTCCGCAGAAAATGTATTGACGAGGCCTTTTGCCTTTTGGCGTGTGAGTCCCAGCACGGAAGCTCGATGGGAAGTTGAACCCGAGTCTTCCGCTTGAGGGGCAGACGTGCTCGTCTCTTCACTGCCGAGAACTAAATTATCCACAGAAGACCAAGAGAGCAACAAATACAAACAAATATTTTTTTTTCAACATTTTCCACGGTGAAACGTGGATTATGTATGACATCCACGATTATCAATTAAAAAACCGCACACATTCAACATTTTTCTCATTTTATAAAAATCCTCATCACCCAGCTACACCTCAGCTCTTCAGCCGTTTGCTGGAAATGAGTCTGCAATTTGGTGGTGTTGATACTGATCAATTCAAAGGCCACAGCACAAAACATGCCGCCACTTCTGCGGCCATCCAAATCAATATGAGCACGGACACCATACGATCAAATGTAGGCTGGTCCGAAAAATAAAATACTTTTGGTAAATTCTACATAGACCAGTAATTACAAATGGTACATTTGCGTATTACCTCCGCAATTTCATTAAACGAGTGTAAGTTTTCTGGTTATTTGAGTTTTGCAACATTATATTGTGTTTGCATTCAAATACTGTCTGTATCAAATTCTTAGTTGATAGTGGTGAATCAAATGACATAAACAGTTCATTTAGACTACTTCATTAGTATGAGATCAGTCTGAATAAAATTTCGATCGCCTTTTAATAATTCTTTAAACATCTACAAGGTGATCTATTCGGATGGGACCAACCGAAGTATAATTGAGGATTAAACGACTTACCTGAAGGAAGTTCAATCCAAATTATACGAGGTTGGTCACATCCGAATAGAGAGACACCCACCCATCTCAAAGAAGAAAAAAAAAATCCAATATATTATTTTTTCTGTCATCCCGACCCAAAAAGGCGATATCATCGCAAGGTATATTGACGGATATTCGAGTGAGGACTCGTGAGATAGGGGCATCGTGAATCATTCTTTCTTCCAACTTGCGCATTTCAGTCATAGAGGTACTACTACTAGGTTATCTATTCGGATGTGGCCAACCTCGTATAACTTGGATTGAACTTCCTTCAGGTAAGTCGTTTAATCCTCAATTATATCATAATATTGTCCTGTAGATGCATTTTTCTGTTAGGCAATAAATTCTGTTTTTCTTTTGTTCTTTCTTCTTCTTTTATCACAACGACCAATGTTGAAACCTGATAGGTATCTGATTCTAATACTATAACAGGAGAATGATGTAACATGAGTGAATGATTTCTTTGAAATGAAATGTTGAATCAATAATGATCAATTGATTTCCAAATAGATTTTTGGGGCTGATAATTCCAAAAGTGGAAAATTGATTTTCTTATTATATGACACATGAATTAATTCTTTGGATGCGAGCTCAGTCATTCTCGTCGAAGGAAATATGCTTTACCTCACTTGTTCTTCAATCGAGGTTCAGGCAGAAACAAAATTCCCTGACGTAGTGAGAAAGGAAAGGGTATATGATGATTACCTAATATGAAAATTATTGGAAAATTTCACATAGTGGCGCTTTCTAGAGAACTTTCGAGATAGGAGACAGAGTTAAGAACTACTTCGGGACAAGATTCCTGAAAAACGTACCGTGAAGTATATGAAAGCATAGCGCAGTGAGCTCAGGAGGTTGAGCGGCTTTATGGAGACACGGCAGAGAAATAACTCATCAGACGACTTCCTTGAAGCTGAAAATTGCTCCCAGATTCTTGACTGTTCCCGTCAGATCGAATTCAAAAAATCTCCCAATCAAAAATAGTTAAAAGATATTTGGGAATCACAGACAGTTATCAGATGGATAGTGACCAAACTTGTGAGTGGAATATCAATAGAACCGCGGTCGGGCAGAATTTTTCTGGCTTACTCGGTGCGATAGGCAGTTGTTAGTTGCCTGGATACGAATTCTGTTAGGTGGGATATCTGGATTGAATACATCAACCGACCCGGTAGCACTGTAAGTTTTTCTGGGTTCTCCTACAGTTGAAATGGCAAATGCGCTACCGCCAAAATCAGGGAGACGCCTTAGATCGCTTAGACGTCCAATATGATGAGCCAACTCTGCCCGCACAAGTCTCTGCCTGCTGGGACCACTGGTAAGAGTGTTCACCAGAGGCACAATGAAGATTCAAAAATATTTTACCGTGAGATGAAATGAATTCGATTTTGGATTATTTGAAAAAAATATATCATAATGGAAGTCTAACAGTCTTCATACTGACCATGGAACACACAAAGAAAGATGTTTACTCACTTCAATAATGTCTGACAAATTAACATTAAAAAGTTCAATTGATACAAAACATATTCAAAGTCAACATCATAACGAGAGGAAGTATATTCTCAACGAATAATTAGTAGAAAAAACTAATTCCATTCCAAACAACTTGTTGGCTCATTAGGATCCTTCTTGTCCTATCATTAGGCTTTAATTTTCTGCCCAAATCGACCATTTCGAGCCTATGCATTCACGATCACCATTCTTCTTTTAGTTAATTAGACTTTATGACTGCCCTGTTGGAATTGTTGATCTGGTGAGAAGCAGTGGTGTGGAGATGATTCTTTTTGAATAATAATAATTTTGAACTCTCCATGTTCCCAAAATCAACTTGAAACTCGAATAGTGAATCACAGACAGAGAAGGTATGCATGTTTTATCTAGAGAAAAAACTTACCCAACGAGGCTGACGTGAACTACTTTTCGAGGAAGAAATGAAATGGAACTTTTGTTTGGCTTCCCATACTATTTTATTCGTAACCACTATTCAACAAAGCAAGCATTGCAAATGTCAAGGAATATATACAAAGCTTTTTGAAATTGGATTCCACGCATGTTGGTAGGAGATAAACAGTAGGAAAGAGTAATGGCGAAGTTATCCATTTCAATGTTGAAATAACTCATGAAGCAATCTTAGTCTTACTTTTTCGCAGATGGAGAGGAAAACTGGAAAATTCTTAATTTCACTTTCGATTAGGTTATGTTCAGTCGCAGAGATTTCAAAAATCTATTTTCATTTTGTCATATACATTTCCAATAGGCTGTCAGGCTTTGTTCACTAAACTTTTTCATCGGGTTTTGGCTAACAATAGTCATCATTCAACCAACTAGAATTTTAAATACAAACCAGTACATGTTCAGTTTTCTTCAAGAAAAGAGGGCCTTCGAGAAAAATTAGTAGCTATGGAAATGGAATTATTCACTATTATGCTGAGGCGGTTTTTACTATTGTCATCGAAGTTTCTTGTATGTTCGATCTGAGCTACAATACTACGCAAATCTTCCGTACCCAACCGGAGATTAGTGAAATCATTTCACCCCAAAATAAATTGTCATTGACATGTAGATGAATTCAAATTCATCCATGATTTTGGTAGATATTTTCCTCTGAGAGAATAAAGCCTGTCTGGGTTTGAAAATGGGTTGTTATCCCGATGAATGGGGTTTCTACAAAATACTCTCTCTTTGTGTAAAAAGTAATCAATGGTATTCGTATGAATCAAGTTTGGAGTGCTCGTATACAAATTGAGAACGAAAAGGTGACTCCTACTGAATCTGGACCCGTCGGGTCATGTAGGAAGGAAAGTAGTCGTTTTGAGTAGATACTTCCTTGCTATTTGGGTATAAATTGAATGTTTTACACGGAATACACATATCATCAGAGCTCAATATTTCATGTTATGTCTTTTGTAGAAGTTCCATATTCTTTCTGCATTGATTTATCGTTTCATCGTATATATATATATATATATATATATATATATATATATATATATATATATATATATATATATATATATGTTGTAAATTTTTGAAGTTTTTCATCTCTTTAGCGATGGACTGTAACATTTCACCTGCTCAGACATAATAAATTATTGGTCACTGTTGGCATAATTATTCCTGGGTGTTTTTTCATTCAAATGAAAATGGAATATTATCGAAAGTATTATTTGGTATATAGAGAGAAGTGAGTATTGCATTCAGTTATTCGATTATTGGGGTCGTTATTGAAAAAAAGTAATAGTTCACCTAATGATGAGACAAAATTATAGAAACCTTCAAGAATATAAATCGATTTTTGGCAATTGAGAAATAGCACCAAAAAAAAGATCCGTATTCTCAAATTTGACAAAATGGTTAAGGCTTTCGCGGCCGAGGTTATTGGTATAACTACTTCTCTTCGGGATTGAAGGCCGTCGTTCTTTGGAATTTATTCCTGACGTTTCGCTAGCGCGAGTGGCCAGCTTCTTCAGAGGCTTATGACTCAGTCATCGGAGATGAATAAGCCTCTGAAGAAGCTGGCCACTCGCGCTAGCGAAACTTCAGGAAGAAATTCCAAAGAACGAGGGCCTTCAAGCCCGAAGAGAAGTAGTTATACTCTCAAATTTGAATTGGAGAATGGCTCAGGTCGGCCGAAACCCTGTGTAAGAGTTTCGCAGATATTTCAAGAGCCAATCAATAGTGAATATGGAAATGTATATATCTTTTTCCATCAAATGTTAGGATCCTCTAGATCGATCTGACTTGCAGGACGTACGTGTCGGTTGCTTTATGATGTGATGATTTTTCGGGAAAAATAGTTATTTATGTATCAAGGGAATTAGGAGGGCCTTAATTACCGATGGCAAAGTTTGCGTCCCGAGGGCCTCTGGCCCAAGGGACAGCAATTGCCTGAGGTTATTAAGGCTCATTAATTCCCGTGATACATAGATAATTTTATTTCTGACCGATTTCAATAAAATTTTGTTCATTTTTGAAACGGAAAAATGTACCAATTCATTACCTTCCCGGTATATTTGAATCAGGTACCGTTGATTATAGTAGAGTTTTCTTGTTGCTAGGTTGTTGCTATGTTACTTGTTTATAAACAGAACTTTGTTATCAAGCTGTGTTTGCGGTAAAAACGTGTTTTCTACCACAAATATAATGGAGGATATTTTGAAAAAAGCTGAACAAGCAAGAGAATCATTAATTCCATCGAAAAGTGAAGCCGTATACCAAAAAGAATACAAGATATATCTGGACTGGCTGACACGGAAAAATGTTACTACCCACAATATATATATATATATATATATATATATATATATATATATATATATATATATATATATATAATTTTATTTTTACTTGTGAAAGGTAGAGGGAATTATAAAATCTATAATATCCCAAGGGAGTTATCACCCTCTTTATTGATAGCGTAACTATGACAATATAAGCTTATAATATCCCGGTCAGAAATAAATGATATTTTAACTTTGTATGCCAATGAGAATTCCTTTCGAGATGAGATTTGTTATTTTCTCCTGAGTAGGTGTTCGAAGATGTCACTCCTGTTTTCTTTGCATTTTTTCACACCTTTTTGAACAGCATGAACATATCCTAAGTGGGTGATAGCTTCGAACTATTATCTATAGTAATTTTATTTTTTATAAGAGCCCTGCAATTTGACCAGCAATTTGTGATCCAATTACTCTCCACCAAACATTAATACTGAATCGACCCTGAGGACCTCTTGGATATATTGAAAAAAGATTTTCATCTCGTCCAGTAATCCCCGTTTTTTCTGTTATACATGCCAAAATTTGAAATTTTTATTTATAGCTCCATTACATAAGATATTCACATTTTGTTGGGCGAATTAAGTGTTCGCCGATTGAAAATAACTTTTTAAAAACAATTACGAGAAGCGAATTTTATTTGAGCAAACATACAGGTTGGAGTCTACATGAATACTGTATGAATACTGAATTAAAAGTTCTCATGAACGTAAGAATTAAAAGAGATAAGAAGGAATTATGTTTCTTGCTATTCCAAGAAAGGTGCTGATGCTGCGTTCGTTCGCTGGGTTCAGCTGTAGGTGTCGT
This sequence comes from Zygogramma bicolorata, assembly GCA_032362365.1. NCBI lineage: Eukaryota > Metazoa > Arthropoda > Insecta > Coleoptera > Chrysomelidae > Zygogramma > Zygogramma bicolorata. The sequence goes on from JAVJAQ010005910.1 coordinate 361,835, forward strand.
GGGAAGACGTTCCTATAACTCCTCCGCCCTTAGAGAGAAATTCTGTGGGTTGCCACAGGATTTGGGAAAGCGACGGTTTCCTGGGGGGTCGTCTCTGCTACTGGTGTCCTGTTTTGGCATCTTCTTCTGAAGTAGAAACGATACAGAACGTACGCTGTGGAGATGGCGATCAAAATATATATTATTACTGTCCATACACTAATATTGTGAGAAAACACCGGAAAATCAGAAATCGAGTACAATTTTTGATTTTGGATTTCCAAAGCACTTTGTACATGTTTTATTTCATCGAGATTTATAGAGTCAATTTTCACAGGACGAAACTGAATTTGAGAATCGACGGGTGATTGATACTCGAAATAATCAATTTTAGGAAGCTGGATAATTTTAAGTCTTTCGCGAGAGTCTCGATAACTTCGAATGTCATTGATTTTCACCTCACAGTTAGAGTTTAATTCTAGAACATAAGTCCCGTGAAGTAAAATATTGTCTTTGTTCGCGCCACACTTTCGAACAGCCACAGTGTCTTCAGGTGTGAGAATAATCCATCTATTCTTCTCTATCTTCTGGACTTTGACGTTTCCTACTTGGACTGGAATCTGTTGACAGTTCGTTATATTTTTGTGATATTTTAGCATTTGAACTTCGCAAGTGTAGTGTCTTGGAGCTGGGTCAATAACAGATTATATTCTTCTTCTGTATTTTACATAAAAATGTACATGTTTCATGCGGAGCGGTTGGCACGAAAATTGTTGGGAAGTTAAGTTATGAAGCGTGCTGTATAAAAACGTGGGAATTAAAACAAGTATTGGGAATACTCAAGGAGTTTTATTACCGGACATCACAATTATTTGGCGACGAGGAGAAAAACTGGTGGAGCACGACTGTTTATTATTAGTATTATCGGAAAAATCCCAAGATGAGCAATGCCACTCCAGAGCAACAACAGCAGGTTGTTACTGTTGTTAATACAGGAAACGTGTCTTCCTTGGCGGTTTACAAACAAGGAGACGATTTCGAAGTGTTTGAGGAACGATTGGAGCAATATTTAGCTGCTAATTTAATAGAGGGTACAAGGAAAGCTGCAGTCCTACTAACTTTGTTGAGTGAGGAGGTTTATAAGCTTCTACGAGATTTGTGCAATCCAGAAAAGCCAAAGGATAAAGATTTTGAAACGCTGATGAAGTTGTTGGGCGACCATTTTAAGCCAAGACTGTCTATATATCGTAGGAGAATAATTTTCGATTCTCTACGACAGGAACAGGAATCTGTAAACGATTGGTATTTGAAAATCAAGAACATAGCATCACCATGTGAGTTTGGGAATCAGTTACTATACAGAGTGCAGGAGAAATTTGTTACTGGAATGAAACCTGGCCCAATATTGGATCGATTATGCGAAGAAAATCCATCCAAGAGTCTGAAGGATCTTTTAGAAATTGCATTGAATAAGGAAGCAGCGTTAAAAGAGCAGAGGATGAGCAGTGTAGAAGTAAACCGAGTCCAAAATCTACCAGTAAGGAGTACCAATGCAGGCAGAAAGGAGGAAGAAAGAAAAGAAGATGAGCAAGTAGAAATTAAATGTAATTTTTGTAACAAAACAAACCATGTTTTCCGATTCTGTAAGTACAAAAAGTTTACTTGTAAGAAATGTGGAAAAAAAGGACATATAGCTGCTGCTTGCAAAGATAAAACAGAAAGAAATCATTTTGTTGAAGAGGAAAGTTCTCTTCCATTATTCAATTTAGTAGATGTCAAAGATGTTAATTTTATTAAGCCGTTTAGTGTTCCTGTTTTAATAGATAAGGTTCCAACTCTTATGGAATTAGACACAGGAGCAAGTATTTCATGTTTACCACTGAATTTTTATAAGCTTAAGCTCAGTCACATTCCATTAGAGAACACCAACGTTAAATTAAGAACATATTCAGGTCAAGTAATAGAGCCTGAAGGTAAAATTTCAGTGAATGTTTATTTCAAAAACATTTCAAGAATGTGTGAATTAACTGTTGTTAAGGAGGCAACCAAAACTTTGATGGGTAGAGATATCATCGACAAATTCAATCTGTCTTTTAAAAATTCCGAAGTTTTGATCAATGATGTAAACAGTTCAGATAATCTTGCAGAACTCTTATCAAAGTACGCAGATTTGTTTAAAAATGAATTGGGTACATATAAAGGGGAACAAATTAGTTTAGAGCTACAGGAAGGTGTTAGGCCAATTTTCCACAAACCTCAACAAATCCCCTTCGCATTTCGTGAAAAGGTGGAGACTGAGATTAAAAGATTAGAGTCTGAAGGTGTAATAGAAAAAGTAAATAATTCAAGTTGGGGAACACCATTAGTGCCAGTTTTGAAGGCAAACGGAAGGGATATTCGTGTTTGTGCAAATTATAAAATTACAATCAATAAATACCTTAAAGATTTTAACCATCCATTACCGAGGATTGAGGATATATTTGTAGCTTTACAAAGTGGTCAGAAATTCACTAAACTCGACTTTCTCAATGCATATAACCAATTAGAGTTAGATGAAAAAACTAGCTTTTTATTAGCATGGAGTACACCACAAGGAATATATAAGGTTAAAAGATTGCCTTATGGTACTAAGCCAGCTTGTTCGATATTTCAAAACATTGTAGAGAAGGTTCTACAGGGCTGTGCTGGAACTGTTAATTTTTTAGACGATGTGGTAGTAACTGGTAGGAACGAGGAGGAACATTTGAAAAATTTGGAAGAAGTTTTAAAACGTTTGAGTAATGCTGGGTTTAGGTTGAACTCAAAAAAATGTGAATTCTTTAAAGAAAGTATATTGTATTTGGGTCACAAAATTTCTAGCAAGGGGTTGGAAAAAGACGAAGAAAAGGTGAAGGCAATAGTCAATACACCAAGACCTAAAAATATGACCGAAATTAGGGCTTTTGCTGGAATGATGAACTATTATTCAAAATTTTGTAAAAATCTGTCAGAAAACTTAAAGCCATTATATGATTTGGTAGGTAAAGGAAAGGAATTTCAGTGGAGTAAAGAATGTGAAAGGGCTTTTCAATATGCTAAAACAGAGCTAGCCTCTGATAATATTCTGGTACATTACGACCCAAATAAGCCTATTCGTTTAGCATGTGATGCCAGTGAGTATGGTGTCGGAGCCGTACTGCTGCATGTTATGTCGGATGGTACTGAAAGACCAATATGCTATATTTCGAGAGTATTGACTAAAGCTGAACAAGGATATTCAATGATAATGAAGGAAGCTTTGGCGGTATACTGGGCTGTTTCTAAGCTCTATCAATATTTGGCAGGTAGAAAATTCCAGATTCTGAGTGATCATAAACCACTACAGGCAATTTTTGGAGAACATAAGAGTTTACCAAAAATGGCGGCTGGTCGAATACAAAGGTGGTCTTTATTTTTAGCGAATTTTGACTACAGTTTTCATTTTATTAAGGGAATTGATAATGCTAAAGCAGATGCTTTATCAAGATTACCCTGGTCAGAAGGGAAGGACAGCTTGGATGAACCTGAATATGACTATTTACATTTAGTTGAAGACTTATTGCCCATAGATTCTAATAAAATTCAATCCGAGACTAGGAACGATACAATTCTAGGGAAACTCTATAATCTAATTAGATATGGGTCCTCAGGACATGTTGAAAATGCTCTTCTTAAACCGTTTTTGGCAAGGAAAAATGAATTATCCATAGAAAAGGGAATTATAATGTGGGGATATCGAGCAGTAATACCAGTAAGCCTTAGGCAGCAATTGCTGGACGAGTTACATAGTGATCACGAAGGAATTGTGAAAATGAAAAGTAGTGCACGTTCCTATTTCTGGTGGCCTTCGCTAGATGTAGAAATAGAACAGAGGGTAAATAGTTGTAAAGTGTGTTGTCAAGTACGCCCTGAACCTAATAAGGCGAAATTAATTAAATTGCAAACGTCTAATTATTTCTATGAACGTATTCATGCTGATTTCTTGGGACCAATAAAGGGTAAAATGATTCTTGTTATTGTCGATTCATTTTCCAAGTGGCCGGAGGCGTTCATCATGAATAGTACAGATTCAAATTCAACAATCAATCGGTTTAGGGAATGTTTTTCGCGATTTGGCATACCGCGTGTAGTGGAAACGGATAATGGAAGCCAATTTGTATCAGATAACTTTTGTCAATTCCTAAATAAAAATGGGATAAAATTTTTAACGTCTCCTCCTTTTCACCCTGCGACTAATGGGTTTGCGGAAAACACAGTAAGATCTATCAAGATGGGACTAAAAAAAGGTCTTTTAGATGAAAAGAATGTAAATGTGTCACTGGAAACTCTCTTGTATCGATATTTATTTTCATACAGAAATTCAGTTCATGTTACAACAGGACTAGCACCATCAAGTATTATTTTCAAAGCTAAGATTAGAACTCGTTTAGATTTACTTGCTCCAAAAGGCATACAGAATGATAATAAGATCGATAAACAAATTTTAAATAATAAGGGTAAGCGAGATGAATATTTTGTAGTAGGGGAGAAAGTATGGTGTAGAGATTACAGAAATCCAAATAGGAAAGGTTGGGTAGAATGTACAATTGACGAAGTATTAGGAGATAGGATTTATTTCTGTAAATTATTACATGAAGAGGCTGTATGGAAGAGACATTTAAATCAAATTAGGAAAAATGTATGTGTTTCTAGTGAGGTTCAGAATAGAGTAGAGGATAGTTATAGGAATTTACAATTGTATCCAGATACTATTCGTATCAATGAAAATGACTTACCAAAGACCGAATCAGAGGTTATAGTTCTTCCCCAAGCCAATACAGATGTAGAAAATAAAAAAGATGTAGTGATCGAAAAATCTCAAATCAAGATGGATGACTCTAACGATAGAGTAGGTAACTGGGAAAGAAGTAAAACGCCTGATAAGAATTTATCCACGAGTGAGACTAGATTTAATATTAATGATAGACCTCGGAGAAATACCAAGCCACCCCAACGTCTTGATTTATGAGGGGAGGTATTTGTAGTGTCTTGGAGCTGGGTCAATAACAGATTATATTCTTCTTCTGTATTTTACATAAAAATGTACATGTTTCATGCGGAGCGGTTGGCACGAAAATTGTTGGGAAGTTAAGTTATGAAGCGTGCTGTATAAAAACGTGGGAATTAAAACAAGTATTGGGAATACTCAAGGAGTTTTATTACCGGACATCACAGCAAGGGAGGCCGTTTTCTTCGATTTTAACTGGATTAGTTTCGTGGCAGATGTAATCTTCTGAAGTGATTTCTTGGCATTTTGTGTCGAAAAACATGTAGTTTTCTTCGTTTAGGATTAAATATTTGGATTGGGGTAGAATGGCTTTGAATATTGCTTTCGAGGGAGTAGGCAAGGAATACAGATGGTAATAACTGTAACTTTCATTTTCTACGATTGGAATCTCGAGAATAAATATTATCGAATATCCTTTGCTGTAACTTTTGATTTCCATAATTTTTTTCGAAAAGTAATACATTTTCTTTTATTGGTTCGAATCGTAATTTATTTTCAGTCAATTGATTACTTATTGATTTGATTTCTTGTAAAATGTAGTTTGGTTCGACAATGGAATTATGGAAGGTATTCAATTTCGAAAACGTGATAGCTACTTCTATTCTCTCTAGAACATCATAGATGACTTGAAAAGCTGTGGTCATTTGAGAAATAACCAATTGTATTAGAAAATATTCAAAAGTCAATTCTCGCTCCATTTCGACATGTTGTAAGATTTTTTCGATTTGCATGAGACGCATTTGTAAAATCGCCTCATTGTGTGCCATAGTTTGTGTACTTTCTTTGAAGTTTTGAATTGATTTCTTTAATCAACATTTTAATTTTAGATTGATTTTCGGATATTGATGTTATAGCTTTGTCGTATTTTTCTGCAACGTTCTGATCTAAATTTCCTGTCAATGATTTAATAATGGATCCTAATCCATCGACTAGTCCACGTTTTTTCCTCTCGTGATTTGAAGGATTTAATTGCTTGAGTTGTGCACTAATTTTCTGTTCCAAAGTATCGATCAATTTGTAAGAATTACGGAATTCTTTGACAATATTGGATTTTGTTGTATTTTTGGTTTCTTTAAGCTGTTTGAATTGTGATTTTAACGAATAAAATTCTTCGACTATTTTTCGAATGTCAAAAATTTGGATGAATGACCAATGATCAACTACATTTTGGGCGTTTCCGAGTTTCGAAGGAAGGAGACCAGGATTGTCTTAAGGTCGTTGAATTTCGGGTAGGCTAAGTCGCACTTGGAGTAGCTGGCGAGCCTGTAACAAGAGGGGGTTTCCTTAATTCTTTTATATGGATAACTTCCCTTTTATTTTTGTGTTTTTTGTCTATAATTTCAACTTTATTTCTTTCTAATATTTCAGTTATTTCATATGGACCTAAAAATTTATTATTTTTCTTATTTCGTTGTTGTGAATTCTTTTTGAAAACTGTTTGACCTATACTAAATTCTTCACTTGTGTCACCCTGCGTGTTGGTTTTGGCAACAATTTTTTTCTTATTTGAATTTAATCTTTCCTGAACGTTTTGATATATGTGATCAAGTTTTTTCTTGTGATTTTCTGCATAATCGGAAAAGAATGCGTTTGGGAAAAATATTTCATTCGGATTTCTTGAGTTTGTATGACCGAATGTTAGTTCAAAAGGTGTGAAGGTAGTCGAACTATGGATAGAACTATTATAGCCAATTAAAGCATAATCAATCAAATTTTTTTTTTCGTTAGGGTACATTTCTTTCAATAGTCTGAGGTGTTCAATAATGCTTGAATGAAATCTTTCAGCTATGCTGTTAGATTCATGGTGAGCTGGGGTAGTGAAATGAATTTTAATCTTGTGTAAATTCAAGATCTCTTTAACGGTGTCATTGTTGAATTCGGTTCCGTTATCAATTATTAATTTTTCGGGAATGTCGAAAGAAGCAAAATATTTTAGTAGAGCGCCACTTATGTGAATCGCGGTTTTTCCGGCTACTTCATAAGCTTGAGCAAATTTTGAGAAAGAATCTACAAGTAATGAATATATCTTATTGTCGTAGAAAAACAAATCGATGTGTACGATTTGGAAAGGTTTTGACGGTGTTTCTGTGAGCACTAAAGGGGTGTAAGGTACTTTTCTAGAGTACTTGGCTCTTTGACATATTTCACAAGAATTGATGAATTCGGTTATTGAAGTTTTCATGTTTTTCCAATAATAATTTCGTTTTAAAGCTTCTAAAGTTTCATTTATACCTCTATGGTTAGTTTTTCCTTCATGATGATTTTTCGTTAACATTATTTGTTCATCTTTGTCTGAAATTGTATTTACTAATTTTGTGTATCTTATAAGTTTTGGACCTCGTTCGGAAAAATGTTCCAAATAAACTTTATCGAAAATTTCGTATTGGTTATCGTTTTGGAAAAATAAACAATACAACTTTCCAGAAATAGTATAGTCTCTCAAGAATTCAAATATGAGATCTTCGGCGTACAATTTTGACATTGGGAGTTCAACTTTCATGATTTTATGGTTTTCATAAGTCTCTTCACTTACATTCAGTTTGTTATAAGGATGTGGAAATACTAAGATTTGGTTTACTTTGTTATTGATTATTTCATCATAGATTTTGATTCCATTGTTTGTTGTTTCGTTATAGGTGGTATGCTGTGTAGACATGGTACTTTCGTCGTCATTAAAAATATTTGCAGGTTTCAATGTAATGTCTGATATTATGTTGATTTTAGGTTTATTACAATTCTGCGTTATTTTGGGTGGTTGTAGATGTTCTTTACTCGTGGATGGTCCGGGATCATATTGGATCGGATTTTCGGAAAGGTTTCGCAAAAATTCAATAGTTTCTTGATCGATTTCACCTGGATTATTGATTATTGATTCGTTTTCTAAAGCATTAATTGTTACTCGAGAAAGTGCGTCCGCGTTGGTGTTTAACGATCCTTTTTTATAAATAATGTCATAGTCAAATTCTTCCAACTTCAGGCGCCATCTGACTAGTTTTGAATTTGGTTCACGTAATCTGAAAAGCCAAACCAGGGGCCTATGGTCGGTGTAAATAGAAAATCTTCTGCCGAATAAATATGGCCTAAAATATTTACAACCCCAAACGATCGCTAGCAACTCTTTTTCGATCGTACTGTATTTCTGTTCAGACTCGTTTAATGTTCGAGAAGCGAACGCTATCGGTTTGTCTGAACCAATTGGTCCTTGTGATAAAACTGCGCCAAGGGCAACGTTAGAAGCATCTGTAGTCAACACAAAAGGTTTGGAAAAATCCGGATATTGAAGTATTGGTGAATTCATCAATAGATTTTTACATGTGTTGAATGCTGATATAAATTCTTGACTATGAACAACTTTAGCATTTTTTTTCAAGCATAAAGTCATCGGTTTTGTGATTTTAGCAAAATCTTTAATATATTTTCGATAATAGCCTAAAAGTCCTAGAAAACTTTTTATTTCTTTTGGGGTTTTAGGAATCGGAAAGTTTTTGATTGCTCGAATTTTGTCGGGGTTAGGTTTCACTCCGTCGGGTGTAATAACGTGACCCAGGTAAGCAACTTCTTTTCTAAGGAATTCGTATTTGTCGAGTTGTACCTTGAATTTTCTCAATCGTTCGAAGACTGATTTTAGTCGATCTAGGTGTTCCTGTAGGGATGTACTGAAAATAACAATGTCGTCCAAATAAACCAAGCAAGTTTCATTTTGGAGACCTCTTAGGACATTATCCATAACTCTTTGAAAGCTAGATGGAGCCGTTTTCAGCCCGAACGGCATCCTCTTAAATTCGTAGTGCCCGTTTTGTGTAGAGAAAGCCGTTTTTTGTATGTCGTTCGGATGCATCTCAATTTGATGGAATCCGTTGACCAAATCTAAAGTACTAAAGTATTGACTTTTTCCGAGTTTGTCAAGAATGTCTGTGATATTCGGAAGAGGATATTTATCGTCAATCGTTCGTTCGTTTAATTTTCTGTAATCAACAACCATCCGCCATTTTCTTTTACCTGAAGCATCAAGCTTTTTTGGGACAATCCAAATTGGACTGGACCAAGGAGATGTTGAGTGCTGAATAATACTTTGTTTTAACATTTTTTGGATTTGGTTATTGACTTCAGCTTTATGTATTTCGGGGTAACGGTATGTTTTGGTTAATATGGGTGATTCGTCAAATTAATTTTGTGTTGAATGTCATTCGTGAAAGTAAGGGGTATTTCTTCGCTATAAAATATGTCGCGATATTCTAAACACAGATTTCTAATAGCCTGCTTTTCTTCTGAATTGCAATGATCTAAACGAAGATTTTTCAAGTTCGATTTTTGAATACGATCTATATGTTCATCAATTTCTACATCGGTTTCCATTTTTTCTATAAAATTCACTTCCTGAATGTTCAAAATTTCTACATCAAATGGTTTAGTAAATTCAATTTGCACTGGATTGCAACTAGAATTTGTGATAGTTGTTATAGCAAAATAATTATTGATGTTCACTACAGCTCGAGGAGATTCGACTAATCTTTCAAATTTAATATAATCTAAAAAGCCTATTCCTTGTTTGGAGGTGACTGGTAATTTTATTACTTGTTCAGTTCGTGCTGGAATGATCAAAGTATAATTACCGGCTGTGAGCTCTTTTTTGAATTTCGTGAGTTCTTCGGTTTCATAAATTATTGGTATTCTAACAAATGAGGTTGCTTTTAATTGTTTGAGTAAATCTATCCCAATAAGGCCATCATATTTGTCGCTAAATTTGAATAGATGAAATTTGTGTGTAAAAATTTTGAAAACTGGAATAACTACGACTTCGTTATGATAAGTTATATTATGGGCTGTCTGAATGTTGAAGTCTTCTTTAACTATATAATTTCTGAAACATTTATTGGCTAATTCTGGATTAATCAAACTTCGTGTACTGCCTGTATCAATAAGAAAATTAGCATTCAATTCAGGAATGTAAATGTGTGGTAGATTTGCTCTGGAAAGATTCAGATTTATTATGTGGGATTGTTTGGAATGTTGTCCGGAAGAAAATTTACATTTGAATTGGAATTCATCGAAGTGTTCGATATTTCATGATCACTCGGAATGATATCATGTTCTTGATTATAAATTTCAAAATTTGAGTAGTCAATATTTGGTTGTTCGTACTGATCACTTTGTTCGGTATAATAAGGGTATTCGTATTCGTCTAAATTTCCGATATTATGATTTTCAAATGGATTTTCGAATTCATTCACATTCTGAGCAAAAAGTTCAGTGTGAGTGAAAGTTTTTCTTGGCTGTTGCCGAGAATTGCTTGAAGAAGTATCCATTGGTTCCGGTTTGAATGGTTTCGGTGCATTTTGAATATATCTATTTTGATTTAAAGTTTGTTGTGGATTGTGAACAATCTAACTCTGTTTTTGTTGGAAAAACGGATGTTTTTGTGTGGGAAAGTTAGTGTTTGGTTTCCATTGTTGTTGATAGTTTTGTGTGAAAGGTCTTGGAAAGGTATTCTGAGAATTCTGTACATTAGATGTGATTGGGTTGATTGGTTGTTTGAATTGTTGGCTTTGAAATATGGGGCGTGCATTATATTGTTGAGAACTATGCGGTTGCGAGAATCGTGGAATTTGTGGATTATAATTTGGACTTGCAACTCTTTGAACTGGTTTAAATGAATTAGGAAAATTAAGAGTATTACTTCTATTTTGACTATATTAAAAGTTTTCTTTCTCGATTACCAATGACATTGCTTTTCCGAGACTGTCTGGGTCTCTTAAACGAATGTTATTTTGTATTTGACCCAGAAGACCTCTAATGAAAGTTTTTAAGGCTAAATCATTGTAATTTTTCATTTGAATAATTTTTTCAGCGTGATTTAAAATTGAAGAATTTAATTTTGAAATAATTAAACTTCTTGCATCCTGACATCTCATGCCGAAATTTTGAGGAGTTTCGTTTTTATGTGGTCTCAAAATTATTAAATCTTGGACTAAGCAATCGATATTCCTCTGATCACCAAAGCTCAATATAAGTGCATTTTTTATTTCTAACCATGATTTTAATTCTATTCTCGAACCAATGAGAATTAGTGCCCTACCAACTAATTTACCAATAATTGCTCGTAAAATGAAAACATTGAGAGCGGCATTATTCTGATCGCTAAATTGTGTTTGATTGCCATCGAAATTAGGAATTGTATCCACGTATAATTTCAAAAGTTGATAATTAACTTGTTGAACATTTTGAACTGGTTGTGCGGTAGCCATTTTATTTATTTGCGTTTCTCTAGTTGAAAAAGTATCAAATAGATTCACTAAATTATCTATATCTGATTCAATCATAAAATAGTATTTTGGATATTATCGATCTTCTTTATCGATTGATTCCTCAAGAGAGAACAAAAGAAAACAATTGATTACCAATATGGAAAAATATGTATGGAATAAGGAAATGTTTTTCTTACAGTAATATGAAGGCTATCTTCATTCTTCTTTCCTACGTCTAGTGCCAATAAGGATTGAGCGAAGTTGTCTCGTTCCTCTGGACTTCCTACAGCTGGCTGGTTTCGACGATGAAGTTCTCCACCAGTTTCTTGAAACGTTGGCGATGTGGTCCTCTGCTTCAAGGGTGTTAGAATTGGCTATGTTGTCCGCAACTTACACTGCTCCTCGTTTGTTTCCAAAGTATTTTCGTTCGAACCCAATTTTTGGAATTTGCCGATAGACTGTTGAAACAGACCAGTTTCGCGATTTTTGTCGATACTGTTTGGCAAATCCTACCGACTGCGCCAATTAAGTGTTCGCCGATTGAAAATAACTTTTCGAAAACAATTACGAAAAGCGAATTTTATTTGAGCAAACATACAGGTTGGAGTCTACATGAATACTGTATGAATACTGAATTAAAAGTTCTCATGAACGTTAGAATTAAAAGAGATAAGAAGGAATTATGTTTCTTGCTATTCCAAGAAAGGTGCTGACGCTGCGTTCGTTCGCTGGGTTCAGCTGTCGGTGTCGTGGGAAGACGTTCCTATAACTGGCGTGCATTGAACCACCAATGACAGAACACAGGGTTCAGAGTTGTTGCTGTGCGTGTTTCTGAAGAATCATCTGCACGTTGCCACCATTTGAGGTCTTCTATAGACTTTTCACAATAGGCTTCAAAATAGCCCAACCCTGATACTTCTGAAGCCTTGCTGACATCACTCCTCACTCTTGTTCTAGCCTAGCGATCACACTCCCAATATTCAGCAGTTTTTGTATACACTTTCAGAAAATATGATTGATTCGAAAAGATTCGATCAGGGTAGAGTTTGGCATAGTATTCTAGCGTTCTAGATGAATATTTTCTGCAACGAGATTAGCCTGTAACAAATCACATTTTTCTGTGTGATCCAGCTCGAGCAGAAACATCATACATTGATTCTACCCAGTAGTACCATGAATCCTCAGTTCGAGCTCGATTTCCATCCACGACCTACAAAGCGATCTAGCACAGAAAAATATCGTTCAGTGTGCAACCACCGAAAGGGACAAAGAGGAGTGGATATACTCTGTCCCACAATATGACTTTTTCCAGGTATTCTGTTAATTATTCTCTTCATATGTTATAGTTTCATAACTTCCTTATTTTTCTGCTAACAAAAAGAATTATCTGAGAAGTTTGTGAATGAAATATCATTTCCTATGAGTAAAACATATCAGATAATGGGGTGTTCTATTAGATCAGATAGTCAACGGGTGGGCGGGAATGGTTGTTAATACAATTATTGTGCGACCATTTTTATTGACGCTGGTGAATATTTGGATCTACTGCGACATAACACAATTTCCGCACTTCCTGCTTCGTATCCACATCATCATAATCCTCAGCTACCAAAATTTCACTACAGTACCAGCAAGATAGAGTGCCACCGCATAACTCTTATTTAAAAAGCGAATACTTTGATAACGCATTCCCCAAAAGATGGATTTGTTGTTAGGGATTTTCAGAGTGGCCAACTTGGTCGCCTGAACCAACCCATTAGATATTTTTGATGAGAATACTTTGAGTCAAAAGTTCACTTCAACATGAATAAACTGAAAGTGAGAATTGAAACAGAAATTATTTCAATTAACGCTGATACCCTCACTAATGTTTCGCAAGAGTTTCAACATTGCCTCGTATATTGTCGTCAGGTAAATGGCCTGCAATTCGAGCACTTAAACTGATATATTTCACCGTATCGATTTCTCTTTTAATTTCTATTGATTACATTATCATCACTGATATCTCTTCTATTTCTGGAACACACGCATTCGTAGCATACACAGATATATGACATTCACACACAGAAACATGCTCCCTTTTTCATGGGATTACCAGATAGGGTTAAAAAACCCATAATGACGTCTTAACTCGAACAGTGATAACATCACCAGAATATGAGATTGGTCCCACTTTTTTTGTGCTCACTGTTTAGAAAGATATCTTTCCACAATCCGCAATGGAATGGTCAATCATAACATGTTTTCTTGCTTGTTCTTCCTTCAGATACTGGTGAGGAACACATCAGTTGTAGTATGACAATATAAATATAGAACAATATAAACAAAAATATAACAGTAATCTCATATTTTATTGAACATGGATCAATGCTAAGGTCAGCTGATACATAATTCCATATTACAAACAATACAAATTAAAGAAACGGTGTCAACTAAATATTCGTCAAATGAATAGAATATGAAATTCCCAGAAATCAGAATGTCGTATTTGACTCTTCAGAAAGAGTAGGGTGAGATTTCGATGTTTTTCTCAGAGGAGTCGTGAGATTATATTATCAATTCATGTCAATATCCACAATTTTTTATAATGGTGGATTATCTCTACATAACAATTCGAATGGTACTTCTTGGGCATGGAAATAGCAGGATAACAACAACAATCGATACTGCTTTTTACGCCTAACGAAAAACTCGAACGATATTTTCCAAGACCAAATCAAATTGATGACGAAACTTTTTTTTTCTCAAGACACCCTAGAATTCGGAAGCAACAATCATTACTGCTTTTTACGCCTAGCGAAAAACGATCCACATTTTCCAAGACCAAATCAAATTGATGACGAAACTTTTTTTTCTCAAGACACCCTAGAATTCGGAAGCAACAATCGATACTGCTTTTTACGTCTCCCGAAAAACTCGACCCATATTTTCCAAGACCAATTCAAATTGATGACGAATTTTTCTTTTCCTCAAGACACCCCAGAATCCTAAAGCCGTTGTTGTTTCTTTCATGAAATGACTGAGATTCAATGATAAGATATAATGATGTAATTAATTAGGGAAAATGCGAAGTAGGGCAAGAAATTTCCGAGACTCCTTTGAGTCTCCAGTTCGAGGATATTTTCAATCAAGTTATTTCATATTTCATATTCATTATCGCAACAAAAGCACCTCTTGATCTTCTCTGAGTGGCAAGCGAAAACAATTACGCAGATGAGAGGGTGACATAACTCCGAAATATTAAAGAAAGCACAGTTCTGTTGGTAATTGGAAGGGAGTTGTTCGATTATTATGAACGTTTATTGAGTCAAATCACCCGCTTATATCAATATTGGATTCACTGGATTGATCTCTGACCACCGAACGATGTAACCCCTATTATTCCTGTGAAGAACTGAAATACATAATTTTCATTTCAGGTCATTTAAACTGGCCTGAAAAGTAACAGTATTATTTACAGTCACTCTTCTCCAATTATACTTCGGTTGGTCCCGAATAGATCACCTGGTGGTACTAGCTCTATAAATGATATACGCAAGTTGAAAGAATTGGTCACTTCACGATACCTCACTCGAATATCTATCATTAGTCATCTTGCGCTGAATGTGATAAGTTCCAAAGTCTTAACTGATTTCGAATAGGTGAATCCAAGAAATTATCCTCACTCTGGCACAGAATCGCGAAAGAAAACCATGCTCAATAAAGAAAGTAAAAAATGTTCATACTCGTCCAATAAGTAACTTCGTTTCAAATGTTTTTTGTCATGTTTTAGAAAGCAACTAAAGTAATCAGTGGACATTTAATCGTAAATATATGATACAGATAATAATTTCTGATCATTGATCGACAGGGGAAATCTACTTCGTAGGTAGAAATACGGATGAACTTCAATCATCTTACGCCGTTTTTTACTCCACACAGTTCCTGACTTGTGACAGCCGAGAGTAGCGCCCACGAAACCAATTCCCCTTTTTTGTTGGCGGAAAAATCTGGTGTCTGAAAATTGTTTTTTAGCTTCGATACATTTGACAGACGCTGATGAATAATACAAGAAGTATTTGCTATTTCAATCTAGACTTCAAATTTTTTAAATCCAAGGCTTATGTTTTGACTCATTTGTTGCACCTTATATATTTTGAAAAATCCTGAAAACGGTTATACATTTTCTGAGGTCGAGAGTTTTTTGTATACGGATGGACTACATTTGTTTTGAAATCAATACAGGGGTTGCCTGACACCAACACTTATAAGAACCTTTTTTTGGGTTTTATATTCGATACAGCTCTGATGGAAACGAAGGTAACGATTGAGAAAAAGGAAGGATAAAACAATTTGCATTTCATTTGAGTGCCACTCACACCTTAAAAATAAATTCATTTCACACTTGATTTCGGTTTGCCCTGTGGTTGAATATTGATGGCAATCTACAAAATTATTTGAGATGCACTGATATTTAGCTCTGCAGACAGGTCGAGGAAATTCTGAAAATGAAAATTCCCTACGAGTTGCTCAATGACTTTATATGCTTGTCAACTAGAAGGCAAAGCAGAACCTGAATTTTCCAAAATATAACATGCAACAACCAGGAAGCCAAAGGTTTTTGGGAACCAGGCAGGGCAATTCTTCATATTTATGTTCTGTATTTGAAAGTATCCTTTCTTGGCCGCAAAACCTTCGAAAAGTGCTCTTCAAACTGTCATATTCTGTTGCATATGGACAAAAAAAACTCCATCGCGCACATCAACCGGATATGTGGAATAAAGTATTGAAACGTCAACGGAATGGCTGAAGATATGTAAAACTGGTGTAAAAGAAACATAATGATGTTCAGGAAGTTGGGTACTTTGGAGGAGATTATTTTCGAAAGAAAAAAATTTCAACTCCTTTCATAGGAGTTGTAATCTCTAGTTTTGATTCCTCAAATATTGATGTTCCTCTCTTATATGAATATTAGAAAGATAATTCTATTGCAGATCAAAGTTCAGGATGTGTCAACTTAGGAAGATTACCAGAGCTGGTCGAGAAATTTGGAGAACCTGGAGTTGATCTGTTTACTCACTACTTTAACACTAAGTGTGAAACATGTTTAGTGGTGTTTCCGTTATGGCAGTCCAAACCCTGGTTTCCAAAATTGATATCGATGTTGGACTTCAATATATTGTATTTTTAACTTCTATAAATATTTTCAGCTTCGTTTCGTTCGTAGCGGCATCTTACCTTGGGTGCAACGATTTCCTCCGGCCACCATTTGCTAGGAGAAGAATTGTCATATTGGTGGATGTTTGTGAAGAGGATTTGGTAAAGTTTATCGCCCATAGGTGTAAGACATATCTGTATTCCTGAGACAGGTAAAAATTATGGTACTAAAAACATACATAAATAATTTTGAAATCTGATAAAGGATAATGTGACACAATGGATGTACCTACGGCATCATGCTCAACCTTCGTCCTCGTACGATATGGCCACCGTATCCACTCTTGTTGTACAAAATACTTTAGTAAATTCTACAATAGACTAATAATCACAAACAGTACATTCGCAGATTTCCAGTGAAGGTAATTTTTCTCGTTAATCGAGTCTTGACACAATGGTTACATTCAGGAGGTCCCAACGGATGAGACTACTGAGTAAGAAGTATATCTGAATGTAGCGCTGCTCAAGCTGCACGACAGTGGCTAAATGTTTTGATCAGCTAAGAAATGCTGCTTTTTGATTCTGAAATTATTGATATTTCGAAATTGAGTTATGTATGTGTTAGTCGTTATTTTTAATAAGCATATGATAAATATTAGAAATATCTGATAACTGATAATAATTAATGGGATTAATACTAATACCTGTTAGTCCTAAAACACATTGGTTGTTAGCGCAGATGGAGAACCTGTAGTCGAAGATAATAAGTTTTTTTTTCTCCTGCTTCTACAACCCCGAGTACAACGAAATTGATATCCTCTCCCTTATAAGTTTGATGCTATAACTGATTGGGCTTTTTAAGGATTCGAATATATTGCTCGAATAAAAAGATCCGATGAAAAATAAACTTGAAATTTCATTACTTTTGTTATTTGTTACACGTATGACACTCCTAGTCTTAGTTATGATAATGTTGGTTGCAGGATAACATTTTCATATTATTACACAAATCTTAGCAGATTTGGAGGATCGGTGTCAGGTAGATGCTATCTACACCGATTTCTCCAAAGCTTTCGATAGAGTTGATCATAAAATCTTAATCAACAAACTTGGCATTCTGGGGTTTGATGATCAGTTGCTCTTGTGGCTGGAAAGCTTCCTGACAGATCGAAGACAAACAGTGAAAATCAGCAATAATTTATCCTACGAAATTGAGGTTTCATCAGGTGTACCTCAGGGTTCACACTGTGCTCCTCTCTTCTTCAACCTGTTTGTTAATGACATTGGAAACTTCATTTCAAGCAGTGAGTATCTACTGTTTGCTGACGATTTGAAGCTCTATAAGACTGTCCGTTCTTCACGTGACCAGATGCTACTACAGTCAGATGTAAACAAACTCAATGAATGGTGCAACTTGAATAAACTATTTCTGAATATGAATAAATGCTGCTACATTGGTTTTTTCAAAAAAAAAATAGAAAAATTAATACTACATATACGTTGAATAACGAGGATCTTAAATATGTTACTTCTGTTAAAGACTTGGGAATAACAATCGACGAACAACTCAAATCATATAAACTCTGTGTCTGTAAGTTCATCGAAAATCTTAGGGTTTGTTCTACGTAATTGTCAGGATGCATCATTAAGCTCTATCAAAACAATATACGTTTCTCTGGTGAGGTCGAAATTGGAATATGTATCGATTGTTTGGTCTCCAATATATAATATTAACATCGAAATATTAGAAAGGGTCCAGAATAAATTCCTAAGACGTTGTTCATATAAGACTAATACGATTTTGGAAAATCATAATTACTCATCGATACTACAGCTTTTGAACTTGGAAACGTTGGAAGATAGAAGAACACTTAATGACTTAACTTTTATATTCAAACTCTCGAATGGGATGATCAATTGTCCAGAATTGCTTGCAATGAATAATTTTAATGTTCCTAATTGCTCCCTCAGATTCTCAAATACATTCCGTATACCATTTCACTCAACAAATTATGGACAAAACTCTCCTGTTGATGGATCATTGAGGATAATTAATGAAAAAAATGTTGATGTATTCAGTGGATCAATTATGAAATTCAAGACCACTGTGAGAATGTTGTTTTAGTATGTATGCCTGACTTTATACCAGTTTTGTAGATTTCTGTATATTTTATCAGCAATTATTATTTTTGCCTTTCGATTGTATTTTATGCATATTGGAACTTAATATAGGTTAAGTATAGAATTAGTATGTTGAATATGTTAACTTATTTTAACACTATATGTAAATGAATAAATAAATAAATATTTCATTATAGTACCTAAACATCAAACAAAAGAACAATTATGTTTGGCTACGCATTCAACTTTTTAACAGCGGCCACAACATGTTGAGTTGTTGAACCTATTCTGATCGACTTTTCATGATTTTCTGAATATTTTCAAGAATATCTAATGGGATGGGGACATTCGAAGTATAATTGAGCATTGAACGACTCACCTGAAAGAAGTTCAATGCAAATTATACGGGGTTAGTAACATCCGAAATGAGAGATAACTACCCATCTTGAAGAATTTTTTTTTGTCATCCCGACCCAAAAATGAGATATAATCGCAAGGTATGTTGACGGATATTCGAATGACGTAACTAGAGGTACTAACTACTGCAAGATGATCTATTTGGATGTGCTCAGCCTCGTATAATTTGGATTGCGTGTCCTTCAGGTAAGTCGTTCAATCCTCAAAAATTACCCACACCTCGAATATAATCAATTTTTGAAGATGTTATGAAAGCTCACGAATTGGCTGTTATTGTTGCTCGCTTTCTTCAGATCGAAGAAATGTTTTCACGACCCTTGCAGTAGTTTCTGTGAGATATTAAAAATGAACCAATTTTTTGAAAATGATCCACTTTTTCATAGTCAAAATGAATGAAGAAAAACATTATAGCTTGATTGTCACAATAACCTGACTTTTTCGGTAACACTTTATAACATATAAATTCAACCTCTCAGGTGGTTTAATATTTCTGCAAGGCCTTCTCATACAATCATCGATCAGTTTGATGATATTATTTGGATCTTTTCGTTCCTTGTTAACAATTAAGGAATCTCATTTTTCATTTGGAGAAATGTGATCGTACGAATAATCCGACATTATCAATCCTCTTCCTTCAGAGATACTATTGAACCATTTTTTGATTCAGTTTGGGAATACATGTTTTCCACTGCATTAACGAGGTACTTCTCAGATTGATTTTGAAACACTGTTTCGTTATAATATATATATATATATATATATATATATATATATATATATATATATAAATATATATATATATATATATTTGGAAACCTATCCGAACATATATATATATATATATATATATATATATATATATATATATATATATATATATATTTGTGATGTATTCTCGACCGTACTTTATAAACTAGATTTGGAAGTTCTCAGGTTTGCGGTCTGTTTACTAATAAATTCATTTGTTCTTGATCTCAATATTTCGCTAATGTTTATCAGCTTCATCAGGAGAAAAGCTACAAAGAATGTGACAAAATTGTACAAGATTGAATCGAAAATAACAGTTCTACTTACAATCATAGAATTAATATTCCTGGTGTGTTCATTGCCTTGGGAATCTGAATCAAACTACCCATGCTCGCATAGTTACTGCCTCACTTAAACTGAATCAGCTAGGCAAAATTCATGTTTATAGGAGTCCCTCAGCTGTACCAGGCAATGATGTAATTAACGTTAATTCAAGGGTTTTTATAAGTAAGCACATATCTGTCCTTATTTTTAAATATTACAAAAGTGATTAAATAGAACTCAAAATATTGCAATAAATGTTACTTAACTGACCTGTATCGGTTTTATAATTAACTGTATTAACAAAAAACCAAATACAGTTGTATGTATAAGTCACTCCTGTACTGGGAAATAGTATGTCTATTCCAGCAGAAAAAAACAAAAACCTCATTTACTGTTTTGAGATCCGATAAACCAAAATGTAAGTTTCGAATTGAAACAAAAAATTGAGGTGAACCGATGTTTGAGAACTAATTAATAATGAATGGCAATGAAAAAACTGATACATCGGAAATAATAATGAGGTGAAATATCGAAAACATATTTGAAAGTAGAATGATTGTATTTGAAATTCTCTTCAGCCAGTCGGAGATCTGTGGAGAAGATGAATATTGATAATTTAGTTCACACTGGGAGCATTCGTTACCTCTCGCGATTGAGAGAAAAACAAAACAAGTTTCAAACGCAATGCTCGCAACACTTCCTTTGTTAATGAATTGTTTGATGTGAACATCGCGATGTCCCGCATTCCGTGCTTTTTTGCTAAAATGGCCCTGTTTGAATTGAATTAAATCCTGTTAATCCATACTTGAATGAAAACGTTTGAAGCTTTTTTCGGCTCCATTATCTCTTTTCTCGTTTGGTTGTCAACTGTTCGGAAATAACAATGTTTGATTACGTGATAAGCATTTATTGACAGAAACCCGAATGGAAACGGTGATGGGTATCTGGTCCGCAGAGATTACTACACAATCAGATTGGAAATCCGTTTCGAAACTGGCGTACGTTAGTGACCATTCGCCAGTGTTTTCAGTTGGGTATTTGTGGATTTTGAAGTCCTAAACATCAATTCACAATGATTAAAAAAAATACATTCATTAATGTCTATTCACAATGATTAACAAAAAAATAACATTCGTTTATGTCAATTCACAAACATTAAAAAAATGCATTCGTAAATGTCTACCTGATTGTAGAGTTAAAAAAATACTATCAAAAATAGAGAGAAGTGGTCAAAAATATCTTTTTTCTACAAGTATCTCAGTTCTGAACGGATAGAAAATATATTGTCAACACGTCTTTCACATCACTCTCCAGCTATGAAAGATCATAAGGCATTACCAGTTTATCATCCATCTTCCCAGAAACTCCATTTTTTGACATATGCGTCAGGGCCAGTTCATCTTCAGATTATATGGTACTCGTACGTAGTGATATTCTCATAGTTTCAAGAGTTGTCTGCAATTATTCATAAAATTGTACCAATATATTCAATTTTTTGGCTTCAACGATGTGTTTTTTCAAACTCGGTCTAACGGTTGATACTTGGTGATGTGCAATAAACAATTACTTTTTGCACTCGATGCATGGATAACTAATATTTCATATGGTAGTTCATTATTTCAATTCGGCAGCAACTATATTATCTTCTTTCATGAATTAAAAAATCACAAACGATAGTCATATTAAATAAGCTATACACGATTCGTTCACACCAGCTTCAACTCACATTAACAGCATGGGTTGGCTAACATCTTCACTTTACTGGCTGATACGATGGACGTTGAATTATATTTGACATGTTCCAGTGTAGAAGAAATTCCCGATGAAAGTTTTGGTGATGGAAGTGCAAGAAGTAATCTTCAATAATTGGGACGGGCACACTTGCAGACCGATTTCAGGATTATTAGTCTCCCATCAGTCCCCAGTAGTTTCCATCAATAACTCAGAAGAACTTGATATCCCATTATTGTTTTTTTTCCCTTAAGATTATATCTCGAGAAAGGCTAAGGCTAACAAGCAAAAAAGCCATTATCCCACCATCTGCCATCCGACCCAAAGCAAATCCTTATGAGTGTATAAGGAAATAGTAGTCACAATTGCAGGAAGATTTTGAAAGTGTTTGATATCTGGGCCCGTGTTCTGATGATATGGCTCCCCAAATGATGAAATTTACTACTATTTCAAACTGATAAAAAAAAACTATTCAACAACTCATAAAACAAAAATTCAGTGACTCTCTCTTTAATCAAAATCTATAAAGGAATTTCACCCAAGTGGAGAGAATTCATTTTGGTTCAATACGATAAATTCGCTTCTCAATTTAGTCTAAGGGAATCCTAACAATTCGTAAAATATGTTATTTATAACAAAAAACTGCAAGGTTCTCAAGGTTATGAATTATTGTTTCAATATCACCAATAAATTGTATATCATTGGAGAATATTCTCATGTGAAATTTGTAGAAACATTTTTGTTTTGTGTGAAAGTCGGAAACTCTGCAAATGACGGTTGAATGGGGAGTGAATCAGAACTATCTGATTCATTCAATACAGATGATTTTTGTTCTTTAGCGCTGTTTTTTGCGATTTCAGCCAGTATAACAGCTGATAATGTTTCTTGATCAAAATCTTCACCATCTCGAATAATCATTCTCATTATAGTATCCACAATTTCTGATAAGGTCTCATCAGCTGATAGTAGTCATTAAAAATCTTCATCCATATCTTCCATCAGCTCTTCTTGAGTCATTTCCACCAATATAACCGAAATAATTTTTTTTCTCCATATTCTATTCATGATATGATTAGTGGAAGTTGATGGTTATAATTTCATCTGATATCAAGAAATATGATGGTACCGGAGCGGTGGTCCAAAAACTGGATTCTAACATCAAACTCTAATTGTCAATGGAAAGTAACTCGAATATGATAAAACCCACGTATATTACACCATTGTACATTTCTCTTGTATGTAAATTGTGAGTTTCACTTAACAATGTCAATGGCTGCAATGAGTTTTGACGAAATTTGTACTAGGTTTTCATAAATTATTCTCAGATTTTGTTATCCCTAGCAACCGCGAGACATTGGTCATATATTATACTCACCGAAACCTTCATAGATGACTAGAAAGCGGTGGTTTGCAATTTGTCAGGGTGAGGCTCTAACTTTTTTTAGATTTTGTGGTCAAAACTCAGCATCATTGCTAGTTTTATAACTTTCTAGAATGAAGATTTACATTTCAGATAAAAGAAACTTTGATGGATGGATATGTCTTCGGGTGACCTACAAACACCAACACCAGAGGTCGGCTCAGTAAGATTCTTGCCAGGGCATGAACCTAACCGAACCTAACTTATACTATTGTAGATTAATAACTCAATTGAAAATTGAAATGTTCAGCTGACTTATATAATTTCAATATCGAAAAAAAAATTATACCAAGAAAGCGACGAAATATCTTCGATAAAAAATTGATTCAGTCATACAAATGAAAAGAGTATTTTTCGAACAATTCGTTCAGGCCAGTCTCAAATCTACCTACACAGTAAGTCTAGGCTGGCCCCTGTCAGAAAACAACTACTTTCCTGGTTGATACCACGAAGGGCAGTGAATTATATCCGTCCGGTGCCAGTGCAGGTTTCTTCACAGCAGTAAACCTACTGTGTAGGTCGAGAGATGATTTCAACAATGATAGTATCAGAGAACATGTTTGGTATAAATATTTAGTGCCAGTCAGAAAGATATAACTTGATTCTTCATATATTTCCCAGCAATGATTGCTCATATAGTAAAATTTCGCTTTCAAATATTTTTTTCATAATAATGTTAATTATTGTTCCATAAGTTTAGCGATAGTACTCCCATCAGATCTTTGAGCAATATTGCAAACGTCCCAGGCAGCACGGATTATTCTTAGAATATTCTCCAAATATCCGGAAAAAGAAGGGTATATTCCAAATATTCATGATGTATTCCTAGAATATACACAGGTCTTTATCAAATTCCAAGAATATTTTAGTGTGAATATTCCTGGAATATTCTCGAAAGAATACACCACGAATATTCTTGTGAGAATAATCCCTTGTCAATATTCATAGAATATTCCTGTGCGAACATTCATGGATTTATCATGTACGAATATTCACAGAATAATCGAAGTTGTAATTTATTCTGTATTGTATATTCCTAGAATATTCTAACCTATTTCTTTGGATAAACACAATAATCACAATTTTCTTTAG
The DNA here is from genome assembly GCA_032362365.1 of Zygogramma bicolorata. NCBI lineage: Eukaryota > Metazoa > Arthropoda > Insecta > Coleoptera > Chrysomelidae > Zygogramma > Zygogramma bicolorata. Next base: position 386,112 of record JAVJAQ010005910.1, read on the forward strand.
AGAAATAGCTAACTGAAACTGCCAACAAACGCAGTTTTTGCTCAGACAATCAATAATTGAAATACACTATTCTGTAATGACCAATTTATAATTGGTCGGAAATATCGAGGTGCTCCGTTTTCAATCAAAATAACCATATCGTGTTCTACTTTCCATCGAATATAAGTGAGGTGGTGTTATGGCGGGATTCATTGGAAAGACAGATACACAACTGTCAATTATACGGCTACTGTACACGGAACCCCATCTCTGTCGTATGGCAATACTGTAAATTTGTAAATGACATCTTTTGTTCTGGAGTACTGTGTTGTCCGTTGGTTTTTAGCGGTTTAAATGTTTTAATAAACCGTTGTGCTTGTGCATTTATTCTTATTATTTATAACTATACTGTGTAATAAGTGCGTATCATTCATAAATACAACGTAAGTACACATTCGATATTAAATAAATTTTTTATTCCATGCAAATTTGGTTTGGTAATATTACTGATGTTCCTTTAATTTCCAAGACGTTTTCTTCGAAATGCCTGAACGAAAAGAAGCACTACTTGCTACAGGGAAGTACACCAGGAAACTGAAAATATTAATAATACGATTTTCACACGAACTCAGTCCCAGTATGAAATCAGTTGTTTTTCCAGAATTGAAGCTTTCATGCACTCCACGAGATTCAAGCTGTGCTTTGAAGGATGGTACAGTTGCTTTTTCATCAGAGTAGAATGAATATATTGTGGTTGGAAAAGAATACATGAAAAAATATGATATCCCTATACCTGTAGTCACAGAAGAAACTGGTCGAAAAGGTACAATGCATATATGTTTTTTTTATTACCAGTATTATGTGAAAATTGACCTCAAATTGATGTTGTTTTTATTTCATTGTAAGAGAGGGGGTGCCGTTTGGAAATAAACTTTTATCAGAGAATCTTCATCTATATTTTGTTACGTTTAACCCATTTCACTATTCAGAATTTTCCCGAAAATAGTCTTTTATAACTGAAAATTTATTGGAAATGGCTATTTAGAATGCTAATACAGCATATCTACTAATTAGTTTTTCTTTGCAAATCTATATTTATATTATCAACACATACTTTCCTGAATTGTCAGGCATATTTTACTCAATTGTAGAAGTTCACAATTATACATAACATATAAGTTTTTATATTTGAGATAACTCATGTGAGAAAATACTCTAAAAACCCATTAAGATATTTATGTTATATTTCTGATGTTCTTTGAATATTCATGGAGAATGTTCATGGAATATTCTGGGAATATTCAGAATATACAAGGAATATATTACAGAATGATATTCTAGGAATATTCTTTCTAGAATATGCTTGGAATATTCTTGGTATATTCTGTATATCCCCCTGGAACATTTTTGAAATACCTAAATAGAATATCCTTGGAATATTCTGGGTATATTCTGCATATTCCAGAAATATTCCCTCTGGAATATCCTTGGAATATCTGAATAGAATATGCTTGGAATATTCTGGGTATATTCTGCATATTCCAGAAATATTACCCCTGGAACATTTTTGGAATATCCAAAATTTTCCCCACCAGCACATTCTAGGAATATTCCAAGAAAGATATGTATATATGTACATTTTTAAGAATATTCCAATATCCCAAAAATGATATTCTATGAATATTCATGGAATATCTGGTGCTGACTGGGGTAATCAAACGAATTTTCTAATGAAAACTCAGTAATGAAGTGAGATGACGTATTCTGATCCATACTGTAAGATGTTGAATACTGTTTCAGGTAACTTGTATAATGATGGAAACAACAAGGATAATTTATTCGGTTCAGCTAGTCCCTGTCTGTTGTGTACTAAATATCGGTCCTGTCCCTATTCACCAGTCGATCATACTATTCAGCATTATGTTTCCACTTCAATATTCGAACAAAAATTAAAGCTTTTGATTATATTTTTACGAACACAGAATTCAACAAACCGAATTTATGAGTACTGTTTACAGTTTCATATCCTTTTTCCCAAAGATATCGTGATCATAAACGCCATTTGATCCTCGTTTCATTCATTTCAAAAATCATTTCCATAGTTCACTTTCATTGTCATCATCATCGGACCTGTCTTATCATCTTCGTCAGTGTCTTTAGCTAGCAATTGTTTTATAGGAAGACATTGTCTAAGTTGAATAGTGTTAACCAAAATCATTATTCAATTTATTTTATAATTCTTCAGGATGTAAGACATTTTAGGTAGTGGTAGTAGGTAGTCCTATTCCAACAAAGTTTCAGGAATCCGAATGATCATCATCTGTTTTTGTCTCAATATATCTCTAACCACAAACTAATTCCCCCGTTTGTTCTTCGTAATATTATTGAATAAGAAGCTATTTAGTAATCATATTTCGGAATTTCACAAACAACCCTCTTGAAAGACGTAGATTATCATCACCACTAAATAAAACCTTTCTCTAGAAAGCAACTCTCATCAACCTCTTAACTCCCAATTATATTTCATCAATTGTACTGTCTTACAGCCTTAGAAAGACTTATCGTGTTACGATAAATACGAAAGCGACATTATTCAGGTGTAAGAGGCCTTCTGACAGATAAGAGGCAATTATTGCTACAGGGGGAATCTGAATCAGCCTCAATTTAAGGTAACGACATTCTGAAACGATATGCAAAAGTTTCGCGAAGCGTTGGAAACTTTAAAACAAACTGAGTACAGCTTCGGAGAGAGAACCCGAAGTTATTAGCGATCAGTTTGAATGTTTGTACTGAAAGTTCCGCGAAACTGTTCGGAATCAATATGTGAAGCATTGAAGTAATCCGTTTCAGATGCGGGCTGTATTGGTAAAAGTCTCGTATGAGGATTAAATTCACTGAAGGGGAAAAGTTCACCTGAGGCTCTGCACCCGATTCTGCTAATCGTAAAAGTTCTGCCATATGATCGATTTTGCTTTGGTATATATATATATATATATATATATATATATATATATATAGATATATATATATATATATATATATATAATATATATATATATACTAAAATCGACCCTAAAATGCACATATTGTGGTTACTGTTCCGTGACCTTCGATCCATTTTGGGAACTTTCACTGCCTATCCCACAGATTACAGCACGGGGACTCTGATAAATATAAACGTATACTAGAATCGAAATGTGACGTCAAAATGACGTCAAATTCAACATCTCGGCAATGTAAGGATAGGACCGAGATGTCGAATTCGACGTCACATTTCGATTCTAATATACGTTTCTATTTATCAGAGTCCCCGTGCAGGTCATATCGGATTATATCATTGCTTAGACGCTTTTACCGAGGAAGAGATGTTGGATGGTGACGAGAAACCGACATGTTCGCAGTGTAAAGAAAGGCGGAAGTGCTCAAAATCGTTATCGATCCACAAGTTCCCCAATGTGCTAGTGATCCATCTCAAACGATTCTCTCCATCTGATAGTTCCAGGGGTAAACTAAATGTCATGGTAGATTTCCCGTTAGAAGGTCTGGACATGAAGAACTATGCGGCAGCCGATGTAGCCCCTTGTCGCTACAATCTCTACGCACTCTCTAATCACAGCGGCACTAGATACAGTGGCCACTACACAGCTTACTGCCGGCATCCTTATGTGGGAACGTGGCATGAATTCAACGATTCTTGTGTGTCACCAATCTCCTCCAAATCACTTGTGAGTGGCGAAGCGTATATTTTATTTTATGAACAGGAAGGCATATAATATGAACTGTTTGTTCATATTTTGTAGTTATTGTTATTTTATACATTGTTATTTTAGGTCAATTTTCAATATTTTATTATAGTTATATTTTTATTATTGTACTTCCTATATAATTAAAAATTATATATATATATATATATATATATATATTGTCACGACCCCAGCTGGGTCGTTTTGGTAACCAATTACCAATTTTTACTTATTGGGGGTTTCACTCTGAATGTTGTTTCTAAGATTCATTAACTCAGTTCATGAGGTGAGGTGGTGAGTAATTAAACAGTCGGATAAAATTAATACATCTATTGATTAAACGGATAAAACAAACCAATCGTACTTACAAATAATAAATCATCATTGTCGCCGTGTGTCACACCTTCGGGGACCGCTAGCAAGTAACTAACTAACTATCGATCATTCCCTCAATCCCTCTCTTTCAATATCCAGGTGAAAAATCTCTGTCAGCGTTTTCAATTCACATCGTAAAAAGCCAACATTTACCGAAGTGCTGAGACAGCGATCTCAGCAGCTAGTTAACATTACTTGATACAATGTGAATTGGATACTTCCGGATATGCCGCCTGATATTCGATGAAAATAGAGGAATTGGTGTTTCTGCAAATATATTTGGTTTTATTGGTTTTTCCCAATAATGTGACACATGCCCGCCGACCAAAAAAAGGTGGCCTCCACCTTTTGAAGGAGTATATGAAAATTAATATGCGCATACATATATAGTTAAAAAAAAAATAAACATATTACCACAAAAAAATAATTCGAAAACAAGAAATTGACTAAGTGTTCCCGGAATACAAATAACAAAAAAAACAGAAAAGAAAAAATATTTTTCAGAAAAACTTGCGAACTCTCAAAATATCATGTTTGTCAAAAAAAAATAATAATAAAAAAAAATATAGCTAACTACGTCAATTCATTTTATTCAAACCGAAAATATATCCGTTCACTGAAACGTTCCAACACACAAGTTACTCAGTCCGGCGCTGGCACTTAGTCTTGAATCACCGAATGTCCATTTGATATATCCATTCCCTTACCACGGTGTCGTATTTCTGTTGTTGTACGGATGGCAATACTGAAGGTCGACTCTAGTTGATTCGTATGTCATGTGGAAAAAGTAGGTCACTGGGTAAGCGAAACATGCAGCGTTTGTAATTTGTAACGCGGGGGTGTTTCGTGCCTCTCCAGAGTTTCCGCTGATTTGTGATGACTGTGAACCACAACAACGTACTACGGCTAGCTTCACCGGCTACTCTACTCGTACTGGTAAAATGGTGGATGCATTTGATCATCGTTAATTCTGTGTAGTTTGTGTAGTTTTCTGGAGTGTTCGAGGTTCATCTTGCCTCGATCAGCGTTGCTTCGTGACCCTTGAGGCCTATCATCAGTGATATGTACGGTAGCAATTCGTCAGGAGTTCGTTTTGGAGAAAATGTGCGAGGTAAGCTTACAATCTCTTTGTGTAGAGAATGTTGAAGAGCCCATGTTTCTGATTTCAATTTCTGTGTTTCAGAAAGTACCCTTTTTCTTCCTGCACTATCGTTGTGGGATTGACGATTCTACCGGTTTGAGATGCTGCTTTGTTGAGGATGGGTTACTTCATCAGTGGGGACCTTGGGATTGTGGCCTGGTCTTAGTCTTTGATCTTATGGCTTCCTGATTGAGGTACGTCCAGATGTAACATCGCTTGGATTTGCCCTCGCTTGCATACGGATGCCCTTTGCATGGGATTGGACTGTGGGTGATCTGTTGCGCCAGTGTCGTCTGGGGATGCCATCGGGGGACTTTTGTGTTGGTCGTCAGCCGCATATGAAATACAAAATGAAAGGCAGGTGAGTTCTTATTAAACTAAGTTTGTAAATTGAATAAAACATTGTTTTCAGTTTCATAAGTATATTATATATAAAAAAAATTAGAGAAAAAGAAAGTACTGGGTTGCTATTATGCTATGTAACATGTATATACATCTATATTCCATAAAACATGTCTATAAATGTTATTTGGGCTCATTGACATCCAAATACAGTATACAATTCAACAGGATATATATTCATCTATATATGTTCAATAAAGTTATCTGATAATCGAAAATGAGATAGTTTCATTTGAGTACAATATCTCAAGTATTCGAAACTAGCTTTCATTATAATTGAGAAGAGGAAAAAAAAAAGGTCACTTGGTTTGCCTCTGTTCATTGCTGGTTTGATTTGCTTACATGAAATTCAAATGTTGGAGTGGAGAAAAAAATATTCGCTCTCATATAATGGGAGATTATGATTCACACGAAGATGTCTCTTCGATTTATTCGTTCAAGTAAATTATCTTTCTCATTAACAAATTATCTGGTTAAGTAACCCTCAAAATTAGCATACTAATATTTTCTATACTTGAAGGAATATATTTGGGTGAATAGTGTGTTCATAATTTGTGTCTGAGGTGATGCCTCATGAACATTGAATTATGTACACTGGTCACACTTGTTTTTCACCTACACAAGTATTTTCTACCTGATGTGGCCAAATACTTTGGCCTGGCAGCGTCCTGCCTATTTCATTGGTATTTTCTCAAAGTGAATGGATCCATTTATTCATTAATTTTCATTTGACTAAAACATTTTTCTTCTCATATTTCTTCAAAAGTACACAACCTCTATTTACAGGGTGATTCCACGTATTAAAAGCGCTCTCAATATTGAAATCACCTAGTGAACTTTGGTATCGGTGCACTTTATCTTTTGTAATATAAATTCTAATTATATTTATCTTCTATTATTTCTTTATCATTTTAGTGGTACCACTTTGTGCAATATAAATCATTCAATTCATCATTTCAATCTTGCCTTATTTGCAATTAACAATTACTTATATTTCTCCAACATCTGTTATATAAAAATAATAGTTTGTGTACACTTTCAAGCTTTTCCCAAACGCTCACGCTCTCGTGTTCCGTAGTTTTCAGAAACAATAGAGATCTCAACTTTCAACTCTGAGTTTACATATAAATATATCGCTTTCCTGAAGCCTGCGGAACAATATAAGTTCAATTCATCATTATCACTGTCATTGGTTTCTTCAGTTAAAATTGATTTCATAATCCTCAGTGATCAGCTTGGTTTGAGCGCGGACACTGCACTTAGTGCTTGATACATTTCAACACTCACTCTCTATCGTGGCTGTACTTTCTCATACAAAGTTTTCCCAAACGCACACGATACAGTGAATTTCTCAATATCAGCACTTCACCTGGTGCTTGATAGCTAAATATCTCTCAACACTCACTCCCTGTCGTGGCTGTACTTCCTCATACAAAGTTTTCCCAAACGCACACGATTCAGTGAATTGCTCAATATCAGCACTCTACGTTATAAGCAAATTGTGACTACTGCCACCTAAGCTGCCTTTTAGAGTCAAGCGTGAAACTCAAGAGATCAGCGATTGTCCACCTAATGACCTGAATTCATTTGTCATATATTCCCAAACGTGAATTACTAGATATAGGTTCATCAGGTGAACAACCGTTACCACTTTTACTTTCAGGTTTTCTCTGATCCTTTTTCCACTTAAAAAAAGTTGAACCAGAAACTGCGCCAAGCAAACATAGTAGCAACCTATATGCAAAAATATCTCTTATTATATATATATATTTTTTTTCAGTTGAATTGTATAGACATATGTGGTTATAATTGAAATATTTTACACTATGTACATTTTTACTGTATTAGTTTGACTCGTAGTCAGATCCGTCATTTGGTTCAGGGGTCCAAGGGTCATTGTATGGTAAAATTCTGCTCACATGTATCACTTCTACTTTGGAGTTTTTACCTTTTCCTTTTTGAACTTCATAATCTACTTCCCCGAGTTTTTTCTTTATGATGTAGGGCCCAAACCACCGCAACAGTAATTTTTCACTCTTTCCGACCTTTCTAATGGGAGTGAAAACTTTTACTTTGTCTCCCGCCTCGAATTCCAAATGCCTGTGCTTTTCATCGTATCTAATTTTATCTTTTTTTTGTTTTTTCTCGATGTTTTCTATTGCCATATTGCGTACTGCCAATGCTCTTTCTCTTATCTCTAAGGCATTTGGCGATTTCCCCCCTTGTAAGAGATTAGCTTCTGTAGGCAGAATAGGTTCTCTACCATATACCAGCATAAAGGGTGAGAATTGGGTGGTGTCTTGTCTTGCTGTGTTATAGGCAAAGGTAACATGACAAAGGAATTCGTCCCAGTCGCTTTGCTGAGTGTTAGTGTATATGGATAGCATATCCGCTAATGTCTTATTAAAGCGCTCGCATAGGCCGTTACAGCTAGGATGATAGGCAGTTGTATACTGATTGACCGTTCCCATACTCCTCAACAGTTCTTGTACCAACTCCGAACGGAATGTTTGGCCCCTATCGCTTAATATATGGCGTGGCGCTCCATGTCTTGTTATAATTTTTTCTAGCATGAATTTTGCCACTGGCTCTGCTTTACCTGAAGAAAGTGCTTGTGTTTCGGCCCACCTTGTTGCAAAATCTGTTGCCACTACTATCACCGTTTTTCCATTTCTACTCCTACGGAAAGGACCCAGTATATCTATGCTCACTTTCTCAAAAGGAGTTCCCACAGCTATAGGCTTCAATAAGCCCACAGGTTTTCTGTTTTGTTGACCTTTTCTTGCTTGGCAATCTCTACATCCTTTTACGAATCGTTCTACATCTTTGTGTAGTCCGTTCCAGTAGTACCTGTTTTTAATTTTGTGAAGGGTTTTAGCCATACCCAAATGACCTGCAAGTGGTTCAGAATGATGGTTGAAAAGTATTTCTTGCACCAGTGATTTGGGAATTACCAACAGTTTGTCTCTTCCATGTATTGAAGGATTCTCTTTATAGAGAATGTTGTCAATAAGCCTGAAATTTCTTGCTCGCTTTGCTAATCCAATTGAGATAGATGGATCGGAAGGGGATTTAATGGCTTTTATCAAATCTTGAATTTCCTTATCTTTCAGTTGTTCATTTTCAAGGTCTGTTGGTAGCAAGAGAAACGTGGGTATACTATCGATGTCCTCGGTTGGCATTTCCTCTGGTGTGAACACAGGATTCCTCGACAAGCAGTCAGCATCTTTATGCGCAGTCCCATTTTTATGTACTACTCTGTAGTCATATTCTGATAATTTGATAGCCCACCTACACAATCTTCCTGTGGGATCTTTGAGGGTCTGAATCCAACATAATGCATGGTGATCTGATACTATTTTCACAGGGCGCCCATAGACTAAGTGACGTAGATATCCCAAAGACCATATGGCTGCTAGAGCTTCGAGTTCAGTAATTGGATAATTTTTCTCTGCTTTTGTTAGGCTTCTACTGATGTAGGCTACTGGATGTGCTTGTTCGTTGTCATCATCCTGAAGTAATATCGCTCCTAGGCCTATTTTCGAAGCGTCCACTCTGAGTTCACACTCTTTTTCAGGATTGAAGTGTTGCAGCACAGGGGCAGTTACTAACTTTTCTTTGAGTTCCTCGAATGCTTTCATTTGGTCTTCAGCCCATATAAACTGGTTTTTCTTCGTGGCCTCATGTAATGGTCTAGCTAATATTGAAAAATTTTTGATGAATTTTCGGTAATAATTACAAAGTCCTAAAAAGCTTTGGAGATTTTTTACTGATTTCGGCGTTGGGAATTCTTTTATGGATTTTAGCTTGTCTTCGTCTGGAGATATTCCTTCTTCACTAACGATGTGCCCGAGGATGTTAACTTTTTTCCTGGCATACACACATTTGCTTGGTTTCAGTGTTAGCCCTGCTGACCTCAATCTCTTGAAAACCTTTTCCAATTTCTCAAGATGTTCCTTTTCAGTTTTTGAGAATACGATTATGTCGTCGAGATATATTAATACATCCTTCCACTTCATTCCTTCGAAAACTCTATCGGCTAAGTAGCTGAAGGTGTTTGGTGCGTTGCATAAGCCGAAGCTCATGTAATTAAATTCGAAGGAGCCTTGGCCCTGTGCGACAAAAGCTGTGAGGGGCTTTGATTCTTCCTCAACTTTCACTTGAAAGTAACCACTGAACATGTCTAAGCAACTGAAAAATTTTGCTCCTCCTAAATAAGTCAGAATGTCGTCGATGTTTGGAATAGGGTAATTAGATTTTTTTGTTACGCTGTTCAATTTCCGGTAGTCCACACAAAATCTGCTCTGTCCATCCTTCTTTTTCACCAGTACTATAGGGCTAGCCCAAGGCGAGTGGCAAGGTCTGATGATATTGCAATCTAGCATTTCTTCTATTTGATCACTTATGATTTCTCTTTCTTTTTGTGATACTCTATAGGGCCGGCTCTTAATAGGCTGAGCATCCCCAACATCGATTACATGCTCAGTTAGATCAGTCTTACCCATACGTCTCATTGATTTTGAAAAAATATCCGAATACTCTTCTAGAAGGGAGGATAACTCATCCTTGAAGTTTAGATTTTCTATGTGATCTAAGCTGTGATCTTTTAGGGTCACAGCATCATCCTCATTTTCTGAGTATAATACTATGGCCTGGCCTTCATGAAATATGTCTTCCTGTAGGAATCCAATCGTACTATGTTTCAATAATTTTTGGGGAGTTGATTTGAGGTTTTTTATATTAATGAAAAAATTATGATTCATCTGTTTTAGCCTATCTGTTATTAATAACCCTTTTGGAATTAGAAATTCATCATTTTCAAAAAAATTCCATGTTGAGTTTTCCAATTTATATTCCTCTTCAGCCCCTTCTATCTCCAGAGTAACCTCCTTTGTTACATCGGGGTATAGCAGGATATCGTCAATCAACTTCAGTTTCAGAGATTTCCTTTCTGGATGATGTCTTTCATGGCTATTAATCCTCTTGTATTCTAAATCATTTTCGTGTACTAACGGGTAATCATGTCCTCCTTGTTTAATCAGTAAAATATCCTGAGATTTATTACAAATTATTATTTTAATAAGTATATCCTGGAAAATGTAACCCAGCATGTTTTTCACCTTGCCCCAATCTAGGTTGTCATTTCCGCAACCTAGACGAGGTACTGCCAGTTTAGTTATTCTGTGTTCCAAAATGTGTTCCTTCATTTTTATCAAAGAGTCAAATAGATTTTTCATAGTTGGCTTCTCGTAGTAGAAATTCTTTGTTACCAAATAGTAGATCCACCTCCCATTCCATTTCAGGGTTGCTAAACCCCCTGCTTTTTGGTTTTGCTGTTGAAGCTCGTACACATGACCATATTTTTCCTTAAAAGTGATGGCTATGCCTTTATTCATTTTGATATCTGAAGAAACACAGTGGGCCAAAGCAAAATCTTCTGGCATGCTGAATAGGTCTTGGCACCTCTCCTCAATGTCTGCTTTCATAATGAGGTTTTCCATATTTTCCTTATTGATGAAATTCTCGTAAGTTTCCTTCAGGTGATTCTCTAGAATTTTCACGTTACTTGGCGCCTCCTTGAGTTCATTTATTTTTATTTCTGTCGTGTTGATGTTTGTGTGCATTATTTTCTTGAGTTTTATGTTTTCAAGACATTCTTTTTTGTAAGCATCGTATAATTGTGTTTTGTTTAAGGATATATTTTTTGAATCTATAGTCTTCTTTTTGTTAGGCGTAGTGCACATTATTCCTGAAGGAAAATTTTCATGCTCGAATTTTGGTTCATTGTTTGTTTTGATTTTTATTGCAGTTTTATAATCAAGGGTCGATAGAAACAAAGTATTTCTGTTCAAATTAATGATTGCTTTATATTTTTGTAGAAAATCCATACCAAGGATCAGTGGGTAGGGTAGGGTATCAATCACCATGGCTTGGCAGGTTGTATTGAAATTTGCAATTTGCAGTGAAAATCTTGCTGTTCCCAGTATTGGTATCTTTCTTCCTCCTGCTGCTAAGAGATTCATTGGTTTATTGATGTGCGAGAATTTTTGTACGAAAGTTTTTGATATTATATTTCTTTGTGACCCGGTATCTATGACAGTCCTCGCTATTTTTCCATTTATTTTTGCTTCTATCGTCAATATATCATAATTAAATTCATTGTCTAATATTGCCCCTTTTGTGGAAAGGACGACGTTGGGGGCTATTGACGGCGTCCTCCGTTGTTTGGGTGTTCATTGTGATACTGCCTGGTTCTGCATGCTGTGGCGTAGTGTCCTATTTTGTTACAGTGGTAGCATTTAGGTCGACCGTCATGAGTTCTGGTACTAGGTATATTTGCATCCTGTCGGGGGTTTGTATGATTTGAGCCATTCCGTTGGGTATTATGTGTATTTTGAGAGGGTCGTACTTGATTTCTGTATTGGTGGTTTGTACGAGATGTATTGAACTGTTGCGTTGGGTGGAAAGGTTGACGGAATCGTAGATTATTTGAGTAATTCTGATTATGGTTGGTCCTATTATAATAATTTCTAGGTGGCGGTCTTGGGTTGTAGTTGTGGAATTGCCTGTGGAATGTGGGTCTGAATGGTGGTTGTGTTTGGTAAAAACAATGTATAGGGTTGTTGATGTTGCATGCATTTGCATGCCCCGTGTAGTTCGTGTAATTCGGCTGAAAGTTGTGTGAGTGGCATTGCATACATGCACAATGGTTATTTGTGGCGTTCTCTTGTCTAATGGTTTCTTCTCGGGTGTTTGGGTTGTTGACCATGGAGATGTCATCTAGTTTGTCTATGATTTTTTTGAACTTTGCCCAATCTAGATTTTCTTCCCGTATTAATCTGTAATTAGGATATAAGTCGGGCCTAATGCCATTCTCAAAAAATTTTTTGAATTCCTCCACATTTCCAGTCGGGTCGAATTCACCAAACAGTGACTGTAAATCGAAATAGTATGATTTTATAGATTCATCAGGTTTCTGTTTTCTCAAATAAAGCTGCTTTTCCAGTGCTCTTCTTGATTCCTCCTCCCCATATTCCTCAAGGAAGTCGGCTTTTAGCTGTGACCAAGTCTTCTGGTTGTTGTTTTGGTTTTCCCTATATCTCCTAAACCAATGAACAGCTGCGCCCTCTAAAAATGACTCTAGGTAGGCCATTTTCATTGCACTGTCCCAAGCATTTGCTGCGCATGTTCTCTCGTATTGTTTCAGAAATGCTAGGGCATTGTCGGTGCCGGGATTGAAAGTTGAGGGGCACAAGAATTTTGGTAGTGTTGCCGTTCTGGCCTTGTTGAGGCTGTCTTGAAATGTTGTATCCGCCATTGTTATTGGTTGGTTTGCTCCTGTCTGATCTGAATTTTCGGGTGCAGGTTCAGGTGTCTTTTCCCTTTGGTGTTGTTGAGGTTCCCCTGTGTCTTCTGCCTTTGTAGTGCTCGATCCTAAAAATGCAACTATCTCTTCAATACTCTCTCTGTTTTCGGATACGGGAATGGATGTTTTGTACTGAGGTTCCTTACCGATTGGAGAAAGTGCCCTTGGATTCTCTTCGTCTCTGTTTCGAGGTGGTGAAGTTCCTAGCCTAGGTTTTCTCGCAAAGGGGTTGTCAACAGCGAAATTTTCAGTACTCCGATGTGTAGGGGTGAAATTCGGTATTTCTTCCACTTGTAATTTTATTCTTGCAGATCTGGTTACTACCCCTTTACCATCCGACATTTGATTATTTGCCAGTTGTAAATATTTATTATTGTTGTCAGTATGGAGTAAACATGAATAAAGATCAAATATACACGATACACTACACACAAAAATATATTTGCATATGGGTCGCTACCATATTATTATAAGTATATTTTATAGTTGATATGTTTAAATCTTCAGTTCATTCATAATAGTATATTTTTAGGTGTAGTATATAACAGTAGTACTAGTAGTAAGTTTTTTCAGTTAATTTATTTTCTTTATTTGAATATTCAAGGTCATGGGTTGCTACCATATGATAATACGTATATTTAGAGTTAATATTATTTATAACCTTACTGAGTTCAGTGATAATAGTATATTTATATGTCATAACGCTAGTACTAGTAGTAAGTTCATTCAGTTATTTCATTTTCTATATTTTTTTAAATGTTCAGGGGTTCTTGGCGTTGGAGGCTTATCAAGTTTCTCTGAGTTTTCTTCAAAAATATTGTCAAAATTGAACTGATCATCGAATTTGAAGAGAGGGCTTGCAGGGCCAATGTTGCGAGGGGTTAGTGGTCTCTCTGGGGGTAGTTGTTCCCTAATGGGGCTACAATTGCATTCTTTAGCCCGTTTTAATTTCTGTTCCTCCCTTTGAGATTTGGTTGGTCTCTTACGGCCCATTTGAGAGTGAACACTTTACCGATCCATAAAATCCACAATATATTTTTTGTCTATATCATAAATTCAATATTGGATTGTGCCTCAGATCTCAAGAAAACTCTCGATATTCAAACATGTGATGAACACGCTGCCTAAACACCAGAGAGAATTTTTTAAGATTATCAAGGAGACACAAATCCGCTATTGGAATTTTTCCAAAATCAGAATAAAAAACTTTGTCATCAACATATGTGGTGAACACGCTACATCAATGACGAAAGCATTTGAACGATTTTGTCCCTATCGCATGAAAAATAACCTTGCTTATGGAGGGAATATCAGTTTTAATAGAAATCGCAAAACGTTCCTGATAAAGATATATGTGATGAACACGCTACATCAATACCAAGAAGAATTTTAACGATTTTGTTTCTAACTGAAAAACACACAGGGATAAAAGGAAATTCGAAGAGACCACTATTTTGTGCATTAGGGCATATGAGAAATGAAACTGAAACAGATATATTTTATTCTATCCAACGTTATTCAGTAATAAAAAAAACATTTGTCAGTTAGATAAAAAAAACACCATACAACATGAACTAAGCTTTTTGTGAAGTTATTCATTTTTCGAAAAAAAATCAAAACTGGAATTAAATGAAAGATAAAAATTTATAACTGATTTCATTAGGAAGAATGAAATCCTAGAATCGTAGGACGGCGCCTCCACCAAATGTCACGACCCCAGCTGGGTCGTTTTGGTAACCAATTACCAATTTTTACTTATTGGGGGTTTCACTCTGAATGTTGTTTCTAAGATTCATTAACTCAGTTCATGAGGTGAGGTGGTGAGTAATTAAACAGTCGGATAAAATTAATACATCTATTGATTAAACGGATAAAACAAACCAATCGTACTTACAAATAATAAATCATCATTGTCGCCGTGTGTCACACCTTCGGGGACCGCTAGCAAGTAACTAACTAACTATCGATCATTCCCTCAATCCCTCTCTTTCAATATCCAGGTGAAAAATCTCTGTCAGCGTTTTCAATTCACATCGTAAAAAGCCAACATTTACCGAAGTGCTGAGACAGCGATCTCAGCAGCTAGTTAACATTACTTGATACAATGTGAATTGGATACTTCCGGATATGCCGCCTGATATTCGATGAAAATAGAGGAATTGGTGTTTCTGCAAATATATTTGGTTTTATTGGTTTTTCCCAATAATGTGACAATATATATATATATATATATTCAAGAACGTATTCAACATTAGTTATTTGTATAAGGCCGCAAGCTACTTTTCGCTTTCCGAGTTCCCGAGAGAGAGAGGGAGAGAGCTTATCGCCTAGATAGATAGATAGATATGTTTATTATTCCTTATCGATCATTTTCATGACATAGGATAGGTCACATCAGAAAACAAACAACATTAAGGTCGAAAACGGTAATGAGAGACATCTAAAATACTCAAATCAGTAGAGCGATATATACCAAAAACATCATCCTAGTGACCGAATGAATTCGTCTAGCAAGTAAAACGGTTTGATCTGTAGATAGCTTCTCATTTCTACTTTGTATTTGGTATCGGTTGAAATGTCTTAAATTTTTCGCGGTAACACTTTATAGAGGAACGGTCCTACATAGGTAGGGGATTTTTTGTATTGCATCTTGTAGTACTGATCCAAATAAATGTCTTTCCTGTGCTTGGTTGGATATTCATGAACATCTTCATTTCTTTCATATTGGTGCAAGTTATGATATATATCATCAACTTGTATAGAAAGATATTAACACACGTCATTATGTTGTGCAAAGCAAATGTTCATCCAGGGAACTCGTTATAATCACCGTCAAAAATTAAACGAATGAGTCTTTTTTACATTATCAATACTCGGGAAAAATCAGTGGCTCGGCCCCACACTATTATATTATTACTTAAACTGAGTTAACCATGGCATAATAAACAATCAAAAGTTGTCTCTGAAAGTTTTAAATCAATGATATCATACGCCTAACTTCCTGCAGATTTCGTCAATATCAGTGTTGAATTCCAGTTTGAAACCCAGTCAATGCCCAAAAAATTTTGTTGACTTCGAGGTATCCAGCTCGGTGTCATTGATTTTAAATTTCAAAGAATTTGTTGATTTGCATTTACCAGTGAATTCAATACATACTGTTTCATTGATGCTATTAATAAGATGCTAAAATCTTTAACGACATCCTAGGCCACTTCGGCTCGTGCAACTGTGAAAAGTATATGATTCCAATGAACAATATTATATATAATATATACTTATTTTGAAAAGACAGCATTTGAATGAGAATTGAGGATAGTAATCTGATCAAAATATCAGAGTGTTTCTAAACTATACAAATGTTCAGTTTGCCAGCAGTTACTCTAGGCAATAGCCGTAAAAATATTTGCCGGCCGTCACATTCTGTAACAGCGACAAGATATTATTTTGCGGTCTCTGTTCCGCGTCCGGTTGCGCGAAAAGTATATTTGTCATATCGAAGAGATTCTAAGTAAGCATTATTTCGAATTGAAATCATCTAGAGGACAATGGTACCCAACTATGAAGAAATGCAGCAAATACAAAAAAATGATGTTTTGTTGTTCCGAATCTTTTGAATGCTTCATCAACATCTACTTCAGATGGAGAAAGGCACACTTACTGCTCTGAAACAGTTCATGAAAGCAGTAATTATCTATGAGTGAGTATTACAACATTCAAAAATCCTATCTGAAGATTCTCCGTTTCTATGTTAGTTTTCAAGGCAGTGATATATAGTTCTCTGTTGTTACAGGAAGAAGCAATGAAAAACAGTGATAATGTATTAAACACCTACCTGACATCTTGAATATAGATAGTCCATCTCAAAATAGCAGTAAATTTCATTTATTGCTGTTTTTCACTACGAAATCGAAAGAGTATGAACAGAAAAGATTCAGTTTCTGTGTTTTTTTCTTGTCAACATAATATTCGTCTTTCATTTCACGAATGAATATATTTTGAACTATCATTTTCCAATCAAGTGGTAGTGGAAACAGGAAATTCGAATACAGATTATGTGGTATGAAGGAGTTTCAGCCTGATTGTCACGAATCCGCAATTTTGTAGAAATTGACTCTCTCCATATAATATACTGTGGGCAGAATATAAGGGTACCTGAATATTACAAGAAAATAATGTATCGGGTGCGCCAATGAAAACGAAATAAGGCCGATTTCTTATAGTTTCCGTTCAAAACAAACAAAATCTATCGAGTCAATTTTTATATCGAGTGGAAAACAAATTTAAACATATTTTCAACCTTGTCACTTCTACCACCTCGGCGGAATATTTGAATATTAGATGGGAGTAGGGGTCGAGAGATACCTCCTCTGAAAGGTTATGAGTAAATACTGTGATTAAAATATGGAGGAAATCTTCCAGGAATGAATGTTACATTTCGCATTTCCAAGACGAATTTACCTTTACAACGCAATGTTTTACTGTTGGTAAGCGTACTTCGGGACTAGTGGTAGATCAGATCATATTTTGAACAATTCCTAATGCAGGTCCCAACTACATACGTAGCAGATCTGGGGGCTGACACCTGTCAGAAAACAAATACTTCCTCAGCTGATACTACGAAAGGCGTTGAATTATGCCCGACAGACACACACTATATGTGGCATCTTTGAGCACCTAGTAGTGTCTTTAACGTCGATAATGACTTCATACATGACTCATCACCATATTACGCCAATGGATCTTTTTCCAGTATGAATCGTTATGTACTTTCACACTTGATTTTTGATCTATCTCTAACTCGCTTCACCAGATTCATGATTCAGAACAATTTTCCTAATAAGTCCTATTGAAACTGTTTTCATCACTTTACTTTTTTTTGAAGAATGATTATCGATTAAGGTCACTGCTTCACAATTTTCTATAGAATCGTTTTACTGTCCATAATCCATTTTCTGGATCACACTGTAATGAGGCAGCCATTTCCATCATATATATATTGTTTGTAAATCCCGAAAAATGTTAATTCGTATCTCCTGTCCCTTGGGTCACGTGGTTTCCTTTGAACATTACAGGGGTTCCCTTTCGAGTGAATCTGTATACATAAAATTAAGTTTTTTTGCAAATTCAAGCGAGGGACACACATTATATTTCAGGCACAGGCGAATAGACCGTATTTCGGTTCTCCAGAGAATGAACCATTCATGATTGTTCAGAAACGATACATTCTCGGAATACTATGTATAAAAGGAATAAATTTCCCCAATACTGGATAGAAGTGGGCTCGTTCGAAACTCAAATATCACCGACAAGAAGAATACCTTCTTTCTGAATACAATCCAAATGATTCAGTAGTTTTTGCGCCAAATTCAGAGCTCTTCAACTCACTTCAATTTCAACATTTAATCTACCACCAATTTTTCGAAGAATAATCGGTACATTGCCTATATGCAGCAATCCATGTGACACAGCTCACAGCTGGGATTTGCGATATATTACATATATACCAAACGCATTCCTTTCACCGAAATGTACATACACGCTCATTATCACATTTTTAACATCTACGTTTTTATGGGACATTTACACCAATACTGACAATAGTGACATTTGTTGAAAGCTTTTAAAAATTTTCTCTATTTGCAACGTCTACTCGATTCGCTTGAAATCAATCTGGCAAATATCATTTCCTCGATCATTTTATGAGATTATTTCGGATGATTGTGAATAATATACTTCAGAAAACTCCCAACTGATAAAATTCTTCTCTACAAAAATAGCTAATCTCGGCTTTCAACCTCGTTAAGCTATGTTTTGCTTTCGAGAGAAATGATTTTCTTTAAGCCTTGGTATGTAATATACTATTCCTTTTCGTTCAGTAGGGGGCGTAAGTGCTAATCTGTTCTGCCAGTCACTGTTTTTTTAATTGGAAAGACTAGTTGTTGAATAATTTTTTGTTCTCCTCATTCGGAAAAAGTTTACTATGACACACCATCGTGTTACATCAACTGTGTGAACGACCATATTGACCATTTTTGCTATAAACCTGGAAGAAATTCAAGAAATTTTACTCGTTAAACGATCATAAAATGCGGCTACCCGACTACTAATAGAAGGAGCCTTCATCGTCACGCAGGCCAATCAAAAGAGAACCATTGGCGCTTTTAATTACCAGCTTCTCATTGTTTCGTTCTCGCGAATGATTAAACAATTTGCATAAGAATTCAATTAACTTTCATAAAACCTGAAGCCATGTTGAATAAAGTGACACGTAATTGGCATAAAATTCCACGGACAAAAAGTTGAATGCAAAATGCGACTTCACAACGAACGGAAAAAACTTCTCAATATATTTCTGTGTACCAGTCGTGGCATCACAAAAACAGTTTGGTTATCTTTCCTTTCATTTATGGGTGGGTGAAATGTTCGAATTTGAAAAAAAAATCGTTTTATCAGTGAACGAATGACCAAATGTTTCAATTTGTATTCGATTCACTTTCGTCACTGCCGATTCGCTATAGGTTCAATTCCGAGACCCTACAGAAATTTTCATGGCCGCTCTGAGCGATAGGCAATTTCAGATTGCCTAGGTTCTAATCTCAGTTTAGGTGAGGTCTGTTTATTGAATACACCAATCAACTCAGTAGCGCTTAAGTGTTCTTACAGTTGGAATAGCAGATGCGCTACCGAAGACATTGGTCAACAGAGGATGCTTCGGCACTCTAGAGTGACTCAAGAAGAGGAATATGGATTGAAAAAAACTCACGAAGATAGTTTTCTCTGCAATAGAATAGAAACATTTGTTTTGATGTTACTCTGCTGTGCCATATTTTACGAATCCATAGTTATTGAGAATGCGATTTCGACTTCAGAGATCATTGATATGCAGAAACAATTATTCTTCATGTCTATTGTTTTTTGGTAGGATTATGATGTTTATCATGAACAAGAAGTAGAATAAGGGGCCAACATATTATGAATGTGAGTATACGTTGTTTGGGATATTTACTGATAAATCTCGAAAACCTAATAATGATTGAAAATCTTGTTTTTTTTTCTCTCAAATTTAACAAGCTTCCGAAAATTTGATTCTTCAGTTTGGCACACGAGCCTTTATAGGCTCAGCTATTATTTCAAGTCTCTCATATTGAATATTCAGATATTTTCAACATTTCTATCCATTAAAATTTTTTGGAACTCATTTTCATAATAAATAATTTATTATCCTGTGATCTGCTTCAGCTACCTCAGGACTGCAATTTTTCGATTCAATTTCTTTATATTAAGTATAATTTTTGTTTCACATAGACTTCGGCAACTCCCAGCTTCAATAAGGCAAGGGTGCACTCTCCATGAGTAAATTCGTAATTTCTGTTACCTAAAAGTGCCTTCACGTTTGTATGGTTGGAATACAAACTACGCTAATAACTGGGTCACCGAGGTTGTTTGACGAATTTACATAAAGATGTTGGGGAAATAAAAAGGGGGAAACAATTATTATCCATTTCAGCCCATCCCTTCTTTTGAATTCCAAAACAATGCTCAAATCGAATGCTCCCAAATTAGGTTTGTTGCGTTTTTATAAAAGCTTTATACATTTTTTGTGGATAACATCGAGAATAATGAGGGTTGTGAATTCCGGGAGCAGAAAAAGTGCCCTTTCTCTCATTATTCATGTTAGCTTTTTCGTCCGCTGGGCAATGAAGAGATATAAAATTAAAGGCCGTTCTCGAAACACTTAATGTGTTTTTTCACGGAAAATTGCATTGTTCACTCATGTCATCTGAATTTACTGTTCGTTTAGATGTCTGAGAGAGATTCCACTCAGCTACCATTGATAATTATAAGAGTTCCAACTTGTACGTATAGTCAAGTTGAATTCCCTCATATAAACATGTATGCTTCTTGGGAAATAAACCATTTATTAGTATTATAAAAAACTTTTATCGATTTTTATCCAACGACGTGAATAATTATCCTGAATGTTAATTCCTGTCTCAATATGTTGCAACCTCAACTTTTTGTACGTACTTATTGTAGTAATTGTTTCATTATACGACTAATGATAATAGTCATTTTTTTATATCACTGTTCTTGATGAAAATGAAATACAAATTTCGAATGCTCGAACTGAAAAAAAAAAGTTCTATCAAGTCCGAATGCATTTCTCGACAATCCTGTTTCTTTGTTTCTCAACTAATTAGTCGAGCTGACCGTCTTCACGTGATATTTCCCTAATCGAGTAGTTTCTGTAAATTATTTTCCTAAAGTGAAAAATACTTACTCAGTATTCACTTGTGAAATTCAAAATCGATAACGTTCCAAGTCATCCGATAACATTGATATCATCATTTCAAATAGTGGTAGTGAATGAATTTTAATCATGATATTCAATACCAATTGTCATCGACACTGACGAGAGTTCATTCTCTAGGAAGTAGGACTCACTACTAACTTCCTACGCCATTCCATTAAATTTTGCGTAACTGTCAGCCATGAAACGTGATACAAATATGATAGAGATAGAGATATCTTTCCTAGAGAAAAAGCTCCGCTCTATTGGAGTATCGGACTCAGGACTTCTTGGTCATGAGCCAGCGCTCAACCATTAACCATTTACGCCGACCCCCTTTTAAACTTCAATTAAATAGCATAGGAAATAAAATCATGTTCTTCCTTGACAAAATCCAAAATATAGACAACAAAAAATTCTAGGGAACAAGCTAGCATGCAACTGCAATTGTTCAAATATAGTTTGTACGCAGACATGGAAGAAGTGAGCTAAGTTATGATCAAGTACATTTCTCTAAACTACTCAAATGTTAAATTTCCATTAATCCTTTATATTCATGGGGAAGAATATTATAGATCATCGGTGAATTTGCATCATATTCAATTTATTATTCAGCTGCCGATGCCAAAATGGAACATACACCACTACCATTGAATTGCCGTTTTTTCCAGAAGAGTGTGTGTGCTTGTCAAGTTTCAAGAGAAACTAAGCTCATACATGTCACTATTTCCCACTGAAGTTTGACTGCGGTACCACCTGCAAAATGTATCGAGAAGGTGATTCGTGAATCATAGATTGATTGTTATAGCTTCGCAGCCCTTTGTGGTGCCAAAGCAAAATTTTATAGATCACCAGAACAATGATTTATATATGAATTGAAGTTATTCATCAAGGAATACACAAGCCGAACAGTAAAACTTATCTCTAGAGGATGGATCATTTGTCAAAATGAGATACAGAAAAAGAGTGAAGTAGAAGCTAAATGAAATTATCGAGGTTCTAGTTTTAGATTTATGAAATTATTTTTACTTGAATAAGATTGGTTGGCTTGAATAAAGCGATACATTTTTCTATGTCAACCAGCTGACCCTCTATCAATTCTCAGAAATCAAAACTTTCATAGCTTGTCCAATCCATTGTGTTGAGTGTACTCACGATGTTTCGATTGCTGGTATACGCAATCGTCTTCAGGTGATGACTGACAATATTTCGAGGTGAATTTGGTTATGAAGCCTTGATTTCCCTATGGTGGGGGAAGGGGTGGTACTAACATGGAGATAAGATACCTAGATATCCTGGTGATTCAACTGATTAGATTTTGTTTAGATTTTTGTGGCGAAAAAAACAATCGAAGCTTTTGAAGGTTTCCCCTATTTTTTCGGTAGAGGGCGTTATAATCCCATTTTTCAAATTTGATGACAAGTGTCAAGTTAATTGTCATATTGTCATGTCAGTTTGAAATTTTGATGTTTACGATGTTTTTATCGTGTTTATTTGTTGATTTCATTGCTTTTAAATATCGAAACGTTGTTACTGGTGTCTCATTGTCCACCCATTCTCCTTTAGGTTGCGATCTCTTCTCGCTAGCCAATCAAATAAAAGTGGAAAAGCCCGACTGCACATTTTCACTTAGTGCAAATTCAGCTTCAGGCAAGACTGACAAGAGCGTGTTGGCGACATCTGTACATATTGTACGGAATCCTCCAAAAGCTCAATAATTATTCACCAAAATCAAGCAATCCAGATTTCGCCACTTTTATCCCAAACTTCTACAGGTATAAGTAAACACACCAGGGTTTTCAGGCATCTTACATGGAGACGAGCGGGTGCTACTACTAGAAGTGTGCTGATCGATTTTCAGCGGGAAATGGATATATTGGCGCGAGATTCTTCCTCGTCGAGCCGAAGTCGGTCCATGCCTTGGATAAGCAGCCTCCACACATTCCGGATCACCAAGCTGGGGTGACTGAATGCGTCGTTGTTGAGGATGTAGGCGGCTTCCTTGAATTTCCTCTTGAATCAGTGCTCCTCTTTGTGTATGACCTCGGCTTCAGACCATTTATTGGTGTGATGAATCAATCCTTAATTTCATTATTGACCAAAAATTTGATTTCGATTTGATTTCCTCACTTGATTTGTATTTTTATCCTTCCGTTCTTAACAACAAGTTTCAATAGAGTTAATAATACAGACAATGGAAGTCCCAACCATTACCATTCATCAAAGAACATTGTCAACCACATTAAAGCAAACGATAAAAGTCATCTATTGTAATAACTACACATGATAGAATAAACTATTGATAGATACTGATAAAACGATTTTCATGTGGATAATATAAATTGTAACACTATATTTTTCCATTGGAAAGACAATAGGACATAATGAATATGATATGTCACATGTGTATTTATATGAACGAAATGAGTACAACAAAAAAAAATGGTACGCAGAATGATATAGTTACATCAAGATAATAAAAAATAACACGAAAAGCAACAATGATACGTTATCTTCGATCAAGATTCTGGGAAATAGTCACAAAGCAGACACCATCGTGAGCCTACTCATGATCTTTTGTCTGAATGTAATTTGGCCGATACTATAGATTCGAAAATACCACAAATGATTTCGGTAGAAATTTCGAATCAACTTCAAAGAAAAATCATACAACACCTCACAAATGAATTCTAGCTCCCACAGTTGACACCTGCCACATTCGTTCCCTTTCTCTGCGAACTCTACGACATATTTAGTGTCGCTACTCCAGTGGAGAGCGCAATAACGGGTGTCTTTATATGTGACCGGATGCGAACGTTTCCCGTGTTTCCGTTTATCGAGTTGGAGGTCAATCAGGCGTCCGATGAGCTGCTTCCATTCGTCTCGTAGCCATGAGGGTTTTCTCATTCATAACATTCACCGTGGAGACGGAGAAAATCGATATATTGCAGTGATGAATTCTGAGATTTGAAAATACAGTTCGCTGTATAAAAAGTTTACTTGAAGGAGAGAATTCAACGTTAAGTTACAAGACTGATTCCCTGCGTTGGTGTTCTTGACATGAATTTCTAGGATCACTGCCCTCAATGGCATTTCGAATCTAGAGAGAACTACTCGATATACCTGGATATTGAACTCTGAATTTTGCTTCAAAAATATCCACTTGAACTCTGTCTAATCTGTTTGTTATGTTAGTACCAGTTTCAAGATAAACCCTCTTGAAGAACTCCGAATGTATGAAGAAAATGAATGTTTTCCACTCTGTACACAAGGTGATTCACGGTGGATGGCCCCTCAGACGTATTTGGTGAACCAGACAACGGATAAATTCGGAAATTTAATGGAGGCGTATTTGTACATTCTCTATGCAACTGAAATTGTTGAGTCATTGCCCATCTAATTTCATTTTGTTTAAGTTTATTTATTTTTTGTACTAGTTGTTATGAAGAATTCCCTTTAATTTAATTCAAATCATTATTTATCGCGTATAAACTGTGATTTCCCTCTCTCCCTGGTACCAATACCGAAAAAGGAACAGTCTCTGCCCACGTCTCAAACCTACAAGTTCGCTATCTATTCGCTGTTTTTTTTTCGGATTCATATAGACTTTTAACCGTTCCGTCGGCACCCGCAAAAACTGGCCAGTTACGTGCTACATCTGTGACAACCAATCAAGATTTGGATTATGAATGCAAGGATCCAGATTAAAAGGTAGGAAATCACAGGCGAATCATTCTCAACCTTTTTTTCTCGAAACACAAAGTAATAATTTCCTTAGATTATACAGTCCACTCTCATACCAACTGAACATTAATTGGACCTTCTTCGCCGATTTGAATTGGTTTTAAATTATTACGTTGTGTGTAAAGGGAATTCTCAAAATTGCAAATAAATCATATTATTTATTTGGTTCTCGTTCTCGCGCTTCGAACTGTGGCTGGCTTGCTTTTTTATTGAACACGTTTTTTACCTCAGCACACTATCAGCTGTTTCCCGGCAATCGTACTCATTTCGTTCCACAGGAATAAATTGTTTATTTATTTCCGTGGAGTTACTCGCACCTCATCGGGGAAAATATACTTTTCAGATGTTCCTATCGTTCTCTCCTTTCGCTTGACACAGTGTTAACTGACACGACAGAAAATTGCTCTCGCTTATTTCAGTTTTTTTTCTCATTAGTTAATACTTCCATTGTTGCTCTTAAAAAACAAAATGACTAGTGTTGCAAATAAACTCAAACAAATCTCAACTCTTCGACAAACAACGATTGATCGAGTAGATGATTTGCACGTTATTGCAAATTCAGCCAAAATTGATAAAAATATGGTTTTTCATTTCAAAGCTCGCTACTCACAATTAGATGCCATTTCTAATGAATTTGAAAAACAGCATATTGCTCTTTTATCCCTTCTTTCAACGACCACAGTCGATGAAGACGAAAATATAGATGCTCAGCGTAAAATACGTTCGGAATTTGATGAAAAGTTTTTTACCATAAAAGCTGCATACTTGGAACTTTTTGATGACGACACAGCTCCTCTGAATGGTAATTCACATGTTAAATCAAGCCGTGTCAAACTTCCTAAAATTGAATTATTCAAATTTGATGGATCTCCGAAAGATTGGAAAACGTTTGTTGATACGTTTCAGTCAGTGGTTCACAATAATGCTGAATTGAGCAACATTGAGAAGTTCGACTATTTAATAACAGCCCTAAGTGGTCCGCCGTTAACACTAGTGAGAAGCACTCCTCTTACCGATGCTAACTATATCATTGCATATAACGCGTTGAAAGCAAGGTTTGAGAATAAGAGAGCGATAGCAACAGCTCATTATCGAGAATTAGA
This sequence comes from Zygogramma bicolorata, assembly GCA_032362365.1. Classification (NCBI taxonomy): domain Eukaryota; kingdom Metazoa; phylum Arthropoda; class Insecta; order Coleoptera; family Chrysomelidae; genus Zygogramma; species Zygogramma bicolorata. The sequence continues at coordinate 412,255 of JAVJAQ010005910.1, forward strand.
AAAGGCTCCAAAAATCCCGGAACAGAAAACTTCTTCTCATGATTTAGGCATATTGATAGAGATATTTGAGGAGAATTTGGCTGCATTGAAAAATATGGCATTTCCCACAGATCAATGGGACTTCCTCACTTTGAACATGCTTTTGTCGAAATTGAATTCCGATTTAGTTTCTCGTTTTGAAATCGAAATTGGATCAAATGATATTCCCAAATTCGATACTTTGAAGGAATTTCTCCGGAGGCAATGTGATGCCCTTGATCGTGCATTAGATATTAGTGCACAAGGTAAATTCGATAAAGGCAAGTTCAAATATTCACCTCAAAAATGTCAATCTTCTGCTCATCCTAGAAAAAGTATATCATTTTTAGCTCAGACAAAAACTCCCAACTCATGTCCACTATGTAAACAGGATCATCTCATATATAAATGCCCTACGTTTCTCTCCCACTCTCCACACGATAGGTATAATTTGGCAAAATCTCAAAAATGGTGTCTCAACTGTTTGGGACATAAACACTCTCTGAAATCCTGTTCTTCCCAGTCGTCCTGTACCAATTGTCAACAACGTCACCATACCCTCTTGCACTTCAATCGGACTCCTATAGTCGACTCCCGCCCCCCTTCAACATCTTCCCAAGCGACAAATTCGCATGATGTCCAAAACCCTATTCAGGCAACTACGACAACTCTTTCTAATAACATTTCTCCTTCCGGTACTATGGTTTTGCTGTCAACCGCTCAAATTGAGGTACTCGATGCTTACGGTAATCACCAGAAAGTAAGAGCTCTCCTCGACAGTGGCAGTCAAGCAAATTTCATATCTGAAAGGTGTTGTCAAATTTTAGGATTGCCTCGTAATAATATATCTCTCTCTATTCAAGGTTTGGGTCACATGAACTCAACTGCCTCAAAAGGTGTTTCTCTGAACATTCGTTCTTGCTTAGACAAACATATCACTTTGGTTGTCGATGCTGTGATATTATCCCGAGTTTGTGAGAATATGCCACGTCTGCCAATATCACATGATTGGTCTCATTCATCAAATCTCAAATTGGCTGATGAGGACTTCAACGTTCCGAAATCCGTTGATATTCTTTTAGGTGCCGATATTTTTGCAAAAATTCTAAGACCAAACCAAATTGTTGGTAATGAAAATGAACCTGTTGCCATTGACACTATCTTCGGTTGGATTCTCATGGGCAAGGTCCATTGTAACTTCACTCCCACATTCCCAAATGCATTTCTCTGTACGTGTGAATCCACCATTGAAACTTCGTTGAAGCGTTTTTGGGAAAAAGAAGAAGTTCCTCACAAAGTTGTTACAGACCCTGATGATGAATTGTGCGAAAAAATATTCTTAGAAACGACAACACGCACCGCCGAAGGAAGATTCGTTGTAGCTCTTCCCTTTCGTTCAGAAGAACCCCATTTTCTTGAATCTCGGAGCATAGCTAAAAGGCGTTTCCTCTCATTAGAACGACGCTTGGTGAATGACTTTGATTTGTACCAAAATTATCGAGATTTCATGAGGGATAATTTGAAACAAAATCACATGTCACTCGTTTCAGATTCTGTTGAATCAAATTCATTTTATTATATTCCTCACCACTGTGTGATTAATCCCAATAGTGAAACGACAAAGGCACGCGTGGTTTTAGATGCTTCTTGTAAATCCGCAAATGGAATTTCCCTCAACCAAACTCTTTTGACAGGTGCCAAACTTCAAAGAGATCTATTTACAATTCTCTCGAGATTCAGACTGCATCCTGTGGTACTGACAATGGATATTCGCCAAATGTTCAAGCAGATTCTTGTGAAAGACTCACACAGAGACTTTCAGAGAATTTTGTGGAGATTCTCTCCCGAAGAGCCCTTACAGACTTTCGTATTGAATACTGTGGTTTTTGGAATATCTTCCTCCCCCTTCTTAGCAAATCGGTGTATCTTACATCTAGCTGAAGAAGGACAAAAACAATATCCTCTTGCCGCAAAGGCCCTACAGGCAGCCACATATGTCGATGATATCGTGACGAGCTGTCCTTCTTTGGAAGAAGCCCTGTCACTGAAATGTCAACTCATATCTCTCTTACAAAAAGGAGGTTTCCAACTGCATAAGTTTAATAGTAACTTCGCCACTCTCAAAACCCCAGAATTTTCTGAAAACACGACTGAGGTTTCTCTAGACTTGGATAATATGTCTTTGGTAAGAATCTTGGGGTTACAGTGGAACTCTTCATTGGATAGTTTTTCCTTCTCTGTCAGTTCATTCTCGAAGAAATGTACTAAACGTTCCATTCTGAGTGATCTGGCTCGCATTTTTGACCCTCTTGGGTTTCTAGCTCCTCTCACACTCTTTGCTAAATACTTGATTCAACATCTTTGGATCTTAGGGTTGGGTTGGGATGAAACTCCCCCCGAGGATATAGTTGAATCTTGGGAAAAATATAAATCCACACTCTCTGATATTTCTAAGCTTCGTATTCCTCGTCAACTACTTTCAGCTGAAAGCAAGAATTATGAACTTCATGGGTACTTCGATGCTTCTGAAAGGGGTTACGCAGGGGTTATATACCTCAGAACCATTTTTCATAGTCATGCTACAGTCATTATTCTCTGCTCAAAATCTAAAGTCGCCCCTTTGAAGATTCTCTCTATCAATCGTTTGGAGTTGTGTGCTGCTGTTCTACTTTCTGACTTGCTCTCTTCCGTCTTAGAAATTTATGCCGATACTTTTCAAACTGCCCAAGTTTTTGCTTGAACTGATTCGAAAGTGACTCTCTCGTGGATAAAATCATCCCCTCATAAATGGAAAACTTTCGTTGCAAACCGTGTTTGCCACATCCAGGAAAAATTTCCGCCAAATATTTGGCATCATGTACCGTCAGAGGACAACCCCGCTGATTGTGCTTCACGAGGCATCTTTGCATCTGAACTACGCAATCATCCCCTTTGGTGGAATGGTCCTCCTTGGTTGAGAGATCATAATTTTTCGGTACTATCTATAGACACCCAAACTCTACTGGAAAACGTCAGCAGCCTAGAGAGTGAACTGGAGGAGAAGACTCATGTTTTCACCTCAACGGTGTCTCCTCATTTTATTGATTTACTACTCGAAACAGTTTCGAGTTTCTCAAAACTTCAACGTATAGTAGCCTATGTTCTCAGGTTTGTTCACAATATCTCGAATGATTGTAAGAGGCATTCAACACTTGATTCCTCAGATCTTGAAAGGTCACTGAAAACTCTCGTGAAACATGTTCAAAAGGAAGTTTTCTCTAAGGAAATATCACGGCTCACAAATAACCAAACCATTGACAAATCACTCCGGAAACTTAATCCTTTCATAGACGAAGAGGGGATTTTGCGAGTTGGTGGTAGATTACTGCTCTCTGATCTGCCAGTTCAACGGAAGCATCCAATGTTGATTCCTGGTCATCATAAACTGACTCATCTCATTATTGATGATACCCATAAAAAATATCTACACCCAGGACTCCAGACACTCCATTTTTTATTACTCCAACAATTTTGGATTCTCTCTTCGAAAAGAATCATAAGGCATATCATTTCAAAATGTCATCGATGTTGGAAATGTAATCCAAATCCACTCCAACCCCGAATGGGAAATTTACCCCTTCTGAGAATTTCTCAGCTAAAACCGTTCTCCTGTGTTGGAACTGACTTTTGTGGTCCATATTTTGTAAAACTTGGTAAGTTGAGGGGGGCTAAAACCTATAAAGCCTACATTTGCCTATTCGTGTGTTTTTCCACCAAAGCTATCCATTTAGAACTTGTGTCTGAATTGTCTACGGATGCTTTCATTGCAGCCCTCCGTCGATTCATAGCTCGACGAGGACGGTGTACTTCCATTTTTTCTGATTGTGGAACTAATTTCGTTGGTGCTTCCAAAAAATTCACAGAAATCCTCCACTCCGCTGCTTCTCAAGAATCCCTCACATTTCATAGAAATCCCCCCTCGAGTCCACATATGGGTGGACTATGGGAAGCAGGTGTGAAGTCTGCGAAATCACACCTTACTCGAGTCATTGGCCTTCAAATCCTAACCTATGAAGAATTCAATACGGTCTTGATTCAGGTGGAGGCAGTATTGAATTCAAGACCTCTGTGCCCCGTCAGCACAGACCCGAATGATCTGACTGTTCTAACTCCCGGACACTTTTTGACACTTGAACCTTTGAATTCTCCTATGGATGATGATTTATCTCATCTCAAAATCAATAGATTGAGCAGATGGCAACTCCTTCAGAGATTACATCAGGATTTCTGGTATAGATGGTCCAAAGAATATTTGCACACTCTATATCAACGAAATAAGTGGACCGTCGTCAAATGTTTCTGTAGGAAGTATGGTACTTATAAAAAATGACAATACCCCCCCATTGAAATGGCAATTGGGTCGGATAGTAGCTGTACACCCTGGCGCTGATGGTATAGTTAGGGTTGCCACAGTTCGAACCGCAACGGGCTCATTCAAGCGCCCATTGGTAAAACTTTGCCTTTTACCAATGGATGACTCGCATTGTTCATGAAATGCAGTACATTTCAGGTGGGCGTATGTTAAGTCATTGCCCATCTAATTTCATTTTGTTTAAGTTTATTTATTTTTTGTACTAGTTGTTATGAAGAATTCCCTTTAATTTAATTCAAATCATTATTTATCGCGTATAAACTGTGATTTCCCTCTCTCCCTGGTACCAATACCGAAAAAGGAACAGTCTCTGCCCACGTCTCAAACCTACAAGTTCGCTATCTATTCGCTGTTTTTTTTCGGATTCATATAGACTTTTTACCGTTCCGTCGGCACCCGCAAAAACTGGCCAGTTACGTGCTACATCTGTGACAACCAATCAAGATTTGGATTATGAATGCAAGGATCCAGATTAAAAGGTAGGAAATCACAGGCGAATCATTCTCAACCTTTTTTTCTCGAAACACAAAGTAATAATTTCCTTAGATTATACAGTCCACTCTCATACCAACTGAACAGAAATATTTTCGACACATTGGTGTTGCCACTTCTATTGAAAGTAGTAGCAACTTTGATTTTTCAAAAGGACACCCTGTATATAATATTATTTTTGGAATCTACAACAATAACCCGACAACTTTTCTTGATATTTTCCTGAACCTATCTGTATCCGTTTTCAATATATGAATCAATTTAAGTTTTTTTCGATGACCTCTCAAAATGCTGATATCTTCGAGTTAAGAAATACTATGGAATCAAAATCTGGTTTGGAGTTAGTAATTAGGGTGGTAAATTTTTTTTTTTTTTCATTTGCTGAAAGTGACTGAAAATTGAGTATTTCAAATGGAATACCTGTATATTATTGAAAAATTCATATTTGAAGAAGACATTAAAACTAAATTTTTCTCGAAATCCGGCTTCTTTTGTGGCACAAGGATTTTGACTGTATCAATGATGATAATTTTTTCTATTGTATATTCCTTTTCTTGAAAATTTCAATTCATCAATCGAAATAATTTGAAAAAGAGGATCTTCTTGATCTTCTGTCTGTTGAGGGGCTTGAGGCTTTTTTCTATCTTTTGAGGCTTTTTTCTATTGTATCTTCCTTTTCTTGAAAATTTCGATCCATCAATCGAATTAATTTGAAAAAAAGGATCTTCTTGATCTTCTCTCTGTTGAGGGGCTTGAGGCTTTATTGCTTGGATTCTGGTGAATTAATAACTATGCTTACAAACTTGAAAAATTCAAAGTGAATGATAATTCGTCTCTCCTGTCCCTTGATTCACACGGTGTTGTTTGAACATTACAGTGCTTCCCTTTCGTGTGAATCTGCATATAAAAAAATATCTTCGCAAGATTCTTTGAACCGATGACTATTCTATACCCATTTTTATTTATTTTTATTTTTCAGCACTTCTCATCGATGACTCGGCAAAAGAGTTGAAATATGATAAGTACATTTATCTGGCTGTCATCAGAAGTTACGGGTCGAGGTAACTTTCTTGGTGCTTTCAGAGTTGATCCGAATGCATTGAAATAGTTCTGAATTCGTGTAAATTTATTGAGGCTCATTGGTAGTAAATTCGGATAGCTTTCATTGGACTTTCAACATGTCCCGATGATAATTTTTTCACATTGTTCAAAAATATTGAAAAAATCCATAAGAACTTCGTTTGAATTGTTTCATTGTTGAAGGTATTTGAAACGTCTGAGTAGATAAGAAACATTGAACTGATTCTGATACTGAAATATTTGTACAAAAAATTAAATCCGACACTGGCATTTCTTGTTGATTTTTGACAAAAACTGGCCTGTAACTTTTTTGTCATTGATTTCAACGAAGAATTTCACAAAAAATGTTAAAACTGCAATTCCACATAGGATACACTCATATTGGATTGACGTTTTTGAGAAGTTGAGCTATAAAAAAAGGAAAGCTTTGCACTCAGAAACTTTTAACATTGAATATAGCCAATAACTGTTTTTCATCAATTTTTCACAGATAACTAATACACACAGATACGGAATCGTGTCGTTCGATACTGTTCTTCTTCTCTCCATCCTCCTTTTCTCTGCCAAGGGTGGAAAAAATTATATTATTCGCGTTTATTTTTTGATTTCGTAAGCTAAGTCTCGAAAAATTATGAAATAATTCACCTATACAGAATACAGTATGGTTTCCGACATGAGCATTTTTGGGCCTCTAAGCCCCCTATGAAGTCTTTAATTTTTTTTCCTAACTTTGAATTCGAAAAAAATTGCAGAAATCCCAGGTGTCCCGGTTGATATTATTCCATCATTTCAACGAGGCTGATATCAGTAGTGACAACTAGTAACGTTCATTTCATTATCAGTGGTGGCACTTGAGAAAACAGATTTTTTTTGGTAATTTTTCATGAAAAATTGTCGGCAAGTTTCTTGTCATTGATTTAAACAGAAAGTTTCATGAGATGAAAAATGTTTACACTGCAATTCCACATAGGATACACTCATATTGGATTGACGTATTTTGAGGAGTTGGGCTATAAAAAAAGGAAAGCTTTTCACTCAGAAACTTTTAACATTGAATATAGCCATTAACTGTTTTCTATCAATTTTTCACAGATAACTAATACACACAGATACAAAATCGTGCCCTTAATTACTGTTCTTCTTCCCTCCGTCCTCCTTTCCTTTTCCAAGAGTGGAAAAAAATTATATTATTCACGTTTATTTTTTGATCTCGTAAGCTAGGTCTCGATAAATATTGAAATAATTCACCTATACAGAATACAGTATGGTTTCCGGCATGAGCATTTTTGGGCCTCTAAGCCCCCTATAAAGACTTTCAAAATTTTTTTTCTAGCTTTGACATTGTCGTTTCTTGACATTGATTCAAACGAAAAATTTCATGGGATAAAAAATGTTTAAATTGCAATTGGATTGACGCATTTTGAAAAGTTGATCTATAAAAAAAATGGCTTTTCACTTAGAATTTGAAAAAAATATGAAAGAACCTAGGTGTCACGGGTGATATTATTCCATCATTTCAACGAAGCTAATTATAACAATTATTAGTAACGTTAATTATAACTTTAGTGGTGACATTCTGTGTGAACTTTTTAAGAATTTCCTGTAACTTTTATACCATCACTTTCAATGAAAAATATGAAGGAACAAAAAGTGCTAGAGTTTCAATTTTACATAGGTCACACTCATATTGAATTGATTCATTCTGAAAATTTGAGCTCTTATACGAGTAGAAAAAAATTCACAAAGGGCTTTTTCACATTAAATAAAAGCAACAACGGTTTTATATCGATTTTCACTGATCACTGTTACACAAACACAAGAAAGCGTGCCGTCTATTACTGATTTTTGTTTCTCCTGTCCCTCTCTCCCATTCTGAGGGTGGAAATTTGAAATTTTTCACGATTTATTATTTTTCTCATAATCTATATGGAACAAATAATATGTATGAGAACTAGTATGATCTTCAAAATAAATTCGTTCGAAAAAAAATTAGATTTTTATTTGAGAAAAATGGTAGGAAATTCATGTGTCGCCCAGCATTTCGATAAGGCTGATATGCATTATCATATTGAGAAACGTTTGTTCAAGGCTCAGTGATGGACCTTGGCACAAAATAACATTATAATGGTGAATTAAAGCAAAAATCAAGATTTTCTTACTGTAGAAAGTTTTGGCTTTTCTTTCCTGATGAACGATATACTATTTCTGCACGAAAACAAATATTTTTTCTTCATTATTTGTTTTTCAGAAAAAAATCACAAGAAGACATTAAAAAAATTAAACGTGAATAATATATTTTCTTCACTCTTGGAATGGGAAAAGGAGGACGGAGAGAAAAAGAACAGTAACAAACGGTACGCTTTCGTATCTGTGTGTGTTTCAGTTCTCTGTTAAAATTGATAAAGAACAGTTGCCTATTTGATCCGTCTGGTGCCTTCCTCAGGAATTTATTGGTTTATATTTCTTGAATTTGTAGTTTCATGACCAGTTTCTTGTTTCGCATATTTCATATCGCAATATTTCTCAACAAATCAACTATATTCAACGAAGCCTTTGATTTCTATATTTGAAAAAACAAGATTGAGTGGGGAAATAGCAATCAGTCTGCATTTCACATCGTAAAACCACGTCAAATCCATATAATAACAATAAAATGAAATGAAACCATTAAGCTTTCTGAAAACTGGGTCGGTAAAATCCGTATCACAAGAGTTGAAACATTCAAAGGAAATATCTGTGCGGCAATTCTTTAACGTAACAACTGCAAGAGATTTTGCATACTTGCATAAAATTTTTCCAGTTGGCGCCACAAAGCAAACTTAAAAATGCAGTTGATATTAAATATTACGCCGTGACGGATGCCGAATATATTTTGACCTTTTTATTCTCATCCGACTTCTGTCGTTTGTTCCGAATTGCGTTATGAAGTTGCCTGCTGAATGACAAAATCCTGACTGGGTTGCCTTCTTCATGGAAGTTCGTGCATAGTTTCTTCAACCAGAATTTGTGAAAACGTGCTGGAATATATAAACTCATGGTGACATGGGATTGACTATTTCTCATATTGACGATTCAGCGAAAATAGAAAATGTAATATTCAACGAGCGGCAATGTGGCTATTAGTCGAGAGGATGAGTTTATCTTCATGAGAATTGGAAATTTGAGGCAAGTGAAATACTTTATCTATGACTCTGTGGATCGCGTGGACAGAATGAACTTTTCTCAAGACTTGTTAAAATGTGTCATCAAGAGGAAGCGTAATGCTTTGCCTGGCTATCACGAAGAATGATGAAATACCCACAGAGGCGAGACGCACAAAGCACATCTTCCTCCTGATTTCTATGGGAAATATTGGATGAAATTGACAGCTGTCACCTTTACTGCCTGAGCAGCAACACAACTTTCAGTGTCGGCGACAGTGAAAGTAATAAGTGAACATGTTAATAAGTATGTGAATCAGACGGAAGAAGAACGTCAATATAAATGTTTGATGCCAGTCAGAAAAAATTATATATCATGGAAATTTCAAAAAAGGGAATATATAAAAAAAATTCACACTTTCCTTTACGAATCTCACTAACAATGGGTTCACGAATCCGCGACACGTATTTCGCTATTCAATATATAGCTTCCTCAAGCACGATGAATGAATTGCTATGATATGATACAATATTCAAACCATCGTTAGCCGGTATTCATCTGTAACAAAGGTCAGACATTCAACGCGTAATTCATTGATCCTAGTAATTTTCGACCACAGATTACTGGTTAATTGAATAAGGTGATTCCTTCTAGGAATGGTCTAGATTTCACTCACTTCAACAGGAACATATTCAACGAAGGTGAGTAATAAATCTGGTGCAGATGGTGTGAACATCTAAGGCGCAACGCCATCTACTGGATGACCACCAAAGACTGAAATTCCGACTACACCAAGTAGTGAAGAGATCTTACAGCGGGTACATCGTACGGCAGATCCGTGAAAAATGATCCACCGCAAAAGTGAATCGTCTTCGGCCTACTTGCCGAGAAAGCTGCAACCCTCCACACGAATCGGAATTGCCATATTTAAAATGATTACATTCACTTATCGAATGCCAGACAGCTCACATTCGACCTGCCATTCGTCTTCTCATTGACACTCGGCTGTACATGCGAGCACCAAACATTTCTAACGGTCTGTTCCTTATGAAACAAAACTCTGAATCTAGTGCAGATCGCGTAAACATCCAAAACGAGACGCGATCTGCGATGACCGATGACTCAAAATCCCACTACATCAAGTGGACTTCTAACAGCGGGCACATTGTACGGAAAAGTCTCCGGTCTAGGTTTTTATATAAACAGATCCACACGGAAGTGAAGCCCTGTAATGTTCGAAGATAACCGCGTGAATCAAGGAACAGAAAATATGAATTGACATCACTTTGAACGATTGAAGTGTGTAGCCTCAGGAAGAACCTCTCCAGCAAAGAGTTCCAAATTTCAGCTGTTCTATTGAAAACGATCCCTGAGCGAGAGAGGTTCGACAGGTTTCCAAGCTCACAACAAGGGATGGGAATTCTGCATTCGCCGGGACATCCACCTTGATACTGCCAAAGGTGGAACGATTGGCGACAGTTCGGAAGAGCACTATAGAAGAGAGACAATCATCCGACCCATCTACGATGCTCCTACGAAGTGAGAGAGTCCGTGAGCGAAGAATCACCAACAAGTCGGATTGCCTTTCTCTCAATAGAATCGAGGAACTTCTATGAATATTGTGGTGCCAAGCCCCAAACATGAGAACTATATTCCAATACAAGCCTATCTGGGCTTTGTATATCATTAGAATCTAACGATAAGTATTTCTTTGCCCGAAATAGAAATCCAAGTTTCTGAAAAAAACCTTTAGCGATTGATCTCACATGGTTGTCCCATGAGAATCCATTCGAAATATACAGTAGGATATTCCGATCACACATGGTGGTATTTACGATTTTGTACTCCAGTTAACATTTTACAGTATGAGTGCAGTCACGGAAAAATAATAACAGTGTTATTGCAGAAAACTTGGAAACTTGTGAAAAATTATGTTCATATACGACGAGGTATGTAGTTTTGATATAATTTCATGACGAATGATGGTAATAATTGAGATTATGCATTATTGCAGAATTACAACACTGTGCATTGAGGGGTAAAACTCTTAATGAGCATGGATCGAGGAAAACGGCTTACTGACAAAGAATTGTCTGATATCGAAAGAATTGGACAGACAGCGAGAATGGATTGGACTTTTCGGACACAGTTAGTGGTTTTGACCCAAATTATACACCAAGTGAAGCATATATAAACGATGCGCCAAAAAAAAAAAAATCAGCAACAACAACAACAAATATGAATGAAATATGCAAACACAATTCTTCATCATTGTTGTTTCCATGTTTCTTTGATCATTTTATAACGAGACAAAGTTTCGTTGACAAGAAAAAATGCATCAAAGTAAATGTAGTCTATAATATCCCTTGTCATGGTTGCAATTAGAATCATATTGGCCAAATGGGGAGATTACTGGAAGATAGAATCACATCACATCAAAGTGACAGTAAACCAATAATATACATATGCCTGTAAATTCTCACATATGAGAATTCATCAAGCTACGGCCACTTCCATTCAGAAAGTGGCAGTAGACTACATCCTGGAAGATGTGCTTCAGCTCAACATGTAAATAATCTAGATCTCCAAATGGATTTCAATTCAACAATCGTGACAACAGAAACACATTTCAAAAGGATATTTCTCAAAAATGCCTTCCATCTCACAAGAAAATGATTCCATGAATAAAAAAATAGATATTAGCCATCTGAGAGGAAAATATCATTTTTTGCTTTTACTAGATACACGCTCAAATGATCAGAACAACCGAACACAATTATGAAATACAGAAATACAGCCAAATTCTATTTCACGTTTCGAATAGGGGCTGTTGGATGAGATATTCCTTGAAAATCTTGGGAAACGTATGTCGCCGGCTCGACAATTTCCGTTCGATTCGTGAATGAGACTTTTATTGGTAGTATTCTAAAATAGCGAGACTTTGTGAACATTCAGACTTCAACTTCACTAGTCAAATTGTATTTTTCATTTGTTTTGAAACGGATAAATTGAGTATGTTTTCATTACTCTATGTACATTGTCTGTTTTCTAGATCAGTTGTGGTTTTATACATCTGAAATCTGTTTTATTCGAAACGATAACAGAACAAATATGTTGTTTCTCAACTTATGAACATATATATATATATATATATATATATATATATATATATATATATATATATATATATATATATAAACATCTTCAACAAAGATATGAGTATTGATGATCTTTGAATTCTACATCTTATATAACATTTCTATATTTGAGTCTCCATGATGATTGAAAAAAGGATTCCGAAAGCTTGGAAAAACTTTCAAATGTCTTCTTTTAAACCGCTGCTACGGTTTTACACTTCAAACTGGATAATTGAGTTTGAGAATTTCGAAAAAAGAGCATCACATCTTATATTCAATTTTTAAAATTCTGTGGAAAGGTTACTAGAATTCTTCATGTCAGAAACAGTTGTTTTTATGTCATTATCGAAGAAAACTGAAACATTAATACGTTCAAGAACTTAAAGTATGATTCACAACTTTAAACTCTGAAATACAATCGACACGTCAATTAATTTCCGGACACATACATATCACTATTTCCCTCCGCATACAAGCTTTCCAAACGGCTATTTCTCCTTTCCATCCATGTCCTTCGTTATCCCTCCTTTCTTCACTAATCAGGATGTAGCACATTCCCGACTCATGTTGTGTCCTTGAATCTCTGGCAATCCGCCTAACTACAATACAGTTGGCGGTCCTCTTCCACTCAAAACTACATTTGCTATCTCCACGAGTGGTGGGTAATCAAACTCCCTTCAAGAACCTCTGGAGAATTACTCGGAACTTGCAATAATGAGTTTAAGATGGTGTGAGTGTGTGCGAATTCAGGTTTACAGAGATTTCGAATTCTGAGCTTCCGTAGTTGTCGAATTGTGTATTATTATTCATGTACCTTATATGTATATCAGAGGAAACGAATCTATGATTGGCAATCAATGCAGATCACTTGAAGGTGATATTCTTACATTTTTTCACATCACTCTATGAAGACCAATTTGATTTCATGAAAGATTAGATTCTTCCTTGCTGTTCTTTTCAATGTTGGAGTTTGAGTAGTTGATTCACACAAAAGTCGTTATAGGTAAATTACTTTCATATTTGCCTTCTTGTGTGATTGTACATATGATAATGTGGGATGATTTTATGTTTTTTCGTCTTGTCAGTTACATTCTTTTTCAGGCGAGTTCAAGGTATGTTGTTGTCAGGAGCCATTTGAATGAAGATAAATAAGTCTTTCGAAATTGCAAACCATCAACAGTCAGGTTTTCGGAGGATAAAAATCAATCTGAATTATTGTTAGGGCGAGTTGTCATACAGTTTCAGATCTTGAATCACTTCTTTCATCAATATCATCATTACATTGAGGGACCTTCATCATTTTGTTAAAACACATTTTTCCAATTTTGTTGTCCTACTTCTCTCCAGCCTTGATTTGAAACACAGACCACTCAAAATATAGAGCCCATTGTTAACATTTTGCCAGAAGTGAAGTGACTACATGAAGTTGATCGTCAAATGAAATGAAATGATCACGTGTATTTCGCGTGTCTACAAAGTTAACGCATATGCGGATAAATTTTGCAGAGAAAGCAGATTGAATTTGTATGGCTGTATGAATACGATCGAGGAATAAAATCAATCTATGATCAATAATACTGATGATAAAATAATGAAAGAAGTTTGAATTTCCACTCGACCTATGAAAAGTTGAGGTTCTTTCAAAACTGCATATATTAATAATAATAAATAATGATGTATGAGCCCAAGCTAAAATACATTGGAAGTTCTCACAGTAACAATGTGTGAGAATTAGCAAGATCACTTTCGCAAGCCATGGTAAAAGAGAAATACGGAATTGAACTGCACACATATACAGGGTGTTATGTAATGATGAGTGACCATATTTTACAGAACAACTCATCTGTTATTTATAAGGTAAAGAGTTCATATAAGTATGGGTCCGCAAGGCCTCCATTTTGAGATACACGTTGTAGTTTCCTCAAAATACAGCTTTCGTCACATAGAGATGATGGGGATGAAAATCAAGAAAACGTTTAAGTACAACATATCGGTTCTCTATACCATCTGGTGATCATTTTGTTCTGCTCAGTTCTAATTACTTTCTAATCTGAGTATGGCATACAATTGTCTATTTCTTATTCGACAGTGAATTGAATATTGACATCATGAGAATTGAACAAACTCAAAACATCGTTTATTCTTCTGGAAGATACCGAAAAAATCAGATCATTCACATAACTTTTAACAAAAAAAATATTGAAAGGAAGTAGAGGTAAGCAGTTATCAAGAAGATTATCCAAAGCATACTCAGCTAAATTCTGAGATATTTTTGAACCCATTGGTGTGGCAAATAATTGTTTGAGAAATCTGTTTTCGAAAATGAAACAAATGAATCAGAAATGAAGTCTGACGATTTGAAAAAAGTTGATTTGTCTAAATTACAAAAGTTATTTACCAATACCCACTTTTTCTCGATAAAATTTTTAACAGTTGCGAAGGGTAATTTTGTAAATAAGGAAACAACATCTGAGCTGATGATGACATGATTTATAGGTAGATGATATTCAATAATGAATTCACTATATGAAAAGGAGTCTCTAATGAAAAAGGGATTATTATCAGTTTTGTAAGCCTGTGTAAGTATATCGGTCATGCCCCTAACAGTAGATTGACCAGTTTTTTAACAGAAGTAGCTAGTATGGATGTGAAACTTGTTTGTAGTGAACAGTAATACCCCAGTGGATCTGTGAAAATGACCAGTTTATTGACAGAAGTAGGTAGTATGGATGTGAAACTTGTTTGTAGTGAACAGTTATACCCCAGTGGATCTGTGAAAATGACACTCGTTTTTACTTCTAGCTGAGTGTGTTTTCTTCTTTCCATAAAATTAGAATTGTTTGCCATGTTCACTCATCATGCTTCTCAGATGAAAAATCCCGTGGGGATAATCGGAAGTAAATTTGCGCTTGAACTAATACATTTTGCCGATTACACACGAGGTACCTAGGTACGCATGCTTTGCGTTATGATGCCAGACCTAACCTGCTGCAATTCCCAAATGCAGCCATCTAAACGCTTCATAGTTTCGGAGAAGTATTATTCATGAAAGTTTCCTCATTAGCTCGAACATGAATAATATGGAATTACATACTAGTTGAAGAGATTGAATGGCAAATATTTTAGTTATCCAGCTATACTATTTTGATTTCAGTTCAGTAGGTATTCAACAGCAATTTGAAGATTGCCTCCCTAAGTTTTATGAATAGATTGGTTTCCAAGCTGCATTCTTTCTAAGAGATTCTCCAGCATACGTTATGCTTTGTATCTGACCCAGCGTCCAGCCCAAATAACTCTCGAAAATAGCAGCCTCTATAAAATTGATCAGTTAGGGAAACATTCCAAAACCTCTTCGAAGCTTTGACCAGCCTGAAGGATCCACTCTCTATAATGCCGTAAGGACTACTTTTCATCTGCAGCACAATACTTTGTGGTTTTATTCACAATCCTCGAAAAAATCGAAAAAATTGTATGAAAGCAATTAATCCAACCGTTATTGACAACTCTTCAAAAAATCCGGATGAAATTAGGTCAGCCTCGAAGTTTTCAAATGAATTGAAACAGCAAATACAAGCAAAGAGGATTGACTCTGATTGAATTGATTCAATGCACCTTATTTGCTCGTAGGTTATGCATTGTTTATGCACTAAGTCCTCAGGATATCATCTATGCCGCCAAACATCACTTCAATCTTTTCATTTCGTTTTGGTTTTAATCTCAACTGACGATATTGAAAATGCATTCAGATACCGATAAATGGCTGAAACTATCAACAATGTCTAACACTACATACCAGTGGGAGCTCCTAATGTTCTGAAATGGCGAAGGACCTCGTAAAAAAATTCAAACCCGGAATTCTCCATTGAGATCAATTTCACGGTGTATACATCCCTAATCTTCAACTTTTTCTCTGAAATTTATCTATATGTACCTACCATCCGAAATGATAAAGCCTTTGAGGAGTTTTCCATCACTTGCCCGATAATGATACTCATTATTTATTTTCATCTTTTTGAAAAAAAAAGTTCATAAGAAGAACAATGAGCCTCAAATGACGTTCTCTCTCTGTAAATACAGTGTTAATAATTGAAAATAAACTCATGGAATAACAACTATTCACGAATACTGCTCGTAGAGGAAATCAATATTCAAGTTCTAAAATTGTTAAAAAAAAAAATTGTTCCAAAATTGTTCGTTTCCGTTAACCAGCTGACGAACGTCAACCCTCAGAAGTCGAAACTTGTGCGAGCAATGGATCAACGAGGCCTTACCTTTTAACGTGCGATTACCCAGCACGGTGGCCCGGCGAGGATTCGAACCCCGGCCTTCCGCTTCACAGGCAGATATGCTAACCACTACACTACCGAGACCACATGATCTATTTGATTTTGAAGCATTCCTTGATTTTGAAGCATTCCTCAAGAATATGTGCCAGACGTCTATATCAGGACCTATAAGTTTCATTGAAGAGTCCCGCTGGCTACAATAACACTTCTCTATAAACACATATTCTAAAATGTTTCTTGAGAGCTCACCTCGAATCTGTTCTTGATTTGGGGACCAATGAGTATGTTATGTGACTGGCATGAATCAATTATCAACAAAGCTCTTTTCAAATATCATTGAAGTTGGTTAAATCAGTTGCAGCTGGCACGAACGTAAGCAAAATGCTTCCACTCTCTTTTCATCTGTTTCTCCAAACTCCATAACAAAATGACTTTTTCGAAAAAAAAAAAAAAAAAAAGAGAAAGCACTTGCTTCCGATTTTGCATACCACCGAATATTTTTCCAAACCCCATTTTTAAATATTGCCACCTAAACAGAATTAGCAGCATTTTCACTTGGTAAGTATATCGGATAATGAAGTTTGACATAATAATATGAAACAATTTCTCGATTTTTTTGGAATCGAAACCATAAAAGTTAAAAAGTCCGTAACCCTCGACTCGTGATTCATTCAACCGATTCATCGGATACGATCCAAATCGATGATTAAGTTAGACTGGATTTATTGCTTCTGGCTCATCCTGGCCGATGTTGAAAGGGGAAAGCGCGGCTGAGAAAACGGAGCAAATGGTCCGTTTACAAGTTGTTTTTGCGCCCAACAGCGTATGTTGTGTTCGCAAACAAAGACGCCAACAGGCATACAAATCAGATACGGAAGAGATTGAAAAAGGATGGGCGTTCGTGTGTGGGAAGGTCCGCATCGATATGCGTTCGTGCCGGAGGAGATCAACAAATCAAACACCCATGTTGAACCAACAGAGAGATAATTATTGTTTGAATAGGTCTAACGAAATATTTTTTTTTAATTTCGAATGGAATTTTTAACGAATGAAGAAGTGTTCAATCACTGTCGTTCATTCAATCCAAATACAAGGATTGCAAGGGATAAATTAGGTTTGATATGACTACATGATTTGATGGAATCTATTCGACAAATTTTTTTTTTCGGAATGTTAAAATAGTGTCACGTGCGTATTTCTCGTATATTTCGCTAATATCGTTATATTACAACTAATTTTCGGGTCCTGAGAGAGGGAAGAATTCGAATTTTGCAAGAAAAAAAATACTTTGAGCATCGATTGAATTCATTCTTTCCTCAATGTAACAAGTGAAGGGAGGATGGGCAAGATAAAGTAATTTGAGTATGAAATTATCATTTATCTATTACAATATCCCACCAGAGTGCATATTCTTTCTTTCTCTAATTTTTTCCGCATCAGGTAATGTGGAATACTGCAATGAGGATCAGTCCATTCGTTGCAAGTAAACCACGCATATTTCTGAAACTAACAAAAATACTGAAAATAATGGAAACCCGTGGATGAAAGTTCAAAAGGAAATGAATTCAGTCTGAAATGATATGGTATGATATTTGAGTCATATTTTTAAGATTTGAATTGATTGCAATGAATTAACATGAGCAATATATCATAATGGGTTTGATATCAAGTGAATATGATGTGATCGATTTGTGTGGTTCAAATAATTCAAAAATTTGTCCCGAAATGCTACCTGATGAGAGCTTTGAAATGACTTACATATGCAATAATGAATTTCCCGTAACTGGGAAAATATAAGAGTGGTAGTGAGGTAACTCATGTCATTCAGACGTTGAAATGTGCTCCTCTGTTGCCATTCCGATTTGGTTGATAGGGTCAGCTGGGAAAGTACGTGAGGCAAAGTTGAGAATGCCGTTGTAAGATATATGATCATCCTCAGAATCTAGTTGGGAGTATCAACAATTTCCAATATTTTCACCAGGTTTCGAAGCGGAAGTTTCTGCTGAGATGTGTTGAATTAACAATTCAGGTAACCAAACTGTGACGAACACTCAAGTGGGTATATCTTATAGGAACAGATATAATCGAATTGGAGATCGATATAAGGAAAAAATGTTCAGAGTGAATCCCTTAATTTACTGAAGGATTCTGTCAATATTCTGCCAGATTATACTGATATATCAAAGCAGCGAGTCCTACGCAAAGAGGTCAAATTTCGTAAAAGGAAATTGACATAACGACTGATAAATATTAGGAGCCAATCTGAATGGAAATAGTTTTTGTATATGAATCTATATGAACTATTAGAATTATCAGGCTGGTGATTTAGTAATTGAATACGCCAATGGATATTTTCAAGTTATGAATCTTGGGGTAATCCACATATTTCTCAAATTTTCAATGTATGATATCTAGTCTTACTTGATTATACAGGGTGCTCCTCGAGTAATATCATTTCATTACAAGAAGAAGAGTTTTTATGAACAAGTGTTACCTTTGAAGATGCGGAATGTTGGAGCTTGGAGGGAAAGTGAAGAAGAACTAATTATTCAATTCAATATCTAGAAGAAAGCTTTTATTTGACTTCTGATATTCCCCCTTTCCTGCAACCCCCGAATTTCAACCCAATATATCGTTGGAATCAATTAATTCGATATCTTCTAGAATTATTGAGTGCAAAAAATAGACGATTCGGTAGAGGGCGTCTTGTTTGACAGAATTCTCAGTAAAATCGATTTGTTGTCGAAGTCACTTCCATTTCCGAGTAAATTTGAACTTGGGCGGAAATTTGTTATTTTTTCTAAATAGCCAATGGAATGAAGTGAGTACTTCATTGTGGAGCATACAGCACCATCTGGCAGTACAATTTGAAGCATTAATTTTCTCGGAAATGAAGAAAGCATTGTCCACTAGGTTTATCCCAAACTGTCACACGTATAAATTTCAGTACCTGGATCTCTAGACACTTCACACCTAGACACACACTTCATCTCCTAGAGGAGTTCTTGAATTTATTTGTTTCTAAACCCCCATTTTCACATCGATGACTCCACATCGATATCTTTCTCTACTTAATTGATTATGATATGTAAACTGAAATCCGAATGGTTTGTGCATTTTTCATTTTCAGTAGATCCCGAGATACACATTTCCACTCTGACCTACAACAACTTGTGTTTTAGAAACAGGAGAGTTTTGATGGATGTTCACGAAAACTGTTTTTCATTATGAAAATGATAATATCCTTCATCGATTCCAACAATTTCCACAGAACAGGCTATTTACCGAAGTTATTCCAATCATCTTTTGAACAATTTGAAATAATAGATTGGAAGACCTTCATTCCAGAACCTATTGAACGCCAATGATGTGAGTTGCATAGAACGACTAAACGAAAGTTTTGTCTTTATGTGAGAAGTTTTCAACTATTCTTAACCTCTATATCTCAGGATTTCCACAACACCATCGATTCTTCTTCACAGCGATGAATACACTTTCGACTTCGCGGATGTTTGGTTTGTGAATTACTTCCCATCCCGAAACTGGCATTCTGCCAAAATATTGCAGAATTTTATTGCTGAACTAGTGCAAGAAATTTCTTCTGTGAATTGACGGGAATTGAGTCTTTCTCTATGAACAGGAGGTTGGAGTTCCAGAACATGTCATGTATGCTTCAAGCTCCACTCCAAACCAAATTCCAAATTCTAACAAATGTGAAATAGTTTCGTTCAACTATTATAATATAACAAAAATGCATCGGGGTTTGATTCTCCGCCGAGACACCATTTTTCACAGAAGTTTTATGTTTTCGATGTACTCATCAACCGAAAAAAAACAATCATTCTCGAGAAAAGATTTCATTTTTCTTTAAAAATTGTACATATTCATGGATTTCAAATTATTTTGTTAATAATTATACAGTGCCAGATTCAGTGAGTTCTTTGAGACATTGTCAATCAATAACAAGATGTTCTAATTATATCTGATTGCCGGGTGTTATAAGCATGTACATCTGATTGTCATTCGAAAGTTGCAGAATTTTTATGAATTTCTGTTATAACGCTAAAAATATACAGCGAAGAAGGAAGAGAAAAACAAGAGGCGACAGGGTTTTCTGAAGCCAGTAATTGCAATAATTCTTATGGCTTTTTTTTGTTGCCGAAATATATCCAAGGCACCCTAAGAATTTTTTCAGAGTATGATTCCATAGTTAATAAGTGAATGAAACAAAGAGAAATACGTGATTCTCAGAGTATAAGTGCTGGTCGTTTTTTGTAACAGTTGAAGTATGAATGATATTGTAACGAATCTCATAGCGCTCTCCTAGCGCCGGCCCTGACGAGATCCTAAACGCAGATGACGGATCGCGTCATAACGAACGTCATATTCCAGGAAACCGTAAATCGCGTGTGGAGAATTCGCGAAGATTCTTCAAAGGCGTGCGCAGGTATATATACGGGAGAGACTTCGTCGCGGGCAGAGTTAGTTAAGTGGCAAGTTTTTACTCACAGCTAAGTGGCGAAAGTTATTGAGAGCTAAGTGGAGCAGAGCTTTGTGCGGAAGTAGAATTTGTATAAGAGAGAGTTTGTATTGAGAGTTTATCAAAGTGTTTAGTACAGAGCGTTGGATAGTGAGCGGAGCAGTTTAAGTGATTGTATTGTATTGTGTTGTGATAGAAAGTTGTATTAAAAGAAGTTTAGTGTTGTTTGGTGTTTTAATCATCGAATATATCGTGACAGTGGTATCAGAAGTGGAATTTTGCAAGGATATATCAAAACAATATGATAGATAATCTTTTTCAAGTGAGGAGTATGACTCTTTCAGTAAGTCTATTGTCCGGTGAAAGTCACAGCAATTTAACATTCACATGTATATAGCAAATTCAGAGTTTCGGTAGAATCGCGTCTATAATTTTGAGTTGGTCGACGTTTCGGCTCCTATTTTTGAGCCATTTCCAAGACGAAGTGATTTGGCGTCTAGGTTTGAGTCTCCTAAGTACCTGTAGAATTGAATATTTTTCACGGACCTTCTTCTATGCGAAAATTGTTTCTTCGGGGTACATATCCGTTGATAGTTTTTTCTTCGATCGTTCGACGTTCCGACTTCAGTTTCGAAGTCATTATCAAGAACTCTTAGACAAATATCCCTCTCACGGAATAACCAAGAAGGACAAAGCATAAACTCCAATTCAGGGTTCTGCGTCAGAGATACTGTCTTTTCATAATACTTCTCTCTCAATATTTGTCGGACCCTGACCTCTCTCACGAGATGATTGGTCTGTTTTTATGGATTGATAACATCAAATACTGGTCTCTAATATATCCTGCCCATTCAGATGGAATGTAGAATTGGATGTTTTTTCTCGATTGGTATATTAATCAATATTGTATTGATATCTCAGTCATTTTGTGAATTAATTTATATCACTATAAAATTCGGTCCAGATATGTGAAATGAATGGTTTTTCATACCAAAAGGACTTCGACCATTCTATATCAATCACTTTCAAATTAATCCTCTACTTATATAGTTTCGCTCAGTTTGGTGAAATTGACATGCATTTAAACCGAATGGCCTTTCCACCTCTAATTATCGCTGTTTGAATGCACGATTGATCACACGTGCTATATTCCAGTTCTTTTGCCATTAACACAGTTTTCATCCATGAAATAGTAATTAAAATGAATAAAATATAACGAGACGCATACTTTCGGTCGTTAAATTATTCATCGTTATTTCATTGTAACCATAATGGAAAAAGTTTTTCATGGAACATTCGACCTAATTACGATATCGTAACTGGAAATATGGTATGGGTATCTGGCAGCAATCGAGAATGGAAAAATTCAACTGAATACAATACGAGAGCTTGCTGCCGGCTTAGCTGTTGATTTTTTTTTGTTGATTCAACCACTGAAGTTTGTTCGCGACACCTTCGTGGGCAACCGTTCCAGTTCGAAAAATCCTCATGATTTACTGATGCAAATATAGTGGGAAATGATATTTGTAGTAATTTATACCAAACGCCAACGTCTCTGTCCGAATTCTTTCATCAAGAAGGCCTTGCTACAAATTTGCCACACTATTTATCAGAAGCAGCATGGTTAGTCATGGTCCCGTCAACCATGAAAATAGGCTCACTTATTTCCCAATACAACAGAGAGACTTTCTTGAGGTCAAACCAAGGACCTCTTGGCCATTTACCAGGCATACAACCAATTGCGGCAACTCCCTTGCTCTTCTTGAATATTACACTCGTCACATTCCTGACTGATATCAGTCCAAAAATTATTCTCGAGACTTTCCAATTATGAATTGAAAAGCTTCAAGCTCACCGCAGCTAACAATAAACTATTTAGAATCTGTGCCGCGTATCTACCAAATTACCTATATTATAACGCATTCATTTGTTTGTTTAGTATTTTTTTATTGTTGAGCTATTTTTTAGCAAAACACATGTAGCAGTTTTGTTGGTGAAAATTTCCCAAAGTACTGTATATTCTCAATCCAGTGGAAAAAGCAAGATGAACAATTAAAACTGTATGAACATCTGAAGGAGCCTGATTTCTTAAGGATACGCGTATATTCAAGATTTCGTAATGATACTAAGCATCAACCTCTCATAGCATTCCAAATTGATGGCGAAAATCATTACTATTAGGACGCAAATGATGATGTCATTTTGAGCTAGTTATACCTGTAAAAGGGGAGCTCGTACCTTCGGCACATGTTGATAGCGTCTTATTATATCTATGATAATATTAGTAATAATAAAATCATTTATTCCAAGTAGATCATGGCTCAATGTCGCATATGTATCAGAAACTGGCTTTCTTGAAGGCAATATTGTCGTTTAGGTTTTGAAAATCTTGAGGGATTTTATTAAAGAATTGTAAAGCAGAGTGTATGCAATTATTTTCGATCATATTTGAATTATGATACGGATAGTTGTATGTTATATTTCCCATTGTACCGTGTGGGTGATTTTTTTTGTACACTTAGAACTTCACAGAGTGTTTCTCAACGAACTGAACACTATCAAGAATAAGTAAGCTACAAGTACCATAGGCCGTACTTTTTTTTTTAAGAGAGTTCTGCAAGATTGGAGATAGCCCATGTGAAACATGATTCTAATCACTATTTCTATTCTGACCACTCGATCAGAAGATCAAGAGTAACCCCATAATATTATAACACATATGAGGACAGACATGAAATTACAATGATATACAGTACGAGTAAGAGTGAGGGATATGCAAGACATCCGCCCAATATTAGATAGGTACCCTGATGGGTGTTCATCAAACTGTACATCACATGCTGCAAATCATGGTGTTCATGGTCATGAGATTGAAATAATAATTTGAAGAGTAAATGTGTGTTTTGTTCAGGATATTTAGTTATTATTTGTTGATAGCCACCATAGGATATGGTGTAATTCTTTCATATATACTGTCAAGGTCGTGGTCGATGTCAAATCTGTGATCACCACTGCATAGCCAGGTAACAATCCTTAGAAACCTGTGATCACTAATCTTCTATTTTTGAAATGGACAAGCACAAAATTGAATACATAATATTGTAATATTCCGATTTCCATAGTTGATATTATAGTGTTCCGTATTCAAGGAAAAAAAATTAATGAATGTTCATTCCTTCCATATCCAGAAAATAGGGTACCCCATTTATAGTGTTGACTTGACCTGTATCATGGCCTTGTATGTCGAAGGTCACATCCATCATCACTACTGGCACATCAGGAATAATTCGAAACAGAAATATGTTTCCCTCTTTTCAAACAAACTTAGATTACATGTTATAACGCCGCCACTCAACTTCTTTTACAGCCTACTTGAGGAGAATTCTGGGTTCCATAGTAAGTCAGGAAATGGCCCATGAAGACCATGAAGACTTTTGATCGCCATGTTGAAAACTACTTCTATGTAAAAGTTCAGATGAATTAACCGAAAGCCATTTTCCATAAGGAAACTGACCGGATCTTTGAATATTTCTGTGGAGATCTCTGCTTGACATCTCGCGGGATATTATTCAAGTGAAGTGAGATAATGCCTGATATTTTCAAAGGTTTCTGGTCTATCGTATCTATTCTGAAATTCTCGCTACTTATTGATACTTGAATTTCAAATGTTTTTTGACTACTATAACTTGCATAATATTAGGAAAAATATAATTTTTTCTCAAGGAAATAGAAATCATGTGACAATTTGTTCTACATGCAGGACTTTTTTCTCCTCACTGTATTATTTTTCATAGGATTAAAGGAATGCAATTCGTTGAAATGATCGTTCTCACTGCCACGAACACTTCTGTCGGTAGCAGAAAAAGTAGAAATAACACAACGATAAATGTATATGATGTCAATTTTAAGGTTATACACTTATGAAACTTCAATTTTTTTTCACATTTGGAGGTGATATCCCACACTTATTCTCCCACAGATTTTACTGATAGCTCTTCTAGTGATGAAATAATGCATCACTCTCTCAAGGATGTCATTGTAAAAACTAAATATGTGTTAAAGAAAACTACACGACTGTGTTCTATTTGTGAATTCATCCTCCCGAGTTTGAATGACATAAAGTTGATATTCACATTCCTATCAGAATCCTGAATGGCCCATTTGGACTGCTCTGCTTTGAATGTTACACTCCAACTATAATATTTGAGAGGAGCATTGCCGGAAGTCATTCCGGATCAGTAACTGCATCTGTGATGCAGTGAGAGCTTATGTCGTGATGGCATTCATTTTAGAGATACCCATTTCATTTGAATTGCATCGGCAAAGCGACAGCAATCAAATCAGAAGTACCAGTGAAAGTTCCACTCCTTGAGTCTTTCCAGCTATCGAGAGAATTCAACGTTTCAATTGGTGAAACATGAAACTGTTATATGATATGAATATTCCTTCCAGTCGTGAAAAGGAGTTTTCATTCAGAATAACTACCCTCCCCATTAACAATTCTCATTTTTATCATCTGTATCATACCACGTGTAACATATTGAAGTGGAGCGGAGCTATATTACTCAAGTTTGATATAATAGTATATTATCCAACAAGCGTATAATGAGCACTATTATTCACGAGGTGGAGTTTACGGCCACAAGCCGCAGGCGAGTAGCCTAAATCGTTGAGAGAGTAATAGACATCATATGCAAGTAGAATACTGTTACGATCTATCCACTGGAAAATCTCAATTCTGACACCACTGTTACGATATTTCTTGGGTTCGTCGATTGAAACACCAAACAACACTATACTTCTTTCATTATAACTCTCTATCACAATACAATACAACACTATCACTTAAATCGCTCCAGTAACTTTCCAATGCTCGGTACTCAAACTCTCTGTATTGAAAATTTTACTTCCGTACAAAGCTCTGCTCCACTTAGCTCTCAATAACTCTCGTCACTTAGCTCTGAATAAAACTGCCGAATCACTAACTCTCCGAATAAAAACAATATTACGTTTGTAATCTTACAAGATGATATTAAAAGATTTTCATTTGTTGTCAATAATTGTAATATTTGAACAATTGGTCAAATTGATGGCAGGGATAGAACTAACATAAAAATAATATAATATTATAGCTGAATGACTCAATAATCACTGATGTGAATAATAAGTATTATCAAGGTAGTGCAAACAGATGTATAATGGGTACATTATACAATAGTCGTTTATGAAAACGTTTGAACTTTTCCAGGACAAGGATTGAGAGTGTGATTTGTTCAGTTTGTTTTCAGGGGATCGATTCGTTTTACCTCGAAAGTTTCAGTCTCACCAAAGATGAGAGTAAAGTTTATACTGCCAGGTCATTTTCTTAAAAAAATTTCTTATATATATATGTATAGTTTACAATATGGCTAAGTTATGGAAGTCGACCCGCCTCTTAGGAAATTTGAATTTCAAGTAAACCCCCTCTGACAATGAGAATTCATATTATTGTCGCGACGACAGAAGTGCAATGTCACTGAGACCCATGTCAAATCGAAAATACTGTGTGGTTTCGAAATCATGAGTGTAAGGATTCCATGCATATTATACTATCTGTTTCTGTCGATGTTATAAAGTAGAGGTGATTGATTCTCGGCTGACCAACTGTAATTATTTTGCTTGTGGAAAAGACTTTATTGGAAGATATATTCTACTTGTTATGGAATAATTGGAACCGAGTCTGGAATCGTTCTTCTGTCGACATTTCGGCTCCCACTTGGGAGACAATTTCAAGACTTCTTCGCGACTTGATGCCGAGTTCCAAGTCTCCTCGATTCCCAGCTCTCATCTTGACAAAATGAAGACTGTGGTTTCGTGGATGAAAGAAGAATGGTATTTATGGCTATATGAGAGTCCGACGTTGTTGAAACTGCGTTTCGACGCCATGTAGGTCTGGTTTGAGAAGGATTAATTGAGGGATTTGTTCGATGGGATATTAATGGTTCCCAGGAATTGGGAAGCCTTTGCGAGTCGTCTCGTTTGTCGAGGCATTGTGGGCGTTTTCAATATATATTGCTTCGCGAATTAACCTGGAGTGGAGTGTTTTTGCTGTGGTAATGGTCTTCGTCTTATTGAAGTCAATTTTATATCCGGTTTCGTGGTGATGTTTGAAGGAAGTCGAGGTCATGTCCGAATCACGTACTGCTAGACGAACTAGCAGCTCGTAGAACCTGTTCGATACTCGTCGGTTCGTCTCTCCTATGTATGTTCCCAGGCAGTTGTTACAAGGAATTTCATATATTCCTTATAATTCGTCGGATATTGAATCTCTATGAGAGCGTAGGAAAGAGGATATTTGATTGCCTGCTGTAAATAATGTCCCGATGTCGTGTTTTGTCAGGATTCGGCTGACTTTATCAGTGACTCCCCGAATGAAAGAAAGGAAATCTTTTGGGTGTTCAGCCGAGTTTTCCGCAGGTTTGGGATCCGAGAGGCGGGTGTTTTGGCGTTGAATGGTTCTCTGGATCTGGGGGTAGAAATGATCGTTTTGAAGCAGGAAGGATGTGAGCTTTTTCAGCTCACTGGGTCTACTGTGGTCATCTGTGAGTTTGATGGATCTACTGATGAGAGAGTTCAGAGCTTACCTGGCTGGATGATGGAGGGAGTTGACATTGGGATATCTGTTGGTGTGCGTGGGTTTTCGGTAGACAGTGTAAGTGAAGAAACCAACAGGACTTGCAAACAAAAATATGATCAATACAACTCTTCGAAACATCCTGTATACGAGTGAATCCATTTATCTCTGATATGAATTTCCTGGAAATCATTAAAATCCCATCGAAAAAATCCCTTAATTATTCATTTTCGAACCAGACCTACATGTGATCATACCGCAGTTTCAATGCCGGACTCTCATATAGCATCTCATGATATCTAGGGAAATGATGATAAAATCATTTTTGAGGGCAGTGCAACAACTGCAAAAAAAACTCAAAGGAACCTGAATATCAATAACATACAATCTCACGGAACAACAGAGAAAAAACCTTGCAGTATTGAGGAGATATGTTCAAGTATTCAAAATGAACCCGAAAAACAAAGTTTTCATTGAAGGAAATAAACTAGTTGTCAACGAGGAAGAATTATCCGTGGACCAACTCCTTGAAATAGAGAGGCACGAAGGGAATCAAGAGTAACCATTTAACTGACTCGCAGCCGCTTCTTCCTGATTCCTTCAATAAAGAGATCGAACATTTTTCACAGGAACTAATCAAACCCCCTCCATTCCCCCCAAATGAACGAATCATCGTGAACAAACAAAAAACCGTCCAAGAAAATAACAAAGCCAAACGCCGAGAAGATAAGAACAAGAACGCAAATTCTTACGGACGTAAACGAAATAAACAACATTCTCTTTGGAGAAAATGGGCATTTAGAGTTCGAAACATTTCACAAGAATATTGAGAGTCTACTGAAAAATATCGATAAATTCAGTATATTTTTGAGTCAACTTTATTTAATTTCGATCTCCTAGTACTAACTGAGACCTTCATAATACAAAACTGTGATATCTTCAATATAGATGAATATGAAAACTGTGTAGTGGGGGGAAAATTAATAAAAATGATAGAGTTGTAGTGTACATAAGAAAATCGCTGTCATATATGCTCATCAAAAACTGCATGGCCATAGATATTACGGTCAACCTCGAAAACAAGAAAAAAATTGTAACGGCTAATAATTTGAATATAATGGATGAAAATGATTTCATTCCAGAATATCTGGATACGACTTGTGAATATAATTTCATGTCAGTGATTAATAAATTCATAAACATGGTGTCTCAAAGAGTTGTGTTGATCATATTTTTGTTCGCAAGTCCCAAGAAACCCCACCAACTTAATTTCTGCTGTTATGGAGATATGAATATCAGACCATAGAGCAACTCTAGCCACTATTTAGATTACAAACGACTAGCGGAACAGAAAAAATGTGATAATTTTTAAAATAAATTCATTAACTATGAAAGTCTTTCGAAGTGAGTAGTACAAGGAAGCGAACTCCACAAATAGTCAATGGGAATGTTTGAAAGCTGGTAGGCCAGTCTCAACTCATCTACACAGTGGGGTATAACGGACTTATACCTATCAGAAACACAAGATAGGTTTTTGCTGAATTTTCGAGCTGGTCGACTGAAAGTGCTGGCTGGCTGGGACTTTCGATACAGGGATAACCCTGTATCAAAAGTCCCATGAATCGATATTATTATCCACGTCAGTATACCATTTATGACGATTCGATGCAGGTCAATACAACAACTTTTGTCTGGAAACCGAAAAGCTGTTTTATTTTCCATAGCTACATATTTCAGTCTACATGAATGTTCACAGGTGTACTGTTATATTCTCACTTGAGGTCTACTTTGACATTATATGAAAATGTTGATTCACGACACAGTTTTTTTTGGAACATGGTATTCGCGTATTGCATACAAGGCAAACATACATTTTAATACCACGAAGAAAACGTAGGGATCACTTTTGATGACTTTTCCACAAGTTATTGTGAGTGAATAGTATTTTACTCTTTCACACCGTTTTCAATCAGTAACTAAAATCGAACCCATATTTTTGGCGTGTGCATTATATATTAAATAATTACCTTCTCTACTGGCTTTGTGAATGTAGTGATTTGATATATCGAATATCTGATTTTCACGTTTATTTTATTTTTTTGCCTTTCTCGCCGAATATTTTCTCTATTTCGTCTCACTTTGAATTTTTAAGAGAAAAACTCTCGTCTAAAATGGAATCAATGTCTTGGCGTCATCACTCTGCCTCACCTCGAATCTGAAAATCCTCATTCGGTGATATCTGAGTTCTTCTTCCAGCATTTCAGTTCCGAAAAAGAACCACCTATCCATTACTCATTCACGCTCGCGTGTGAAAAACAAGACGCCCCATTTCATCAATCGCATATAGGAGGAATAACTCGCATTTCCTTGAAAAATCGCGGAACACGAGAAACTTTCCCACTTTTTGCGTCATTCCCGATTCTGAACGCCAGATTACTTTCAAAGTTCCCTCAGTAAATATCAGTTGAATGCGAAATCTTTTTTCTTTCAGTTTGACATTGTTCAAATGCGCGGAATGTTTCATTTGAATTTCATTTTGAATTTTCAGAAGCGGTTTAATTAAAAATTTCACTCGGTAACTTTATATGTTTGCTCGGATCCAGAATATTAATGTTTCAGTCGTCGGTGGCAGAATATATTACATTTGGTTGGTCAGTTAGCCAATTGGAATGATTATTTTTACTCCACTCCATGTTTTTTCAGATGTTCCTTACAAATGTCTTACGTTATTAAACTTCCCAGAGTATAGAATTTTTTTTCCATGAGACTGAATGACTGTGAAAGTTTTGAAAAAATGTTTTCATCTTCAGTTTCACGGGAAAAAACCCTGTTATGTTCAAGGAACACCCTGTGGAAGTAAGAGAGAAAACACGGATTAGTGTATTCTTTAAATTCTTGAACGAAACACCCCAATCGCCAAGGACACCTGAGAGTAAAATATTCAGTAGAGACAAATCGACCAGTTTTTTACGAATCCGCCAGCGAAGTATCACCAACAGGAACAGTTGCATTCAATCAATTTGGGATGGAACATAAACCGATTCCACGCGATGAATACGAGTATCTCGTCCCGAATATAGCTCACATTCAAAGTGTGTTCCCATAAATGTGCAGCAGATGGGATATTCATTATTGATTGAATGACTCATCTGTAGGAGATCAGTTATAAAATCAGGAGTCATAATTATGGAAGCTCAGAAAAAAAATAATAACACTTTTTTTAGTTTTGTCGTAAGAACAATAATATAGTCTGGTTACTTTGACTCACGGATGATAGGAAAGAAGACAGAGAAGTGCCTGTTCCATGAAATGGCTTTCCCGAGAACCGGCAAGAAACCAGGATGAGTTTCTGTGCGGAATGGAGTACAATGGTGGGATTGGTCATTCTGGTGAAACGATCCCTTCTTCTGTATCATCCACTTTTTTCTCGAATTTTTGGCAGATATCTGAATCCACAGCAAGGTCATGTCTGGCGATTCCGCTTGAATAATGACGTTCAAATTGCTAGTCCAAGGAATGATATTATAGGTTGAGCTCTACCCAATTCGAATGATGGACAGATTATGAAGCTTCTTCGTTCAGGGTACATAACACATTCTATCCAATAGTTGAATTTATCTTGGTCCAATTAGGGTTTGTATCCGATTTCATTTTCGATTTTTATTGTTTCTCTATATATGGCCATTCGTTGAAAAGTCGAACGAAAGATTGCACTGGTGTAGATGAAAATGATCTTTTGATATTGTTCTGACCACCAATTCGACACCTTTGTAACGATCCCGATTAAGTTCCACAGTCATTTATTGTCAAACACCATCAATGTTTTATCACCGCAAACTGCTTGTTCTGAGCTCAACCATATCAAAAAATATATTGGCAATAGGTATATGACAAATGCATATGTATACATAGATTCAATTGAACTGGCCGATACTTGATGAAAATCCACAATAACATAAAACATCAGAGTTTTCTGTACGATTATCACTGACAATAAGTTCACAAACCACAACACAGAAAAAGATATGCTCGTCTTAATCTGATGCATCTGGATACTTTTCTTGGAAGTGTTATCAGATATGATTCAGTTACCACCACGTTTATAACTGAATCGTATTCAGGTTGGAAGATATCATGAACAACTCCACTCCCAAGAGGTGGAATCGGTAAAAAATGCGCTCCGTGGCAAGTATAGGTACAAAATTACGACAGATTTGGTCTTCAGAGCTGTCGGCACGTATAAAGTTTTTGCCACCAACATGCTTGCTATTCCGATTCTACTCCACACCTTCGATATTCCTTATCGAGTTTTCGGCTTCAGCTGGAACGAATATCGTCCGAAAAGAGGAGGAAAAACGGACTTGCTTCACGAACTCCGCAGGCTCCACCCAGACTATTCTATCAAATTAGTTGTTCTGATTATAGGTGTTCTCGGTGGTTCCAGACCAAGGCTACTCTCGGAGCTCAAGACCATACCGACATGCCGTAATGCGGCAGAGATTTCGGCTGGCCGTTGCGACTGCTCAGGACTCACTATTCTCGGAGCCAGTGATCAATCACCCTGCGGTGCGGGAAGTAGTCATTGGGGAATGATTCTAGCGCATTCGCCCACTGGATCGGACCATTAGAAAGTACTGACTCGACTAGGCTTGTTTAGACTACAAATAGTAATAATTTGCCTTGAATTATATCAAGAGAATCAATTGGGCGGAATTCAGTCTTAGCACGTTGGAAAATGTGAGTGTCTGCTGTGCCAAAAATTTCAACATTTCTGTTAAAATTTCTTGAAGAAATAGTAAAGATTTCCCTAATGTTCTACATAAATGATTGAAACGGTTTCCATAGTAACCCAAGTAACTTTTTTGCGTATTTCAAAGCACCATTCATTTTTGAATAAAATTATTTGCGATTTTCTCAAAACTAATTGATATCAGTCGAATTTCAAAATATTTGCGGAAAAATAGAAATTTGAAAATTAGGCAGTAAATACCAAAGTAGGTTTCGGTGGACCAGTAGAAAAAATACTCCCCTGGAATACAAGAAGGGAGAAAATCGACGAGGGGGGAGGGGAGTTTTTCAGAGAAGAAAAAATTATTTTGTTTTTGTGGGAGAAAAGAAAGGAAGGAATTGAAATTGAAGGAGGGGGAAGAATTGAGGAGAGGGGGGGGGGGGGATGGGGGGTCGGGGGAGGGGAGGGGGGGGGGGGGAGGAGTATAAAAGATTTGATTATTTAGAAAAAAAAAAAAAAAAAATAAGAGAATAGTAAGAGGCGAGGGGAAAGGGGAAGAGAAAAGAGGTTGTTATTTGTCAAAGGAGGAGGGGAGGGGGAAGAAAAAAAAAAATTGGTTTTTCCCTTGTGGGGGGAAGAGAAAAGAAAAAAAGAGGGGGGAGGGGGAGGGGGGGGGGGGGGGGGGGGGGGGGGTGGGGGGGGGGGGGGGGATTTTGAGGGAGGGGATAGGATGGATGGTGGGGGGAGGGGGGGTGTGGGGTGGAGTGGGGAAGGGGGGGAGAAGGGGGGTGGTGGGGGGGTGTGTGTTCGTATAGATTAATTTATATTTATTTTTGTAAGTGGAGGGGAGAAGAAGGGGAGGAAGTTATGTGGGGGAGAAAAGGGGTGGGGGTGGTGGGGGGGGTAGAATGGGTTGGGGGCGGGGGGGTAGGGGGGGGGGGAGTTGGTGTTTGGGGGGGGGGGGGGGGAAGTGGGGGGGGGGGGGGGGGGGGGGGGGGGGGGAAAAGAGGGGGGGAGGAAAGGGTGGAGGGAAAAGGAGAAAAAACAAGGGAAAAATAGTATGTTTACCTTTCAATCAGTTTCATAGAGATTCGTGGAAAATGGACTTCGCAGATTTCATATGATTTCGGAAGGATATTCAGCCCTTGACAATACAGTTCAGATGAAAATGTAAAATGCCTAATCTTGATTAGGATAATTGGGTTATTCAACCGAACGGATACACGCAACGAAACTGGAATTGAAATCTGCACCTGTCCAGAAAATCACGCGTGCAGTGTCAGAGTTTCCGGTTTGAAATTCCGGCTTGTATTTTTTCTCTTTCAATTTGAAATACAATCTAGACGGAAACACGGCACGAAAAAAGTTTCGAAGGCGTGAAATGTGATGCATGGAAATTGAGATTTTTGCGTGCATGGCACATCTGGGAGTGATTTGCTCCACGTGAATGCGTTGCAAAAGTTCTTCATCTCCCCGATGTGAGTTGGGATCACCGGGGAGCAGATCGGGAAATCTTCGTGCCATCTCGGAATTATCGTTTTCCATTGGTTCATTCAATTTAATGTGAAAAGCGAAGCGCAATGTACTCATGAAACATTGCAAATACCTAAACAGCATTTTCTAAAGAAGGCGTTCGATATTTTTCATTATTTTTTGCAGAAACCAATCATACCAAGAAAATTCTTTGGTCTCTTTTTCAATGTTGCCTGTGATATGCTTGGACCGTTCAGGTCTCTATTTGATTCATTTGACACATGATGAATTCTTATTGACTCTGCTTTAGTATCAATTGCGAGTTATCGATTCTGACACCTCATCTAGGTGACGCGATGGTCGCTCAGTCGTTTATTGTCGAGTTATGGATGAACACTAATGGAAATTAACGACATTGGAGTTATTGGTATTGATATATCCTTGGACTGAAGGTGGTCTGTAGCCCAGAACCGGTCTTCAGCCGAATTTCGCAGATGAACATGTGACTAAAAACGAATACGTCTACGTGTTAGGGCATCCAATGGTATCAATGTGCCACAAAAATAAGAAAATTGCCACACAGATCAATCAATTACCCAAACACCAAACCAATTTCACTTTCATCCGACTAAGTTTGCATTTTCAGGAGAATGAATCGATACCAAACCACAATATAGGGTCAGTTATATTCATTCAGAAATGATTCTGAAAAAGTGTTTTTGGGAATGACATTGAAAACTACACCGCTGGAATATATCTCGGAATTCCTCAACAATCAGAAGAAATTTTACTAGAAATCAGATCTGACGATAAAAACTGGCGACTCTTTGTTGTTGACAATATAAAATAAAATATTTTGAATTCTATAATATGTGAACTAGAGGTGTTATCATATTGTTTCGTTCAGTACAGATACAACCCAAGTGATCATGTCGATTGAGGATTCGGAGCAAGCTAGTTTGAAATTCAATATATGTCAGGTGTCTTGTCATGTTTTGTTCATAATATTATAACTTTTTTCTACTCCGCCCGTAAATATGCTGATTTCTTAAAAGATCACTAAACGGATGAGTATGCGACTTCAGTCAACTGAATGGATATGATGTCATATCCATAAAAGGTAGGATTTGAATTCCACCAATCACAGATAATAAAATACTTGGTGACCAAGGAGAACCTTGTAGAAACGTCACAATTCTGGTATGTCTTCCTTCAATGTCCTGAAAACATAAAATCCAAGTTGTTTCATGCAAGCATAAATAAATACCAGGTCGAAGAAAGAATCAAATGTACAAATCGAATGGAGATTAGCCATATCCACTCTTGTGCAAACTACTATTACATCACTGGATTCTATAAGAGATCTGCAAACTACAAATATAACTCATTCAGAAATGATAAATTTGCTCCAAACGACATCCTTTTTCGTCATGCTAACAATTAGGTAATCCATAATTGTAAGAAAAACTAATATTACTCATGGTTTCTTATCTGCCTGCATTCTTTTTCCTGGTACTCAAGCTGATCTAAATAGAGCTGAATTGGGAAGAAGGTCGTGAGGGACGTCATCTAGACCTGAGAATGAATTATTGAAGATTGTGAAAATGAATGAAAATTTTTATAAAGGAGAATGAACGATAGGATAGATAGAAACATATACTCCCTCATTATTCATTATGGATCTACTTTTGAATACATTGGAAATATTGGTATACCTACCATGACATGAAGTCGTTTTCTAAAAGTTCTCTCCTACGGTCAACTGATTTACTCACAGTCTTATACACTAGTCATTTGCCGAGAGAAGAAACAATTCGAGTTTTTCCAGAGCCCTCAGGGTGCCTGGTAGCCCACATTTAGGACAGCTTTATTGAAGGTGATGAGTTATGAGTTGTGACCACCTTAATAATATAATGCTCCTTCGGATCCTTTTTTTAATGTCATCGTGATTCAGATGGAAACGCTATTTGAAATACAACTAATTCTCTCAACTTATTTGAAACTGAAAAAAAAATGACCTCTGCCTAATATTTTCGAATGGATAAATTCATCCTGATAGGATTGAATGTCTTTTGATGAAACGGATTCACTGTAGCTCGTTCGTTTATTAATTATAAACTGTGCATCGAATGGTGGAGTCTTTATAATGACATATTATGAAAACATATTTCACTTATGAAAGATATTGACGTACATTGCATGTTTGCGACAAAATGATATCAGACAGGTCCCGAAAAAAGATGCGCTCTCCTCATTGGGCGTAATAATGCATTTTGATGGTTTAAAAATATTTTATTTAATTTCAGTTAGTTCCTCACAATATCCAATCGAAAATTGTACACAAAACACCTTGTACCAGTGGCTTCGATGTCCTCAGTTATGTGAAATAGCACAGAACTGCGACAAAAGATTTAATCGCGAAACTAATTAACGACGTTTGCTTATTTTGGTACAAAGAATTGATTTTCTGTTTCTATAAGTATGCCTTTGCATTTGGATAGTTTTTCAATCCTTTCCTGGTGATGACATTCATGTGATGTTTTGTTTTTCCGAAACAATATTTTCGGAGGGAACCTCTAACTGTTAATTGATGTTTTTATTTGTGATTGCAAGATTATTTGTTGAAATAAAAGAGCTGTCACTCATCGGAACAATCAACATTGTAGTGTTTACAGTTTGATGATTCGATTTCATAGTGTTTCCCAATACTATGTGATGGAAAACCCGTCGAATATAGTTTCCTTTGCAAACATAGTTCTGTGATATCGCAGTTAAGACTGTCATGAAACCATAATAAATCAACGAACCTCAAAAAATACTCCAGAGCCAACAATTTTCATCGATCATCTGTAGCTGGCTACAATGAAATTTCTATAGGAACGACTGCACTAAGATTCTGAATGGTTGAATGACAATGCAACAGTGTGAAAAAATCGTTCGATATTGCAACTAATACCATCAGAAATAACGATTCTTGTTAGTTCAGAACTTGAATAGAACGAAATTTTTGGCGAAGGATACAGGATCAAGTATCATTGTATGAAATTAAACCATCGTCGATAGAGTTTCCTCCAAAATCGCTAAAAGACGTATGTTGCCATTGATTTCGGGTTGGGTACCGACTGTTCACAAAATGCAAGGCTGCACAGCTGCGACTTCAAGACGCTCTCTATGTTGCGTATTTTGGTGCTGATGGTCTTAATGATAATCTATAAAAGCATTATAATCTTCAAAAAATAATTTGAAAACACGCTTTTATGAAAAAATGAACTAAAGAGTTGAAAATTAATTATTTACAATTTGAATCAAGAAAACTGTGAAGACATTTTGAACATTTAAACTTTTCTCCAAAGTTTAGATATAATATATTTTAGTTTTCAGTTCATTCACAAGATGATCGCTCTTTCTTTGGAAACCTTTTGTGATCGCCTCATCTTCCCGAAATTCCGCTGGAAATGATTACTCTGTTTTATCTTCATAAGGACTATGGAGAGGCGATATCTGTCGAAGTTTCGTAAATTATTGCAGCACTTATTGTGTTTGAAGTTACTTTTAATAATGTGCACAATATTGGCGCTTGAAAGCGGGGAAACTTCACGTTTTGGAACGTTGATACGAAAAGTTCGAACAGGACTTGACGGAATATCTATTGAAACTTTCACCACGTTCCCATCGAGGAATGAAGTAGCCAGAGGCAATTTTTCGAGAGGAATGCTGAGGATGATTCGTGGAAGTTATAAATGACGAATCGTTAAAGAAAATCATTCGATGCAGGTATATTGGTGAGTTTTGATAACTAAACTTCGCCCAATAAAAGTTCTTTTACTATTATTATTATTGTATCTGTGGTCTAAACAAATCTAGTCGGGTCCGTACTCCCCACTGCTCCGACCCAGTGGGCGAACGCGCTAGTAAAATTAACCAATGACCACTCCCCGCACCGCGGGGTAAGTGGTCACTGGCTCCGAGAATCGTGAGTCCTGAGCAGACGCAACGAACCGAGAATAACGGCCTTCTGCATGCGGCCGGCCAAGATCTCTGCAGCACTATTATTATTATTATTATTATTTTTGAATGTTATTCGAGAAGGAAATGAAATGCATTTCTCATAATTTCGAAACGACTGTTTTCAGAAATACTCATAAAAATCTTTATTTACATTTCAATTCGAACCATCAAATCGGTGTAAATAAATGGTATATTCAAGAGTTTCTATAACAGAGCCCGAATCATATCATCGAATCCAGAAATTCCAAACAGAGATATGTATGTATATATATATATATATATATATATATATATATATATATATATATATATATATATATATATATATATAGTGAATTTGAAGTGAAAACTCGGAATGCACAGTCAATCAAATGAAGAATAGCTACGAAAATAATAATCCTCTGGGAAATACAAGTGAAAATCAACTCCATTCAAAAAAAATATTTTCATTAAAATAAATGAATTGTAATAGAAAAATGGAATAAACCTTGGTAGAAAAGTAAAGTAGAAATCGAAAATCAGGATAATTATTTGATTAGTGGAACCTGAAAAAAAGAATCGAGATTTAGTCAAAATTGAAATGGAAATTCAAAGTCGAATTATCGAAAGAATATAACCTACAAAAAAACTTATTGAATATAAAAACTGAACTGGAATGAAAATACATGAAACATCATAAAATCGAGTAGAGACAATTGAAATAATCAGAAAAGAGCAATGTAAGTGGGCAGGAATTGAAAAAAAATAATAAGAAACAAAGTATTGAATGTAAAAGCAATAAAATCAAAAAAAAATTAAGAGGATATCAAGAGAATATTATTCAAATCACACTTTCCAGTTGGGTGTACTCTCGTCAATTCTACTTTCTTGCATTCAACTAATAGTCCTTCATTATTGTCTTTCTTGTTCAATTTCTGATTATTTCAATTTTTTTGTTCGAATTATTTGATCAATGTTCATTTTGATTCATTCGTTCAGATTCCAGTCAATTTTCCCTTCACTTCAATTTGTTAACCCGATATGTTCTTTCACAAGTTTTCATTCTCAATATTACTTTCCATCACATTTATGGTTAATTGAATCCGTTTTTTGAATATTACTTCTCAATTTTGAATCCGATTCCGTTCATATTTAAATGTCTATTTTTCTTGTTCGATTCCTGAGTTTTTCATTTTATTTGAATGCTCGAATTCCAAGACGATTTTCGTTTAGATTTTAGGGTATATTATTCTATTCACATTTTCTCATTATAAAATTTTCTTTCTATTTCATCTTTTAATCTGGGTCCAACTCGATTTATTGTTCATATTTCAATTCATTTCATTCCTACCTAGTTATAAACAACATTTCATTGTAGTTCTTGCTTTCTGTTGAATAAATTTTTGTCTTTCTTCTTATTGAATTTATAATTTAAATTATTTGATGAACTAACTGTACATTTCAGTTATCTCGTTTATATCCATTGTTATGGTTGAGTTTTTGATCATATGGTTCTTTGACAAGTTTCAATAGAGTTGATTTCATAGACAATAAAAGTTCGAACCAATATTATTCAAACTGACCCACATTGCACATGATCATATCAAAATCGTTCCTTTCGTTTCTTGAGACATTTTCATCAATTTACTTTTCGAAATGTTTATTCAGTATCACATCACAATTCCAATCACAGTTGAATCAGATGACATTTGCTTTCATTCATTGAAAATATTCTCATTGAGCAAATTTCGACGGCAACCATGCCACTTGTTGTATGTGAAGTACCTACTCAGTACCTACAATCCACAAGTGTCAGTCATAAAAGCTAATCTGTGTTGTCCTAACCACAACTTCCTTTGAATGTTCATATTTGATTCATCATCAATTAATTATAATATTATAACTGATAAAGTGTTGGGTTCTGTACCATAGACTACGACAATAGCAATATGAATAATTTTCCCGGTCAACTTACAATATCTCGGCTCTCTGAACTTGTTAATTTTTGGCATACAATTCAAATATTTCCATCAGGCCCTTTGTATATATTTATACAGCAATAACCATTTTTGAGGAGATTTTCACCATTGTCTGCACCCAACAAAAATGTATTTTCTTTACCCCGAACCAAATTGTGAATCCCTCTCTATATTGTCGGTATGAAATTAATCAAAAGTATACAACTGAAAAGCAAATGTGTGACTATCTGAACATGAGAGAATTTCAAACTAGATAGACCCGGGTTGAAACTTTACGTTTCCGAAAGTAAATGAACCGTGCATTTACATTTCGAATTGACATAATTTGTTACCAAATTCACTGTGTGAATTTGGTATGGTAATTTTCATGGTGGTGATGATGTCAATATTAAATGACAATTATTATTTCGTTTATAAAATATCATTTATGCAATTACTCTTATTCGAAATTCTTTGTATCAACAGACAATAATTTTCGGAACTGAATCGTTAAATTCAATTAAAAATACAGTTATAGCACAGTTGAGTGGTTCATCTGATTTGAATGATTCTCAGCGTATTTCCGTTCTTCCTCCAAAATCTAGTTGACAAGAAGTAGTAATGGTTCGAACTTCCATTCTCCAAACTATACAGCTCTTATGGAGTATGTTTGAAAAAACTGAGTAGTCATAACGAATTTTTAACGTTCTAACAAAACGACAAGAGATAATCCAAAATATGGAGTTGGTGGAATCACATAGGAATTATAATTATTTATTATTGAGCTTTTTGCTCTCTCTTCACTTATCAAGCTCATTTTACTAGTTATTCTTTCAATATATCCCCACTTTATTAACCTATCTCATTTAATTTCGCAACTTAAATCATCCACGTTTTTTTCTCAAAGTGAAATGATAATTAATATGAAGTTTTCAGTGTGAGAAATAATGATAAAAATCTCAATAGTGTATGAATGTGGCAGATGGATATTCATTCAAACGTGTTATTTTCAGGAACTTCATTCGATGGATTTGATATTTTTTTCAACAGAGCCGTCTTTATTTGGACTGGTAGCAAAATGGAAAATGAACTCGTGCAAAAGTAGTAGTGGTGCATTTGTATGATCACTCCATTACAGTTATATAGATAACTCAGTAATTTTCTGAAATCTATATTCTGAATTCTATATACCATCGTTGGTCTGAAATGTTTCTTTTATTAGATCGCGTGAAACCTGCATTTCTGAACAATCTTCTATTTCACTAAGATCTTTCATTTCGAATTTTTTTCAGTTTCCACCTTCAGTTCGGTAGTTTGCATTTTGTCATTGGAAAAAATATAAAAATCGTCAGCATGGAGAGCTATGACGATTAATTTGCCATTTTCATGTTTCATGTAAGTGCAAGGATCATATGAGCATCGGTTGAAGCGAGTTTCAGCAAGAGATCGTTGAGTTTAGTGTTTCAACACCAAGCTCTTTAGTTGAGCCCAAATAATGTCTTTTTGAGTTTGCACACCTTATTCCCATCTTTGGATGGAATTGATCTAGGAGCTTGTTCCATATGAATGTCTTCTTCCAAATTTCCATTCAAAAATGCTGTAGTTATGTCAATATGGTTAATTGAGCAATCCATTTGATGGTAGAAAGGCGAACGACGGGTGCGAAGGTTTCCCTATAATCTTCTCCCCATCTTTGAGAAAAACCCTTCGCTAAAAGCCTAGCCTTGTATCGCTTTGTTCTGCCATCTGCTCCCACTTTCAACCATATGATCTATTTGCATTCGACCACACTCTTGTCCTCAGGACGGTCAACAGTTTTCCAAGTTTCATTTTCAGCAAGTGATCGTGGTTCTTCTTCCATGGCTTCCTTCCACAAAATTTTATCGGTCCTCGAGAGAGCGTCTGCAACATCGACTGGATAGGTAGGATTACCTCTCACGAAAAGATAATATTCCAGGTTATTATATTTCTTTGTTGCTTTTCTTTCTCTTCGAGGATACCTTCTCTTGATAATGTCTCCTACAGTTTCAACTTGATTTTTATTAATAGTGTATTCAATTTGTGGTGTATCGTCGGGAGAAATATCGTCATTTCTTCCATTCGACAAATTATCATCCTGTATATCATTTCCCATCGAATTGCCGCTGCTGTCATTGGTGTCATTTCTGAAATGTCTTCCCCTTCAACAGAATGTGTATTTCAATCATGCCATAGTTTTCTGTTGAAGAAGATATTGGATCTGGAGAATTCTTGAAGTTAGGTATTTCTGACTCAATGAAAACCACATAACGAGCTTTAACCATCTTTCGAGGATTTTTAACGTCGATCAGTCGGTAACCCTCTGATTATTGATATTGATATTGAGGTAATTCATTCCTTTATCACTGCACATGCATTTTATTAACTTGTTGGTTTGGTTTCCAACAATAATTTCGAACCTTTTGAATTTGGACAAGGCTTTACTTCTGTGTGTCAGCATGTTACCGAAAACTTTTCTACCAAAATCATCAATGAAAATCATGCAATACTTTACTCCACCCCAATTTCTATTGGGCTGGCAATATCAGTGTGAATAATTTCTAGAAGATCTCTCTCTCTCTCTTTCTTAGACTTATTCTTCCGAAATTTTTGAACCACTTGTTGTCCTTCAAGGCACTTGAGACAGATTTCATCTTTTTCTCCACCTTAATTGACTCCGGTAACCAAACCATTCTTGAACATATTCATTCCCCTTCGTTTCAGATGTCCAAGATGTTTATACCGTAATTCACGATTATCCGTTATGACAGAGAATACCCCCATTAGATCAGTATATTAGTTAATAATATATAGTCCATTTTTTATATTTGCAGTGAAGCTTACTGTTATGTGGCAACTCTTTCCTTCATAAATTCTGCAACCTTCTTTGCTAAACACAACTTTCTTACCTTTTTCGGTCATTTTACTAATAAAAGATTCATTCTGAGACTAGGTACATATAACACATTGGTGAGTGTTTTTCTGATATTATTGTCATGTAGGTGTGGTCGATTTCTATATTTCCTGTACCATCGGAATGGATTTTATGATTGTTTGCAACAGATATTTCACCTTTTTTTATCAGTGAAATCAGACATCCAATCTCGATTCATCGACATATGTGATGTAGCTCCTGAATCGACCACTCAATATGAAGATGAACTTGCAGTCATCATAGCAGTACTCAGTAGTGCACTACCAGCAGCAGTCATCTGATATTTGATTCATGTATCACCTTCTACAGCTCCTCGGACTTTCTTTGTACAATCCGGTTTCTTGTGACACTCTTCACCGCAAGAATGACATTTAATGTTGTTCTTTGAGTTCCTTCAGAAGATATTTTCGGACTGTAGAGCTATTTCACACTGTTCTAGCTGATACTAGGTCGATTCTTTCCTTGCATCTTCTTCTTTAAGCTTCGTTCTCACTTCTTCTGATGAAAACTTCTTATTATTCTAGGTAAGAGCCATTAATAAAGGCTCATTTTCTGAACTGAGTCCATTTAGTATCACGAAAACAACAAATCGTCCTCAATGGTAAAACCAATATCTGCAAGTGTATAAACAGTAGACACGATATCATTTATGTACTCCTCCTTTGTGCTAAACTCGGTGTATTTTGTTCTGAACAAATGCCTTTGTAAATCGAACCTTCTGTTCATGTCCTTGGATTCAAATGATTTCTGAAAATTTTTCATTGCTTGTTTGTACGTAGTAGCTTTGCACACGTGGACATAACAAGCGGGTTTCACACTCAAACCAATTTTTGCCAGAGCTTTATTGTCTTGCTCTCATGGGATCCGTATTATCAGTACCGGTAGTGACAATATCCCATAAATCTTCCAACATAAGACTCATCATCGCAAACTTTCAGGACGCGTAGTTACTTCGTATTTGTATTGTTGTGAATATTAGGGAAACGTTGGTGTTCCCAGTTGTAGTCATTCTGATGCAGATGAAATTGGTTTCAACTAACTGACCAACTTTTTTCACTCAACTGTTAACCAGTAACTAATACTACTAAACCAGTTTTTTCTGAAACTTCAGTTGCAATACTTTGTATGAAACTGTATTGAAGAACACAGAGATCGTTTCCCTAAGTATAATTAAGTAGAACGGCAAAATGTAACAATCATACAACTTGACAAATATATTGATTTTAGATCAAACAAAAATACACAACGATTCAACAGAACCTATAGTAGATTTGAATAAATAAAAATTAAATTTTTGGGTTGGACCAATTAAGATTCCCAGAAATGCATTGCATCTGAGTTTTTCGAGAAAGTGGCAATTAGGAATTGTTGAAATTGAAAGTTCAATACTTCCATCTAACAATCTAGAAAACCTAGAGATCAGTTTCTGCAAATAAATCCACGGGTACATTACTATTATTAATAATTATGCTCGAAAGCGTGTTGTACCATAACTTGCATGAGTTTATTCTGAAGAAAAATTTGGCTA
This sequence comes from Zygogramma bicolorata, assembly GCA_032362365.1. NCBI lineage: Eukaryota > Metazoa > Arthropoda > Insecta > Coleoptera > Chrysomelidae > Zygogramma > Zygogramma bicolorata. The sequence goes on from JAVJAQ010005910.1 coordinate 456,541, forward strand.
CAAGAAAGGTAGGAGCAAAAATTGTGTTTCTACTTGAAAAAACTATTGGATATCGGAATGGAAGACGTGGTTTTGTGAACGAACCCTGTTATAGTGAAATATCTATGATAATTTTTCCCAAATGGGTTCCAATCAAGTATCCAAAGATCAACGAATAGAGGTTTTGAGCACATTTGAATGAATTATTATCTGGAAAATTTTGATACCCGACTGTAATTTTAGAAAGTATTTCGTATATATTAACATTTTCTAATAATCAATAGTATTTTTATAACTCCGAATCATGTTTGCCATAATCATTCCAGAAGAATTACTCATGTCAAACTATAACTTCTTTCATCGGAAACTGAATGATGACATGCTTTTCATTGCTTGTTGATTCCTCGTATCTCATGCTTGTCAGTTCTTTCCAGCCATTTAGGAATATATTGCAGTTCTATGCAATTCTTTCCGAAACTGTATTAATTCCTGAATCGACAATTGTCTTGTTAGTCAAGCTATCATATTTTGTTTAAGTGCCTTCTTAGCCGTTTCATATTGCTTACATCCGGATAAATCTTGAATCAAGACCACATCGAAGTATACCCAGAACAGTTCAGAACATTTTCGTCTTTCTGTTGCCACATAAAATATAAATTGTACAATAAACCGTGAAACCAGAATGAAGCGCTTCTGGGGCACTTATTCATTGTTTGTTTTTGCAAAGCACAGTTTATAAGTTTATTCAACAAATTCACCTCTAACATCTTCCAACTAAGTACATCCACATTGTTTACAAAGTGAGTGCCTTATAACTTCATATTATGCGCTTATTTTGTACAAGCAGGAGCTAATTTGAATTTCAGACGAACTACATATTAAGTTACTGGAACAGTGGCTTTTGTAACTCTCGATTTGAAACGTGACTCTGGGGTGAAGAAGGATTTGGTTGATGAAGGTAATGAGGCAGGAAAACTTTGGATGCAAACAGTGAATGAAATATCATTTGCAAAGTTGAAATATGAGATAGAGAAAATGAAATGTTCATTCAATGGTTCATTTACTTATAGTGTCGAACCTCCATTATATTTGTTATATTGAAACCTTCTCAAGAAAGTTTATTCTCGAAAAATCAAACTGAAATGAAAACAATCAATTCAAAAGGAACGAATTGAAATGCATGGTTTATCGAATTTTTCATAGATCTCAATACATTGAAATATATAAACAATATTCATTTCTTGTCATGATAGTATACTATTTTGATGAAAACAATATTCCTAAACTTAAACTTGAAACTTTTATTGCTGGCGACATTGAAAGTAGAAGGTAACCATGATCACGACGACGAAAATTCAATAGAAGAGTCATTATCGGTTATAATTGCACGAGTGCATAAAAATTACCGATTATTTTGCAAGAAAGCGTGATATCTAAAAATTGCAAGAGTTTATTTTCATATTTTGGCGAAAGTGCCCGAGTCCGAAGGACGAGGGCTTTTTTACAAAATATGAAAATAACCGAATGCAATTTGTATATCACGCTTGAATGCAAAATTATCCGGTCATTTTTATGCACGAATGTAATTCATTGAAATATCTCACGAATGGAGAAATTCTCAAGGAAATGTTATTTTTTGTTCATTTATACTTTCCTCTATAGATTGTATGGAGTACTCACCTAAACGCGAAATGTTTTTCTATTTTTGAAGTCTATCTGACATTTATTTGTGTTGTTTACTGACGTCTAGCGATACGGTTTCAAATGTGTTGTTATGGTGACTTGATACAATGCAATTACCGCTGTGAGTTTTCGATACAATGCAATTACCGCTGTGAGTTTTCGATACAATGCAATTACCGCTGTAAGTTTTCGATAATTGCATTGCTCTTATGGGACATTTCATATATGAGGGAAATATTCTATATAATTCACAACTACATACATTTCTGGCATGTACATATTTTTTTTATTCGTCAACAATGCATGACTTGTGTGAGTGAATAATTTTTCTAGAGAAAAATATAGCTTACCGAGGCTGAGAGTGAAATTTTATTTTTTGCCTAGGTGAGGCTTTAGTTATTGAGGAGGATTGGGTTTTGATGGAAATCGTTAGTATCTATACAGTGCGTCTCAAAAGTCCCCTTTCCCCTCTTATCAAAACCTTGGACAAGTCCAAAATGTCGAATTAGGGAGACTAACACAAACGTCAGCTTATTTGACAACTATCCAAAGGCGGAGCTTGAATTTTGAATGTTAGTATTAACTGTTTTAATTCATCACAGCTTTGCGTTTTTTGAATGCGAGTTGCCAAAACTGACATAAACACAAACAAAATTTAAAAGAGGTCTCGCTTGCCGTAGGGTTCCATTTAAAACTATTGGTCACAATGGCCTTGTGACGTCATTTTTGCCGATTTCGTCATCTATCATCACTAGTTTACAACCTTTGATATTCCGTTTCCAAATATGTGAATTCGTTACAAAGATAAGAGGGGGGAAGAGACTTTTGAGAAGCACTATATATTATTTGTGAGTTCGGTACTGAGATAGTGATTTGGTTTGTTTTGTATAGCTGCGTGTATTTCATTCACAATCATTCGAAATAGTTTTATGAGATGAACAATAAATAATCATTCCTGAGAACAATTCCAACATATCTTGTATTTCAAGTAGACATTGAACATGGACAAAGTCCATGACGCCCCCAAGAATGTCAATAATATCGTTCTTTGTTAATGTTATATGCCTTCGTAGGGGTTAGAATGTTTCCCAATTCAGCTTATTAGGTTTTGATAAACGCGTTCGCCATGCCAATTATATCCCAAAAGTTTTTGTTATATTTCACGAGTGCTGCTGAAAATATAGTACGTTTGGATTACCCATAGAAACATTAACTGCATTTCGACAATGAAATTGTAGTGGCGTTGAGCGACGAGAGCGCTGAATACTGTACTCGAGACATTGGCTAATGAAACGGTAACGCGCTAGTTCTGAACAGTGCGTAGGTTATTGAAGAGCTGCAGCAGAGATCGCGAAATGATGTTTCGCGGCCATTACCCAAGGCGACAGCCGGCAGAATTCTTCACGCCCGTTGCCCGAGTAACTGCCAACAATTTGAAAGTTTGTATTGCTAAATATTTCATTTCCATAGAAACACTGTGATATTGACGCCATCAGTTCACTTTTCTATATCCGCTTTAAAAGGCTGTCTTTTTAAAACGAGATTATCCTGCCTCGGCCGGGACGGCCTCAGTGATAATCTCTTTCTCGGAACGCGAAAAAACATTTTGCAGCATCATAGTATACAATAACTATTGTCTACGTATGGTATTGATTTGTGTTATACCTGTAAGAATCTTGTCACGGATAGCTCGTATTATACAATTGCTTTGGCATATACACGTTAGCGGGGATCCAATCAATTCATTATTTTCGATGGGCAGAATAACGCTTCGAATGAAAGAAGGCCATGGGGACAGGAAAGTGCCAAATGGTCGACGTAGTGTTTTGCGGACTTCCTCTTCTTCTGGGTGAATAATTAGCTAGTTTCCAACCAGAAAGAAGTTGAGAAAAGAGCTTATTCCCAAATGATCAGGAATGAAGAAATACTATCCTAGACCATTTCCAAGGTCAATTTCGTTTTACATCTAATTTTATTTCCAAAATTTCAGGAGAGAACAGAGCATGTAATTTGGACAGCTCTGTGTAGCTCGCCCTATAATTCACATATTACCATTTTATTTCGACACAATGACAAAAATCAAAGCATTTCAAAACGGAAAATAAAATGAAGAAAATGTTTCTAGCTGTTTACATCATTTGAAAAGTGACGGATGAATGAATTGCTGACAAAAAATAGTGTTGAGTAATAATTTTGCCGATATTGCAAATTCAATGAAAGTCGACACAAAATGCGGACCACCAGATTTCTAAGATTGGGAGCACCAAAGAGTGATAAAATGCATTACTTCCGATGAACAAAAATTGGTTAACTTCAAGAGATAGAGAGGAAAATGTGTTATTGACTCTCTGATAGTTGAGGACGGTTGCTGTAGATGATAATGTGGCTGAAATACCAGGTTAATGTTTCATTTTTTGTTAAAGCCATAGAGGTTAGTCTTGAAGAAACTGTTCTGCTTCTTTGGATACTGAAATCGTATGTATAACCGCTCTGAATTGCCACATTCTTTTTAGCTTCAAGGCAGTAAAAACACGTCAGTGGAAAGCAGACACTTGCTTGCATTCAAACTATAAAACGTCAAATTTTTGGTAGTCATTACCATTCAAGTGATTTTTCGACAAAAAATATCCCCTTTCAATTCTGTTCAGGGTTGCTGTGATTTTGTCAGGCATCCAGTTCAGAATCACTTGTTTGTTAGTTGATGTTGGTTGAATATTACATTTGCATTTGAAACCAAAGCCCCATAAGCGAGTGAACTGGAGTTCCTTATTTGCACTCAGCTTCTATGAAATACAATTGGAAAACACAATCCCTGAAACGCTATTCGAGAATATTATCCACGGTCTAATCAGACGGAGAATCGGTGTATATTTAGGTTTCCAGAAGGTCATACGATGGAATTCATTTGGGAATAATATCAATTTAAGCTACAATTATGTGTATAATTTATTCTAATGAAACCTGTCAAAAAACATGTTGAGTCAAGAAAGTCAGCTGAAAAGAAATCAAAAATCTCGAATAAGAAATATTCCAATGAAAGTTCGGCAATACCTGAAAATGCGAAGTTGAAACGTATAATAAGAATGACTCAGCAGAAATGAACGAAAAGTAATAATGAAAGTGAGCCCGTCAGATATGGTGTGAAGGAGTTTTGATGAATTTCAAACCCATTATGACGGCTATGAAATGGCGAAGCAATATTTCCTCATAAACAAATCCTTCTGAAATGGAGATTTGTCAGTATAACGGAACTACCCAGGAGCTGCTGATGGAGCTTAAAATATTCCAAAAAAAATATTATCGAAAATTTTTATGAACCCTTTTCATTTTCAACAGTATATATGGCTCATCAGTTTTCAGTATTGTACAACTCTCATAAACGTATCTCATTAAGAAAAGTTTTTTAATATCTAAAACTACGACACCGGTATAATCCTAACGTCTTTTCCAAAATCCATACGTGTTCCGACTAATCTGTCCCTGATTATTTCCAGAAATATATCGATAAATCCAATATGATATGAATTCGAGTTCGGATTACTTTTTTGTTCAGTTCGATTGTCAACGGTGGAATCATCTGGGAGTCAACGGTTATTGCTAATTGGATCGATTGAAAGCGGACATGATATGGAGGCGGTGAAAGAGAAAGAATTGTATGGAGAGCCGACGGAACTGGATTTTTCAATTCCATCCAATATTATTATCAGTCGAAAAACAAATAATATACGTCACTTGCAGTATTCTTTTTGATTCATGAATATGGGTTCATCGAACTCACAAAATGATCTTAATTAAATCAATTTGTGCAATTTTTTCGAAACTTTGAACTGGTTTTCAACAGTTATATCACGAAAGCTGAAGAAAATATCAATAAATTTCAATTTTGATTGAGTTCTTTCTTATTCTGCGAACGTAGGGAACATAATGGTATCTTGTGGGATGTTGGAGGAATTTACATATGTTTTATGTTGATGATATACAAATATTATATTGCATTGGCAGGAATACCACACAACACCTCAATCAATTACAGTAGAGCAGCAACTAATCGAAAGTTTTGGCAGTTTAGACTGGGAATTGAAGCAGTGGTGGGTGCTTAAAACGGCATTTTTTCCGAATATAATGATTGTCACAACTTTTGAATTATATAAGTGAGTCTCAATGAAAATATTCCTATGGTTTGAATTCTGTATACCTATTATTCTTATAATTCATTGTGATATCTGAAAAACTGAGAGAAGAAGGCGGATTTTTTTCTGAAAGATAAAAATACTCATTGCAAACTAAATATTGTGTCAAGTCTATCCTTTGATTCAGTTTTCAAAAATTGTTATATCTATGATCGGGAAAAAGTTTCTATTATTCAACTTCGATATTATTTGAAAAAAATAAAATCAATAGAGGTATAACGTACGTCACTGAACAATTGAGAATATTGAAAAATCTTATTTACCAGGAGGGGCGACTGAAAAACAGTAATGAAGAATAATTAAACTTCTTCCCACAAAATAATAGGTTCAGGATACTCAAGACTATTTTGAAGCAAGAACTTTCATTTCTTGTGAGAACTCATTTTTTCAACACTGCTTTGAAGCTTCATTAGCTTTCTGTCAACATTCCAGTAGAACTGTCGAATAGATATATGCACCCACTTTACCCTTTCAGAGAAGATAACTTTTTTCAAGGAAATGGAAATATCGACATTATAGGGTAGATGGGGTCACAAAAATGCTTCGAGTGCGTTTAAATGTAATGATTTATTGAAGTTTAGGGATGTCTGGCAGGTTGTACCCGAGGCAAGTTTCCGGCAATGGATACTGTGATTTTCAATATCAATCCGAAGAAAATATAAAAAAAACTGAGCTCAATACTTTAACGTCCCTGAGGCACTATTTTGTATACATTTGCTACCTGTTACCTGCATGAGTAACCAGCATCCAAACTCTATAGTCACTGATTGTTCTCACCTGTGTCGGTGACATTCCGAGAGAAACTTTCAGCTTCCATGAAATAACCGAGGTTTTTTTCTCTTGTACACCAAATTATGAAAAAATATCAATTGAGTTCTCAAAAATATCAATGGGTTCTTTCCAGGTATAAATCTTCGATGTACCTCATAGTTATTGACTAAATGAGTAAAGACTTTTTTTTATATAACAATCTTGATTCTCCACCTGATTTTCCGCAAGTCTTTGAGATTGTTCAATAGATGTATGAACCAATAAGGATTTCTTCAATATAAAATAATCCTCTCATACTCCATTGAACAATATATGCTATTGCAGAATGAAGTTGAATTATTTTTGGATTTTCATTCAATAAGAGATATTTGGGGCAGTTATCCATCAACTCCTAAAATTATTTGGAAGATATTCTGAAAAATTGAGCTATGAAGGTTTATTACGCTCTAAGGTAGATACGATTAAATTTCCACAAAATTTATTGTCTTCGCGACATGTTTCGGTACACTGTACCTTTATCAAGCGAATGTATTTAAACACTGTGTTTAAATACATTCGCTTGATAAAGGTACAGTGTACCGAAACATGTCGCGAAGACAATAAATTTTGTGGAAATTTAATCGTGTCTACCTTATAGCGTAATAACTATGGATTTCCATCAAGTAAAGGCCACCTCAGTCCAAAAAATATGAAGGTTTACTTATAAAAATCCAAACACACTGTGTAGAATTTCAAATATTGTGAATCTTCATGTTTCTTATGCTTATTTTCATATCTGCCATTTCTGTTAATTCTCGAATAATGTAAAGTGAGATGAATATACAAAAAACACATCGCGAATTCCACATGTTCTAAATGTCAATGGGAAATGAAATATGAAAATTCCGATTGACGAAGACCGAACGGGAAAGAGCCATCGCGATCACTCCCGCAGACAATAATTTGTGCAAGGCAATGTCATTAAATGTGCATTAGTGTAGCCCGCCGACATTTCTTCGTATATAATAAATCACCTCGATGATATTTAAGGGTTTCCAGCGAATTTGCTATACAAATTCAGTAAAATTGTCAGAGCATCTGGGGTGAATTGATTGTCATATTCTGAGCAGTACTAGTTGAAAGGTCATTTACAAAATGTTATAAATGAGTATCTTGCTGAAAACTATTCAGGCAGCATTTATTTATAATTGAACGCATCTGGTGATTTTTTTGTCGAAACGTTGGCAACCACTAATGTAATCTTACTCCAGAGTGCTCAAACATTGATGAATGGGTTTTTCCGAATTTTCGTGCCTTATCTATGATTCGGTGAAGGGGACATCGGAATATTCTGGTAGAAGTGTACACATCACATCAATTATATGAAAAAGCATAATAGAATCTCTTTTCAAATATAATATCGCGTAACATGGGATGCGGTTTGATCCTTTCTATGTGATGTAATTAAACTTTCTATATAGTTCATATGTCGCATCTCAGTACTCGCTTTGCTTATTTCAAGATGATTTTTCTATGTTTCACCCGACCCTCATCCATCCAAATAATGGAAGAACTCATTTGAGATTTTTATAGAATATTAAAAAAAATGGGAAGAATATGCTCCGGAATGAACTAACATTGAATAGTTGAAAGGAGAATACACAGAAACACCAGAAACTTACAATACACTGCTACCCAGCAGAATTGTCGAGAAGGAAATGTTCTGCATTCTCAGAAATGATCTGGAACCGTTTCTGAGGAGTGCTCAATGAATGCCGAATGAGTTTTCTGAATACTGGATTGATGATCTTGAACTCCTTCAATATTTATAAAGATCCATATGCTGAGATTGCAACTTTGCTCCGGTCACCGTACTAAGGCATAATGCAATTTGGAGATTGTCTCATGATTGTATATCCTGTAATGGTTTCAATTTTGATGGCAATAAAGTTGGAATATCAAAAGATGGAATTATGAATACTGGGTGTTTTTGTTCAAGAATATTGAAGTTGAAGTTGAAACATCTTTCAATTCGTGTATTTGCTCGAAATGAGTTGAATTTTTTGATGGAAATTCTCCATATTTGACAATGACAATTCAATGCAAAAAACTTGGTCTTCCGATATTTATATAGTATTCATTCAATAATGAGACTGATTTTGCTATTCACTCAATTTTAATGTTTCAGCTTGTCTTCGAATCGAATATGTGTGGCTGATGCCAACCCATCTTGGTTTTTTTACCCATTGGGAATCACCAAAAATACACTCATGTAAATATTTTTCTCCGTTTTATGAGATTGAGAGTTTTCAGCGTCATGTGTTCGAAAATGAGCAGGTTAGATTCAAATCCTTTCAGATGCCGATACAGTAGAGAACTACGAATGACTTTGCATCTTTCGTTGAAGCCGTCTGGATTGAGCTTCTAGAGCGTATTGCACTTCACTTCTCCGTATATATTCAATGAAACCCATTCCAACACTATTTTTCCTGTCCGGCCTTTTATCTGAAGCCCCACAGTCGTAAAGTATGAGGCTAACTATCTTCAATTTCTGTGTTGCATAATCTGCAACTAAGGTGTCCGTTATACAACCGTTTCTTTTTCAGTTATCTTTTGACTGTTTGATATCCAGTTAGCAGCCCTGTAATGATTTTCAGCTGACCTCCTCTACTTCAGAGCTATCCTTACAGTCTCTTTTTTTGACACTATGTTCACAAGCTTCCGTGAGTATTATTGAATTTTTTTCTCAATAATCTTCATGTTTTGCTCCCGCCTCATCAATGTAACTCCGTAACATCTTTTCGGATTCCCAGACTACTGGCTACGTTCCAGAAAATATATTGTGGACATTGGATTCCACACACTTTGAAATAGTAGCTAATTGATGATTCTCTGAAATATCTCCGGATCACTTTTTTTTTTTGATCACCTTGTACTCAACCTGTCCATACTGAATTTAAAATCTTTCTGTCGCAGTACATCTCATCACCAATCCGTCACAAGTGAAATACGCGCTTTCCATTCCAGACAGTTTTTTCCAACAAATCATGCATAACTATGACAAACTACAATCGTTCCGTTTCCTCGTCACACGTAAATCCTCGGCATAACATATGGCGGCCATCAAAAAACTCTTATTTCAGCAAAATATGAAACATTCATGCTGCAGTAGGGATCGTCGAAAAACGTGAGAATGGCGCAATATGATACACAAAGTACTAATAGATATATACCACGGAATGTCTCTGCAACGGATGGTTTCCCTAACAAATACAAATTGGGAAAGTTGAGCAAGAAAGAAAATAACGACTTGCCGAGTTTTGAGTAATTATTATTTTAAAACTGCGAGGTGTAATGAAGATTTGCACGAAGTGGGAGTTCTGCGCAGAGTACTTTTCCTAATTACACGCTGTGAGCACTGCAGTCTCGGAAACCGTACACCTGTACAGGATAAACATAACTCGAAACCTTTCAGTTTTTGTTTCGAGTATTCGCTGGATATAATTTGGAATCATTATAATCGCATGCTGTGTTGACTCAGCTTCATTCTGGGGTGTGAAGGAAGTTACAAAGTTTCACCATTTCGTTTTTTGCATCTTCCTGAAGTAATAAAATGTGATTTCATTCCCATATTGGTCATCAAATGTAAAGAAAATGTATCCTCTGGGATCCAAAGATTTATCATTCACGCCTCGTTGTCCAGAAAACCTAGGTCTTTTTTTCGTTCCGACGGGAATCGTGTCCAGCACACTTGCAAGCAGTTGCACAAACATGTCGTGATACTCGATCGCTCAAAACTGTCCAGTTCATACCTGTTCAACTGCTTTGAAGTGTTCTGGACACGATTCCTGTCAGAAGGAAAACAAACCACGCGTAGGGAGTGAGGAGGGGAGATGGGATTCGATATTTATTCACGATGCGTTATTATGGTTAGAGTTTGTGTAAAATTGTTTGGAAAGTACTCATCAAAAGATGTTTTCTCCGTTCTGAATCTCAGAACATGGGAGAGATACAAAACAGCTCAACATTATCAAGCACATTGCTCCTGTTGAACTTGTCAAAGAAAATAATCATGATTATGATTTCACTATCCCAGTAGATCTTGATGTTCAACTATATTTTTCTAAAAAATACTGCCTTCCTCAATTTGATCAGTCGAATGCCTGAATCAAAAGTTATTTCTAACATAATTGTCAATTGTTCTTGTCATGAATCAGAAAAACATTCGTATCGCTCTGCATCTTTCCAAAATTTTTATTAATTATTTTCTCATCCTTTTGAATCTCAGATCTTTACCTCAGTGTTCATTTTGTCTTGTTAGAGAATATGATTTGTTTGTGTCGTGTATCTATTCTGTCTGTCCATACTTCATATTTTAAGGATTTCAACATGGAAAAAACAAATTTTGGTGAGTACTTTCCAAACAATTCTACACAAACTTCAAGCATAATAATGCCTTGTGGCAAATATGAACTACTTCATTACATGAGAAACCATTGTTACAGAGCACTGAGGATGGATTCAATTGAATTCGAATTGTTGGTAAGACAACAATAGTTTCTTCTTCGACTCACACTGATCTCAATCCCAACTCAACTCGACAAAAATTGATACTGGAACACTAATTTATGACATGTTGAATCGTTATTATTGAGATATTTCTTACAACACGTTATTCGGAACCCAGTGTCCAACAGATCTTTCAGGTACATAACAAAAACATTGTTGATATATAGAGCTAGGGATATAATGCCATTTATGAAACAAATAATATATGTGGTACAGAAAACAACCTTATTTAAGACAGTAATGTTAACGGTAGTTCTTTATGTCAATCTATTTCTAGAGTCGTAGAGAAACCGGCTGAAGATTTCAAGCAACGCTTATTCCGAAATACGTATTTATGTCAATTTTCAGAATTCATCTGGGATTCGGCGGGTGGAGAAAACCTGGCAAATATGAGCGGATTGAATACCAATAGGGAGACTCGATGACTGGAGGACTAGAAAATGTGACTATTTCGCGCGGTAAATTGAGTTTGCTTTGAATTAAACTGACCGTTTTCTAATGAGAATCCATTTTCAACTCAAAATACTACAGATTCATGAACCTACGATTGTTACTAATGATGGTGTTTAGAAACCGCGACACCGGTTTCGCTTCACAATGTGATCTAGAAAGTGTGCATCAAATGGAAACATTCTTTATCAACTGTACATTTGAATTTCAGATAACGCTAAAAATTGGTTCGATAATCAACTCACATGCATTTAGATTGACTTCTGATCATATAGTATACAGTGCAGGACGAAAAAAAAATATTAAATTTGTCCAATAAAAAATTTCGTCTTTTTGAAAAATAATAAAGATGAGATAATATCATCGGGAAAAGTTTTGCCCAAATATAAAGTCAGCCTGTAACTCGAAACAAAAAATATTCCTCTTATTTTCTCTGTACGCTGTTTAAAAATTATGATTACCAAGTACGAATTGAAAGTAGCTATAACCAAATCTTTGTGGAATAATTATTGTCTGATATCTAAAATTTTTGGTCATCCCTTCATATTGTTCGATCAGAAACCAATGTGAATGAACTTGCTCTAAATCTCTGTTGTACATTACCTATGTGTTGCATACTGTCTGGACCTCATTGTATAACTGCTTTTCCAAGCAGTATTCTTTACTGATTCCAGACACAAGCTTAATTTTCCATGTCTTCGGGTATCCTGACCCAAACTTTGAATAATCAACGTCATTGCACATATATATATATATATATATATATATATATATATATATATATATATATATATATATATATATGTATATGTAAAAAATCATCTAAGCGGATCTAGCAACCTGCCTACTTTTATGAGCACCCCTTTTTCATATTTTTGTGGAATTTCTTGTGTTCAGCTGAGTGCTAGGGGAAGGCAATTATCTGCATGTCCCCCTCGGATGATTGTATGACTGCGAATGATTCACATGAAACGGTATCCCACCAAATCATGCTGTAGAATCTCAATATTGATAAAACTCTTTTGAAAAATATCAGCGCATTCTTGCGAAACAGTAAAATCCCCCAGTTCATGGAAACTTTGCCTTGATGGACATCTCTATAGATCCGTTTCATCAAACGCCACTGACGAGGCGGTGATAAATAAAGTAATTTACTTTACCGTCTGATCTCATTGAGTTTTATCACTCTCGTTATTACTTAATCACAATCTTCGTGGAGCATTTTATTTTCCGTCCTATAATATTCTATTACAAGACCCTGGTATCATTTTCCCCATTTTTATCTTGCGAAACTGGATTATTCTGTACCCCACTAGCGGAAACATGCTTGATCTAGTTAGGAAATATATGGGTGTCAAATTGAAAATTGGCTTCAGATTATTGCAAGTAATTACTAAAATATTATAATAAACGAGAAAAGGTAGTATTTTTAACTTGTTGGTCGCAGGGTGATAATCTCTATTCCAAAAGATATTCAACAAATAAATAGGAAACAGAAAATTGGCTGACTCTCAGTTACTTGAGTCAGGAAGGGGTTGATAATTTTCAAATATAACTATTAGCATTTTCTTACTCTCAATTATAGGTGATACAAATATCCACGCTTCTTGTTTCAGAAACACAAGATGGAATCGTTTTTCATTCATCTCAAGATTTTCTTGGTTTTTATGTTGATGCAAGTCTTACTTTACTATCCCACGATGTAAGTGAAATATGGAAATATATTTCTATCAAATATTTTTATGTTTCACTATGAACACTTCTCAGATGTCTTTGATAATGAAATAAAGTATTCTGAAAGCTCAGACCTACCAGAGAGAACACTTTTTATTGTGGCCATCTGATCCTGACTTCATTCCCAAATAGTATATATATATGGTATTATTGTTACTTGCAGCAGTCGTTTATTTTGCAACGTGAATCAACATGGCGATACATGCATTGTAGGAGGAGATATTGTGTGGATCACGTCGGTAGCACAATAAAGACAACATGAAATTCTCCCTTCTGAGCCGGAATGCGTTTCAAAATAAACTTTATTATTGTTATTGTCTTGTTGGATGGTGCTTCGTACCTGGCTGAAGCGACATAGGAACGTTATAGGCAAATTATCGTTCAATGGGTTCGAAAGCGGCATACTCATGTGGGAATTTATGGATAGACCGGTGTGCGGGATTGTTCGAGTGTGTTTTTTTGTGTGGCCTGGCTTATGGATACAAAAGGCAAATTAGCATTCGAGCAAATATTCCATTTGGAGGAAGTCTGTGCAGTTTTCATATAGAATTTGAATTACCGTGGAAGTGGAGAATAATGAAGAGATTAACATTATTCGCTTTGCGATTTCATCTGAGAAATTCAGTATTATACTGATAAGTGAGTTTTTCTTGAGGTGGTTCACATAAACAATGAAGAAAAAACGATGAATAAAAGAACAGACTTGAATAATCTCAGTAAGATATATTCCTACCTTCTCAAATATCAGAAAAGAAAATTAACACCACCCTGTAATAAAAATTGACAGTGACAATTTTTTATTTTAATTTTTTCAAGGAGGAAAATTTTTATTACAGGGTTGTGTTGATTTTCTTTTCTGATATTTGAGAAGGTAGGAATATATCTTACTGAGATTATTCAAGTCTGTTCTTTTATTCATCGTTTTTTCTTCATTGTTTATGTGAACCACCTCAAGAAAAACTCACTTATCAGTATAATACTGAATTTCTCAGATGAAATCGCAAAGCGAATAATGTTAATCTCTTCATTATTCTCCACTTCCACGGTAATTTAAATTCTATATGAAAACTGCCCAGACTCCCTCCAAATGGAATATTTGCTCGAATGCTAATTTGCCTTTTGTATCCATAAGCCAGGCCACACAAAAAAACACACTCGAACAATCCCGCACACCGGTCTATCCATAAATTCCCACATGAGTATGCCGCTTTCGAACCCATTGAACGATAATTTGCCTGTAACGTTCCTATGTCGCTTCAGCCAGGTACGAAGCACCATCCAACAAGACAATAACAATAATAAAGCTTATTTTGAAACGCATTCCGGCTTAGAAGGGAGAATTTCGTGTTGTCTTTATTGTGCTACCGACGTGATCCACACAATATCTCCTCCTACAATGCATGTATCGCCATGTTAATTCACGTTGCAAAATAAACGTTTGCTGCAAGTAACAATAATAGCGAGTTGCAGAGTTAGCTGGGCTTTGTGTCTCGGGTTTGAACTAGTTGGTTTTCTGTCGAATAAATGAAGTCATGCAGGTTTGACGTTCGGATAAGTTATCCATGGCTTGATATCGATGGAGTTTCTGATTATATGTCTAAAACTCAATTTCAATAGAGGCATGATCTTCTGAATCGTGTATAGAAATTATTTTTGTTGAACCGAAGAACGAATTCAACTGAGTTCGAAACGTCCACAATATTTACGTATATTTATTATTGAGTGTTTCGCAATTGATGTTTAATAGGATATTAATATTTTCAGAACTTAACGGTTCGTCTGCAAACATGATAGTATAGTATCCAACATACCGAGGCGGAAAATGAATCATTCTCCCCTTGAGAGAGTAATACCGGGGCTGAAAGCCGAGGTGAGCTAGAGTGAATACAATTCAAAAACTGTTGCACCAATCCATTGATGGAAATGCTTGGGATTGTTTGCATCGTAATTCAAATTTGGCGCCTGTTCTCAGGAATATCGTTGGCAGCCCTTGCGATGTTGCCGTACTTCATTTCTTTCATTTTGGGAGTAATCAATTGACAATTTTTATTAGAAAGTAACAGTTTTGTGTTTACGTCATTTTGGTATATCAAATTGGATATTTCAATCCAAAACTGTGTATTTCGATCATCATATAGCAAGTATCAATCTCAAGCTATCATAGAAAAGACAAAACATGAAAATGAGCCCTACGAATTGTTGGTGGCATCTTCCATTGACTATTTTAAAAGAGAATGAGAAAATAGGTTCCTCTTAGTACAACTACTTTTCTTCGGGCTTGGAATTTCTTCCTAGAAATTCTAGAGAACGACGGCCTTCAAGCCCGAAGAAAAGTAGTTATACTAATAACCTCGACCGCGAAAGCCGACAGCATTTTGTAGGGTCCTGTTGCTTGAACTTCTGTTGAAGAGTCAAATCAAGAATAACGTAGTAAATTGTATTCGTAATCTACTTTCAGATATTCACCTCTAGTGTGTGTCAGCTGACTTTGAGTTAAGTATATAGAATGAAGATACCGAAGCTCTTGATACGCCTCGAATGCGTAAAACCAAGAGGCTTACAAATGCTGCAATACTGGATACGAGTGTTATTTATAGCAAAATTTATAGCAAGTACGAACGCAGTGAGTATTTGGTTTTTGAAAACAAGAAAATGTCGATTCTTCTAAATTGACCCCTATTGAAAAAACTTCACGATAAAAAATTATTTCCTAGATTGACTTCCATATTTTAATGAATAATACACACCTAGTTGGTATTATTTTGATTTCACTCCTCTCATAAAAAATAAATCACTCTTATTATAATTTGATATTCCATAATTATATGAAAATCTGGTTACTTCAAAATTTGAACACGCCCCTGATGACGTGCAACAGTTTTTGGATTATACGAACTTTATTTTTCGAGAAATTAAAAAATAAGTAAATAAGGAATGAATTACAAGAATAATTTCATTACTTTCTGTTTCAAGTAGTCATTGCAAATAGACGAGCTTGAAAAGTCAATGTTAGTATATTCAATTTTCCTACACATGTATGTAAATTTTGGTTTCGTTATAACGAATGCGTTTGGCATACCATCAACATTTCACAAATCTCAGTTATCACTCAAGTATTGCTGCATGTAGGATAAATGTTTGTCTTTGAGAACTGGGTGAGGCTTAAGTTGTTAGAGATAATTGGGGCTCTGTTGGAGAAAGTGAGTACCATTTTTT
>JAVJAQ010005910.1:475682-506929 GCA_032362365.1 Zygogramma bicolorata
CTCTGATACAGTGTGTTGTATCTTGAGTATCGTATCAGAGTTAACTTCTTTTGCACAACTGGGTTGTTGTTTACACGTTAGCGGGGATTAAAACACTCGAATTCTGATGAGTTTAATGAAGTTTTGAAGTATTTCCTACCGCGTCCTCTTCTGAGAGAATAATCAGTCACTTTCCAAACTTAGAGCAGAGTTAGAAAGAATAACATTTTTGAATAATTGTTGTGAATAAATTTTTTATCGAATATTGTCGACAATGAAGGTCACTTCTACCATCACATTATAGTTTTAGACAATGGCTTCTATAGCTGTGGAGAAAATGACGAGCGATAATTAGCAGGGCATCAACATTGTTTCTCTTCGCAATATCATTGATAGCCCGACCAGTCAATATATCGTTCGACTTGCTGTTTAGATTACCAAACCGCCAAGGAGTTCTCAATTTAATTCCATCTTCCAATACCCAATATAATGATGATGTGAATCGAACTGTGGAACGAAATGTCTGAGGGTTCAATTTGAGGCCCGAATCGATCATGAAAGTATTGATGATCAAGTTTCAATCGAGTACATTACATATATTACATTTTATATAATTGAAAGTTGAAATACTCGATTTCGCTCCCAAACCCAGTTTTGCTTTGTCATAACCATACGACTAGTTGGACAGCAAGCAGCGTCCGGTATAAAGATGTAATTTCTAGTGACGTAAATGAACTTGTCAGTCGAGAAGATGAGCTTCCAGTTCCTGTCTGGAAATTTCAAAAATCGTCAAATATATTCCTCTCAATTGTATTATCCGAATAGTCATAAGGTTTCTATCAGCACAATCTTTTGAGCGGAAATAATTCTGATGAATACAATAAATCATCATCTGGAGGTTGTTACAATCTGCCATTCACTTCAGTTTTTGAAATCGACTAGCCGAGGAGATTTTAATACATTTTCGATTCTAACATCTGATGAAGTTAACCAATTAATATAGTTGATACGTCACATCCACAGCGCTAACGAATTCATTTCACCAGTGGTTCATGAATATTGAACTCAGTCCCAACGTAACCCATTTATCCTGATTTTGTGCTATATTTCGCGTGTTTCACCATGGGATTCAATGTTTTTAATTATTTCATCAAATAATGGCTGATGAGATAAATCGTAGATTGTTGAATGTCATATTGAACCTACGCAAGATTTCAACATTCTATAACAGTTTCCATTGTTTATCAAGAATTGATATTGTATCGAATGCTGAATGTAAAACTGAAAAAGAAAAACAAATCTTGATATCTTAGAGAAAAGTAATTTGCTCCTCACATTTTTGTTTTTGAGACAAGAATCAAGCTATGAAATTTTCTGTACTTTCATCCTCGGAACGTTATTCAGGGTGTTCACAGAAAATATTTTCAAATCAATCCATCAATTATGCAAATGAAAATATTTCCGGGAAGCAACATTTTCGAAATATATGATATTCAGATTCGAAAAAAAAACGATTTATTTTCGAAGTATATTTCCCTATTCAGAATTATTAATGAATTTCTGTTCGAATCATGCCTTACCTCTGGATATCAAGCAGTATTCGGTTGTCTAAAATGTCATTTGGCTAGAAATACTGAGCCTAGTCAAATTTTCCCTATACTCGGAGGTTTGAATTCCATTTCATCTCCGATATAAGAAACTTTCATGCGGCGAATTCTCAGAAGAAAAAGCTTCACCTCCTGATTCGAAATTATTAAGAGATATCAATCAACTTGTAATAACTGATCCATAGAACATTGAATTATTACTTGTGTATAGATGTTCTTCTTGCTATATTGATTTAGTATTCTTCACATATTTTCGATAATTGCAATACCTCTTCATGCACAAAAAACATTATCTTATTCCTTTCATACTCACTCGAAAACTAAAGATTTGTTTCGGAGCAGATTCGACCAGGAACTACTGAAAACGGTAAGCTTCTGGGTGTTTTTTTTCCAGATAGAACCGCCCGATACTCATAAATCCATATTGAAAATAATGAAACAGTGTCTTGTGGAATTTATCATTAAAACCAGTTTTCTAAACCAGAATTTTGTTACGTTTTTGCTCCGGGTTCGAAAGTAAGTGACAAATGGACAACTTTATTGTAACAATCACAAAAAATCACTAAACAGCTATTACACAACTCAAAAATAACTATCGCACAGTTTCGCCTATTTTCTGGCTCGATATGATGTCGATATTCAACAAACTTCCGCAATTTTATGCGCCAGTTATATTGTCATGTTGAGAAAGTGAATGAGGAATGGCTATAATGAAAATTTGTCAAGAACATTGTGAAAATCCTCCACCAAATGTAACGTTGTTTCAAGATCAATAAAATAAAGCAGGTCAAAAAAATGCAGTTGGGATTAACAGCAATGTTAAGTACTCAAATTATAATTCTGAAGAAGAGGAGATGTTTTTTCTCCATACTTCCTGAAGATGGCCCCAAGTACTCTGAAAATCAGTCTCGTTGGTCAAACTGAAGATTCAAACAACAAAAAACCTGATTCGAAAGACAATTTTCCAATTTATATGAAAAATGATCCTATCGTCATGAACTATTTTGCTGACAATCGCTGAATTGGCAATTCGCAGTGTTCACTCACGATTATTCACGACCCGTGATATAACTTGAAACATGATTTCTCAAACGCCGTCGAACTTGGAGATTCGCCGTATATAAATACTACTATTACAGCTGAATAATATAATATTCGTGAATGATTTCTTCGAAATGGAATGTGAACTTTGAAAATCTGAAAAAAAAATTTCATATGAGACCTCTTATTTTCGATATATGACAATATATAGAACCATGGTTCTGGTTTATTCCGTCGTCGTCGAAACTTCGTGATAGTTATCCGTGTGAAAAAACAGGAGGTCGGTATATTTCGACATTCGCGATAAATCGCGATAACGGTCGATGGGCGTGGTTTTCTCCGAATAATTTGCATAGGTGTAGGAAAAGGGTTTCATTGTTTCGCAAAATCGTTGATGATCGTCGAATATATTGCATACTCACACAAAGATGTTATTTATTAGGCATTGATAACCAATCAGTCATTGCGTTGATGAAAGTGTAAAAAAAAATCAATGCTGATCTGTTGAAATAACAAAGGGAAAAAACTTCCCAAAACTTGGAGTATAACCGAACTTCAGATGTGTGACAATAGATTACGAATGAATTACTGTCCCTTCAAAGAAAATTTGTGAAAAACAGGTGAGGCTTACTTCAAAATACCATAATTCTATTTTATTCAGATTATTTGCTTTCATGTGTATGACAACGGTTGAATGAAGTCGAGTACATACGAATCAATGAAATTCGATTCATAAAAGGGGGCGGGGGTACTACGTTCAACATCAGGGTGTGGTTTTGTTCAGCGATATTTTTCAACAGTGGCGCAGTGGTTCATTTACGGATTTCAGTTCTCTAGTTGAAATTTACCTCATAACGTACATAATTCGACAAAAGATTTACCCTTGCGAGGAGTCGATAGCAAAACTCGAAACATTTGCTTTCAAATGAATCGAATTGAGCTTTCTCCTTTTGATTCCGTATGATTTCAAAAGATATCTGATCCCTATTGGAGTGAAGGCAATATTTTATCTTGAGATTATTTTCGAAGTAATAATTGTACTCTTTTTATGTCCAATGTTTCTCCTTGATTTCAAGAAATATTAATACACGTATTTCGTACTGAAGTGACCGAGTACTGAGTTGGATTCAACTTCTATATTCTCTGGTAATAATCCAAGAATGTTTCATTGTAACACAGATTAGAGCCATTTTCGCGTGCGAACCAGCAATGACTTCATTTCCTAATGAGATTTCGCGTATTTTGTAGGTTCAACAAAGCCGAAACATAATTCCATGTTCAAGCGGAAACAGTTTATCTTTTATCCTACAATCTACGAAGATTATTTTGTCACGAACGGAAACAATTGAAAAACAGCCGCGGTAAATCTCTGTTCATACGTTTATTCTGTAACTATGCACGAAAAGGAATTATTTCTCATTTTCAATAAAGATATAATATAATCTCTGTAGCTTTGCCTCTTGAATACGAATTTCGGTTAATATGCAAATTGCAGACCAAATTGTTTTCGAATGGAACTTGTGAGGATATGAAAACTTTCCTTGAAACTCTCTGTGTATGAATTTGTTTATTAGTTTTTCGATTTCACTTCTATAGTACTTTTTAAAAGACTAACATCCACTGAAAATATTCCGATGAAATGTACTAGCGTTACTCTTCCATGTTGAAATATGATTCATGTACTTTTTAAACTGGACAGGTAAACGGCTTTCAGTGATTTTCGAATTGAGAAAAGTATAATGATAACCGAACCGAATAGGTAGTACTTTTGATCAATTCAAAAAATCATCACAGTCTAAAATCATACATTACATTACATGTTGAATTTAATTGACGGCTTATTTTTCCCTATACTTTTCTGTCAGTTCCTCCACACGAGTCCGTTCAAGAGGCAGAGCATTGTACGAGCAAGGGTTGGTGGCAAGATGAATGAAAACCCTGGTGTGTTGACTTATTCTTAATAGATTGTAAGCAATTTTTCTCGACTCTTCGCTATCTTGATTTCGATCAATTTCAACTGAAGAGATGCCTTCGAGAGTTTGCCAGCAGAGGCGCACCTTACGTGATTTTAATTTAATCTGTAACGCCATGATATCCGTCTGCTCAACGGCCATTCGATTATTCATAGATTTATAGGTTATGTTTATTTCATGGTCCCATGTTTTGCATTCTATTTCTTGCTTTCCCGCGAAATGCTAGAAATTATGTAGTCATCACATTTTGACTGATTATTAGGTATTCCTTTTGCTTTCAATTTGATGAAAAATCAATCGAAAACGCAATGATTGTGATGTGATTTCAAATCTTCCGAAACAATAGTTGTGAGTGAAACTGAAAAGTATTGATATCTTACCTTTCTCTTCTGAGGAACCGAAGATAGGTAAGTACTTTTCTCTTCATAGTGTTAAAAAAAAATGCAATTTTAATGTGATTACGAGCGGATGATATGAGGGATAAGTAATACCTACACGTTACACGAGCGTTTCATTTTGAGCTGTGTAAATCGGTTCATAATAAATCCAACTATCACTATAAAATCAAACAAATACAAGAACAGCAACGATAAACACTCAAAAAGAATATAAACAAGAAAAACGTGAAAAAAAAAACAAGAACTAGGTACAAGATTTTGAATATTAAAGGAGCTTTCAAATGCATTCAAATTCAAATCAAACTGTCAAACACTTCAAAAAAATTAATAGCTTTTCATTAGACAAACTTGACCTTACGTATTTTGTATACTGATAATTCTATTGGTGAACGAAAGATCCCGCAAGAGTTTATCCAATGAGACCGCCGGTATCGAAAATCACTCGTAAGCTGCCGCCTCAATGAAAATGTACCCTGAGAAAACCGCATTTGTATCACCACCTCAACACCACCAACCTTCAAAAAATGTGAGTTTACTCTCCGATTTCTCAGGTCGAGGGGAATTGGCTAAACAAAAGCATATCGGTCAACGCACCAGGGTTTTTATTCATCTTGGTTGGTGGCTAATTATCTTGAGTACCGGAGCGATGCAACAAGCAAGACAATTGTGGGAAAGCATATAACATTTCCTAACTTGTTTTATATGGAGTGAGAAATAATCAATTCATATATTATTTGTTAGTTTGAGTTCTCTCACAAATTCGCCGATATTATTTCACAATGAGTATTTTTCGAGCTCAAAGAATATTAGTTTCGAAATGTACCTGTAAAATTATCAACTCTTCATGAGTAGTTGAATGTACAACTCTCATAAACTATCAACAGAAGACACAAGTTATGTACAAGTTGATTACAAGATTCGTGAACATATAAGAAAATGAACGAGATTTTTTGTGATGGACAAAACTAATCGATTTGGAATTTCTGCCTTATCTAGTTGCCAAAAAGATAACTGATTCTTTGAGTGGATACAGGTGGCTGTGACGGTTTTCTCCATTTTGAAATTGAAATTCTAAATTGGTGTCTCAGTTGAACAAAAAAATATATGTGAAAATCTTCCGAATGCAATCAGGGAAGCTATGGTAGAAGCGAATATTCTTAGGAGATGATAGTCGAGACGTATGTGGAATTGTTGAATGAAAAACAACAATCAAATGATGTTCATACTCACGTCCTGCAGAGAATGTTGATTCAATCGACCCATATTCCAACAAACCCCTTTCATATACATACCTGCAATAGAAAGAAGGTAATATATGAGCAGAAAAATACACATACAGTTGAAATTTTCGATGTATTGATATTTCAATGAATTGATATTATCATGTTGTTATCGATATGTGATAAAATTCTATTTTTTATCCACACGAATGAGTAAAAACTTGTGAGTTGTCTTCTATGAGAACATTGTGTCACGATGTCAAGCTGCGAATATTTCTTTTTAATTCTCGAAAGTTCGAATGAATGCACTGTTTCATTTCATCAGTTAATTTTTTTGAGTTTTTTCATGAATAACTCGAAGAGATACACTGTATTTGTATGGTCCTTGGTCCGTGCTTGGATTCATACGTTCAGAGATGAGGCCTCGTTTATTGCTGGCAGGGGGTCGTCACTTGACTGACAGAATCCCCCCTTTGAATCTCCACTCCATTCAGAACCTTTATTGATTTGTTTGTGAACTGAATGTGCCCAAGTAAAGTATCAACAGTTGGTGCTGAAATTTCCATGTTATATCTCTTTTATGAAAAAATATCTAATTATCGCTGTCCTATAAGGGGATGCCTAAGACACCTTCCATGGCTGACAGGTCTACGAATAACCATACTGATCTGAGGAATGGAGTGGATAGTTATCAACAGGGCCTACTTACTTGAGGAACGATTTCGATGTCGATGGCGTATAGAATGAAAGTAGCTTACATATCACTCACCGCTTCCTCAAAACCCCATACTTTCCATAGAAATGATACTTTTTTCCTTTATAACTATATTTCTTAGATGCAAAGTATAGGCGTGAGATACTTTTTTTCTCTTCATTTATTGAGCTATCGATAAACATTGTAAATATCCCAAGTTGACAAATGATTCCCCTCCATTCCTTACAACAGAAACCAATGAAAATATTTGTTTCATCGACTCGGTTTCAGTATTGACTAACTACTCGATGGCAGCTCCAAATATGCTCAATGGACTCAGGTCCTTGTGTGTATATGATATCAAGACCAATGACAGAAAAAATTCAATGATATTCCTGAAGCAATGCGCACTTAAATGATACCCTATAGTGAAGTGCCTTGAGGCGTAAAATTTTTAAAATCTCGTAATTCATGGCAGGTCAATGAATATTCATGAAAGCTGTAGGACTGCATTGTTGAAAGCTCAAATAGAAAAGTTGACAAATATGCGATCTTTATTACAACAAATTTTAACAACAATTTTCTAAAAAAATTAGACGAACACGGTATAAAATGTTTGAAGCAGACTTATATCTATTGAATAATATTTGCATAGCAACTTTTTATATTACTGCATTCATATTTCGCAACAAAAACAAGTAAAAGCAAAACAAATATTATTGTAAACTATATACAGTGGCTCTCCTTGATGTCCTATCCCTTTTATTTTTTGAACAGGTCAACCCAAAACATTGAAAGTTGAGATGATGAAATTGATATTCAACTTCATTCAGGAGAGAAACGACAAATGAAAATTTCAATATTGAATACTTCAATATATTCGATATTCCACGACGTACATTTTCGAACAGAGGAACGTCGATATTTCTTCTAATACTTCATGAAGTTAAAGGTCGATATATTCAAGCAATGATCAAATGTTCCGCCAATTTGTAGTAGGTGAAGATATTAGCTTGATATTCTAAGGGTGTAAGGTATTCGTTAGTGGCAACAGAAGGATGCGTCACAAGACCACCTTTTCATTTTTTCCCAGGTGACTCACAGTCGCCATCTTGAAATTTCCATCTGTCAATTTTCAATTCTTTGAATCACCCCGTTCAAAACATAAAGGGGAAAGGGCATTAAATGAATTAACATTGAATTTACTATGCGAATATTATATATCAGATTGTGAATTTTGCTTCAAACATTTTTCTTTGTTTTCATTTTCCAGTAAATTGTTGTTGAAAATTGTTGTTACCTAGACCGCACATTTTTTATCTTTCAACTTGTTTATTCGAGATTTGACCAATGCAGTCCTTAAGCTCTTATGAAGATTCATTGACCTGCCTTGGACCCCGAGGTATAAATCTTATGGCGCTCCACTACTAGTTGTCGAAGGAGTGAACACTTTTCGGTTCAGTCAATCCGATCACTAAGACCGCAAGTGAATGGAATAGCATCAATAATTCCCGCCGATTTCTCCAAACACTCTGAAACTTTTAATGCTCGTCAGTCGACTTTCTACTCGACTCCTTCGACTTCAACACAATCTGCTCGGCATTTCATTCGTTTCATTCGAAACTTGTTATAAAGTTTTCGGATTATTAATAATCCAATTATAAGAGACCAAATTCACCTGGGAAACAATGGTTTAATCAATGGTGTTTGTGAAAACTTGGTACTTAGTTTGCGCTTAAATCAAATCCAGCCTTCTAGCAGTGGCTTTTGGCAAAGGCAGTGACACCAGATTCTGCGAGAGGTAGGATATTCGTATTACAGGAGATTTTTCTCGAACGTGCGAGAGAATTCGAATTTGATGAGACATGGCGCCTGGAAGTTACTTTTCCTGTTATCACATAACGAGAGAAAAATTGCTAATATGCAGAGCTGTGCCGAGCACTGACGCTCAGTGCTTCGAGCACTAAGCACTAAGCACTCTTGAAGAGTGCTCCGGAATCTCGAGCACTAATTTTGACAAAGTGCTCGCGATTACTAAGCATTTTCGAAAAGTAATTCGATATGGGGAGCACTAAGCACTAAGCACTGTTCAAAAATATGATACTGTTATACACTTGAATTGCTTTTTGACATGGTTTTTGTATTTTTTGTAGATTATTCACGTAAAATTCAATCCCAAACATCATGAAACAGCATATTGAATCGAACCCAATGCTTTGCCCATGATTCATTATTTGTAAGTATAGCATTGAATACACTGATGGGGTGGAGGCGGAATGAATACGACTCGCATTTTAAATAGTTCCCCCCAACTTTATCGTAATTTGAATTTTAGAAAGATTTCCAAAAATTGTCTTCAATGCATATCCATTGAATGACCCTTTGAATCGAAATCAATGTCAACTACTAACAAGCCATACAAAGTGAATGTAATTCTGTCAAAATAAACATAGAGGAGCGATCAACTTTCCGACTCGCCCTGTGAATTCTTCTCGAGTATCTTGTAAATAAACCAACCAGAAGCAAATCCAGTCAGATATTGAATCCTGAAATCAGAATTATATTTCGAGCCGATGCTTCGTTTATTGCCTTGCCCGCACAAGGGTCTGCCTTCTGGGCACACTCGTCAGAAAGCAGAGAACAATATAAATTTAAAAAAAATCATGAGTGTGACGTTTTGCCTGAAACACGAAAAAACATTTTTTTTTTAAATGAAACCTTAGCTAGATCGATTTATCGCACTGGAAAACCAATACACCCACCGACCCGGTAGCACTGTGGGTTTTTCTGGTTCCCTACAGTTGAAATAGCAAAAACGCTACCGTGAAAATCGTCCCAGAGCGCTTCGGCACACAAAATGATTAACCGACCCTTACCCTCACAAGGCTCTGCCTTCTGGGCGCACTTGTAAGAGTGTTCGGCAAAGAGAATCATAAATGTAAAAATAAATGAATGAAAAATCACGAGTGTGACGTTTTGCCTGAAAACGGGGATAACACGACGTTTTCTAGAAATGAAACCTATCTTGATCGATTTATCGCCCCCTGAATTGTTGGAACCGTTTCCAAAATTCAGATTATTATATATTTATATATTAATCGTTGAAAATACTGGTTATTTTTCAACTCGAATACCCTGTTTCTTTGAGAGTAGACAAAGGATTGTGTCAATGGAAATAATTGTTAAAGAAGTCGACAACTGCATTATAAATTTGGGAAATTACTCTGCAGCCCATTTCTCCATAAGCCGCCTACTATTGATAAAATATCATTCGATAGAACTCACCTATCTATACTGCGTACTGCTCCGACACTCAACGCACTCGGTAACACTCAAAACAAGACTTAGATCTTTCGAAGATGCATATGGAAGCGATTCAGACTCAAGATTTTGTCTTGAGTGGGGGTGCACGTTCTCATGTTTCGACAAGTGGGAAGTATGGAAAGACTTAGTGCTTAGTAATCCCGAAAAGTGCTCCCGAGCACTTAAGTGCTCGGAAGCACTTTTCGGGATTACTAAGCACTAAGCTTTTTGATAAAATGTTCGAAGCACTAAGCACTAAGCACTGGTTCAAGAAAGTGCTCGGGAGCACAGTACTTACGAGCACAAAAGTGCTCTAAGTGCTTTCACGAGCACTAAGCACAATGCTTTGGGACAGCTCTGCTAATATGATATATTACATTATTGTTTATCTATACACAGTATATCGAAAATTATTATAGTCGTATAACATCTCACCATAATTAACACTACAATCTCTGTATTCAGCTCAACAAATATTTCTAATATATCTAACCTTTCGAGATAATATTTATATTACCAGATATATATTTTTAGTTTTTGATAATTGTAATATTTGAACAATTGGTCAAATTAATCGCAGGGGTGGAATTAACATTGGAAGAATAAAATATTATAGCTTCATCAAGAAAGCATCTGACAGCATTACTGACCCATTATTCACTGTCGTGATTAATCGGAATTAATAAAGTCGAGCAACCAGACGTATGAACGGTACATTATACAATTGTCGTGTATAAATTATTTTTTATCTGTGAGATTCCTTGATGAGGTAGTCAATGGAGTTTTTTTATGCCAAATCTTCAAATACAGGTTCGTCGAAGTTGTTTGCTTCGAAGCCTTCATGGTTGCGACAAATTGTGCAGTTAATACATACTTTCATGGACGCGAGTTTTCCAAGTAGTTTTTTCCAGACTTTCCATATAATCACGTGGAACCAGTATTCAGAAAGCAATGTGGGTGGACGTTTCAAATGATGATGAAACATTGAAAAGGGGGTTCTGATACCTTCGAAGATTTCAGTATTGGTCAGATTAGTTTCTTCATATGAAATAATCCATTTCGAGGCTGATTAATGCAGCTGCTACTCCAAAGTTTGGTCTTGTTTCTCAACATAAAGGCCTGATCTAGAACAGTTCTCCTGTGCGGAGGTCGTCAATGAAATGAATATTTGATTGACAAATTATACTTTTCAAATGGTTCAGTGGTTCTTCTGGAATATCACAATCGTTTCGCCTTTGTCAGTTCCTGTGGGGTTAACTCGAGATGGGCAATTCCCTACTGTTTCATTTTGATCTGGAGACCTGTTGTACCTCTCTCCTTCAAGTGTTGTATTATTTTAGTAATTCTTCGTCGGAAAAGGTGTTGTCGGGGCGTGAAAAACTCAGGAATTTAATTGAAAAAACGCAACAGAAATTCCTATAAGTGAAGATTCCAACGGAATCATCAATATGTAACATAATTTAAAGTCCAATGTTTACTAGGAGAGAAAAAGGTTTTTGGCATTTATATTTGCATAAATCGATTGTTTCAATAATAGGCCAGTAGACTCAAATATGAGTTCTATTCAACAACTATGCCAAATAGCCAATTTTTTTGTACGTAGTTTGGACCTCAAAAAATATAGTACGGAATTTGTGGGTTCGCGAAATCACGAATTTTGTCCGAAAAAATATTTAAATGAACATATGTCACTATTTTGAAGTCATCATCTTTGGAATGAGATTTATCGATTTTTTTTAACAAAAAATGGGCTCCGTAATGAAATCTACAAAATAAGTTCTATGCAAAAATCACGTAGAATTATTAGTTTGGCGGGAAATCACCGTTAAACAACAAATTTTTCAAAAAATTTATTACTGTATTCACGTGGATATCGGTATGTTTTATCCATCCTCCACATCAATTGATAGGTTCCCTTCAGAAATGTGAAATGACTGGAGATATTATCAGAAATATACACGGTATGAGATGTTACAAAAAATCTTGTTTTTTTTTTCGAATATGTGTGATCTTTCAATGAATTCGTTAAGTGGAATTGTCCATCCGCTCATCCAGCCGAATCATTACTGCATAAGTTTTCCATTCAACACTTCTGGAAAGTGAGAAGGTCTTTCCATTCATTCGAAATCTCATTTGAATATATTCTGATTCATTTGGTCATTGAGAATTCTATACAAGAATTCATACACGAAATTGCTCTCTGACCCTAAAGCACATGTTCAATATTTATGACTCCCTCATCTAACGCCCCACCAAATATCATAACTTTTGTAGTGGATCCTCTACTTTTGTGCCATATATGAAAATGGGTTGAGTTCTGCATTATTTATAAGATGGCAAAAGGGCGACAGTGAGTCTCGTTGTTCAGCAATTATGTATTCCGTAAAGGAAAAGAAGGAAATAAATGCTTTCACAGTGCTCGTTAAGACCAAGTCGAATTTAATAGAACTGAGATTGAGTAAAGTAACTATGCCGACAATATAATCGTCAGTAACTGAAATAAATAGAATCATCATAATATATTTGTCCTTTGAAATTGAAGGTGCTGTCTACGCCTTTTAAGGAATGAACATATATTCTATTGATACATATATATCAACGAGCTTTTCGATCATTTTTGGTTGGACATCATTCACTGCATTAAAATGAAGAGATAGGTTGACACAAATAATAGACATGAGGTGGATACTTTTTCGATCAATGTAAATGTATAACAGATATATGAGCATTCTAACAAAACCATTTTCTCCACTCAAAACTTTTTTCGTAATCGAGAGATTTGGATGAAATTCTAGACAGTGATGAATTAAAACCTGCCCATGACAGTGGAGTTGTGAGAAAATTGATGAAATTTCCAGGCTTGAATTGAGTGGATAATTGAATTGTTTAAAATATGAATTCTCATCAAGTATAGGCTAGTCCACTACAGTGTCCGATGTTTTGTATTTCGTTTTCACTTGTGCAATAATAAAATATTATGCAACGATAATGTAATGATCGGAATACAAATCGAGCCGAAGGTGAATTTCGTATAGTTTATGCAAGTCTATTAATGAAAAACATTACATGACAGTGGCATATACTATTTTTTCTACTACTTAAAAATGATGAAGAACTATGAATATTATATTTATATTTGTATTGTGGGTTCCACTGATCTGGAAGTGGAAGGAATATTAACATTCATTTCATTATTACTAGTTCAATATTGTATTGGAAAGGCAATTTTATTCTGAACCAAATTCTCAATGTAGCCTTCCGCCACTGAATTGAATTCCCAATTGATTGAAAATCCATATACTAATGAACGATACAGATTTTCAATCCATTTCATAATGGATCTCATTATGAAACATATAAGAGTATTATTATAGTACGGGTGTACAAAAAAATGTTTTCGTTCATATTCATTCCGAAAATGTACAAATTCCTTACTCAATTTCATATTGAGAAGTGATCGATTGTTCACTCAGAAGGAGGAACAGTAGAAAAAACACTTTGCACTTGACACTTTTTCGACCTCGTCATCCCCCCATCGGAATTCAAGAAGTGCCAAGATTCCGCCTAACGTGTACACCCTAACGTGTACACACTAACACAGTTTTACCAAACAAGCTCTCCCCAACACGATAACACAGTTACCACACGTATTACCAAAAGACAGTAGAGATATATATCCTCAGTTTCTCCTGTGAGAACCACAAAAATACAGAAGTGTAGCACGCTAGCCATTTTCACAAGTATAGTAGTTTTCACAATAAATGGTATTGATTGAAGGATTATAATAAAACCAATTAGACCCTTAAGTTGAAAAATCCGAGATGCACATCATAAATGTAAAAGGACCGGATTCAGGTAATTTTGTTTCTCAGAGAGGGATTGTAGAGGATTACAGCTTACACTTCTTGTTCATTTTAGTCTTTGTATTTCATTGGAAGTGTTCACTTGTGTTACAGCGTGCAATAATTTTACAACATTTATTTGTTATTACAGACATTAATAGCAAAGATTTTATACCCCAACGTACAGAATAGGCAGTATGTGGTGTCCGTGGATAAAAAGTAATAGTGCTTCTTCCAGTGGTTCGTTAAAGGAGAATCACTTATCTTGTGACGCGAAAATCATTAAAAAAAATGTGTATAGTTCCTTACTTCAGCAAGGATATAACGCGGGTGCTGCAGCAAAAGTAACCAGTAATTTGACGAAGGTGCCTCTTACTTCAGTTAGACGAATTGTTTAAAATTCCATGGAATCAAGAAAAAAGCGTGAAGATTCCGGTGTCACAAAAAGTCTAAACGACTGGGAAAAATATTTCATAAGGCGAAAAATCTACACTATGTACGATGAGCAGCGTGTCCTCACAATCAAAAGTCTGAAGCAGCGGCTCATCAATGACGAAACTCATATCAACTGTGGCCTCACTAGTCTTTGGCGAGCTCTGTCTGCAATGGGCTTTAAATATCGCAAAATTGACAAGAGACAAGTAATAATGGAATCCACACGTTCAATAAACTGGCGTTCTGAATATATAACGTCAATAAGAAAATACCGGTCTGAAAATTGGCCAATACTCTACCTCGACGAGACGTGGTTTGACACACACACACAGAATCACAATATGACACGCAGGATCAGAGAATGGTTGGATCCCAAACGCTATGCGGCTTTCTGTCAAAAATATTAGGGACTCTTGTGTTGATTATCACGAAGATACGACAGCAGAGCTTTTTGAAGATTGGTTTAAAAATTGTCTGTTACCCAACATTCTGCCAAACAGCGTTATAGTAATGGACAACGCAATCTATCACAGTCGACAATTGCAAAAAATTCCTGGCTCAAAGAATACGAAATTGAAGATTCAAAACTTCATGGCTGCAAATTACATATATTTTGAGGAAAACTATACAAAAAAAGAACTTTTACAAGTGCTGCAGTTATTTTCTTTTAAAAAAACGTATGTTTGTGATGCAATTGCAGAAGAATTGGGAGATACAGTGTTACGACTACCTCCCTACTTCTGCGTGTTCAATCCCAAAGAGCTTATGTGGCACCAACTTAAATCGAGCGTGCGCGGAAAAAATACTTCTTCGACTCTAAGTGATAGTGTGGTAGAAATAATTAGAAACTGTATGAATGACTTTCCTACCGAGAGTTGGAAAAGTTCTGCTAGTCATGTTATAAATGTTGAAAACTCGTACCTTTTGTGAAATCAATTGCGCCAATTATAATCAATTTAGATGAGAATAGCGATAGCGACACTGAACTAAATATAGAATAGAATTGTAACATTTAAATAAATTACTTGTATATCTCCTACATTATGCAAAATTCAAATTTCTTAAGTTCGACCCTGTAGCACATTTGCATCTTTTACCAGATGTTTTTCTATACAATGGGATTAAATTGGGTAGTTCATTGCAGTTAATAAGCCAATACCATTTACTGTGAAAAATACTATACAGGATGTCGGAAATGCTGATAATATTTCATCCTAACGTTATTTACTTAAAGCAAAGCAATCCTCATAAAATACGAATGAGATGTGTTGGGTATTATTGCTGAACCAATTATATTCATTTGAAAAAATGCATTCAACATAAAAATATTTCAATCTCTGCATAGGTGGAAGATGTTTGAAAATAATGACAATGATCACATTTGTAGGGGGCTTCATGAATTTCGTTCATTTGCAATACCTACTTCAAAGTGAAAATTTACTGTAATTAATTTCACCAATAATTATTCATTGTTATTTTATGCATTTATTTTAAATGATTGAAAATTAAATATGTACAAACATTGGCGACATCTTTCGAGAGAAATGATCAACTATCCGCCTCGGTATGTGAAATAATATTACTATTACTATGAGTATGAGTTTAATGTGATTGATTTTACTATTCCATTGTCAGTTGGGTCCTTCGGGAAACACAAAGTACTCTTCATCAGATGACTAAAGGTTAGGTTAGGATATTATATCGATCCATTTTTTTTGTATTGAAATTTTAGAATTGACACAACCCAACAGGCAATTTGGTGGCTGCAATTTCTCAGTTTTCTTGGGTAGTTTTTGAGCGCAGTATCCAAAATAAGTTTCAGATTTTGTATATCATATATTATTTGAGATACGTGATATTGGCCCTTTTCTGAATGAAATAATCTAATTTTTTAATTTATATACATTTTATTTTACTACTTTATTATTCACTCCTACTACGGTACTACCATTGAAAGAAACAAAATTATAAGTGAGTTAATTACCTTTAATACTTACATATAGAAATTAAAAAGCATGGATATATATGAATTTATTTTATAGAAATTTCACTTATGCCGGTCACCAGAACAGCCTCGCTGAAGACTCGAAAAGCAGTCGGCCATCATGTGGCATTCCCATCTTCTTTGATAACGACATTCCATAGTTTTAATTTCCTGTTGTTCTTTCCTTAAATCACTAAGGTATTCTGGAAACCGCTCTGGAGGTAGTGGATTTTTATGCTCACGTTACAACCAAGAGTTTAAAAGTTCGAGAGCATATTTTTCACTGATTGTATTTGATTTTCTGCTTCATGATTTCCAAGAGAATTTTGTACTACTTTGACAAATGAACACCAAGTATTGGATTCAATCTCGTTCATTGATGTTGTAAATTGTGGATCTTTGATAAACTGCCTTATCTGTGGTCAAATATTCCGACTTTCAGTGTTTGTGTACTGATTCCAGGAAACTCAAGCGGCAAGTAATTGAAACAAAGTCCATCTTGGTATGTTCCTGATCATCAGCAATTCGACAAAGTCCTTATTCGAAATGGAAAATTATCTTGCATTTTTTCTCAAGACTATACATCACATTCAATTTCGGTATTTACTTCCGCTTCACCAATAAAAACCCAGATACTTCGATTTCATTTCTCCCTCATGGATTCAATAGAATGCAAACTTTTTCATATGATTCATTTCCTCCCAAAACAATCTAGAAAGAGTTCATAACTCAACTAGTTTGAGTGATAACCTTTAGGGGTGGAACAAATTCTTCACTTTGGATGTTGCTCATTATATTTCAACTAAAATTTATTTTCAGAGTTAGACCTTTTTTTCGAAGAAAATTCAGAACTCTTCTGAGTTGCATTCAGATTTTGGTAGCATTCTGATGTTTATATGAACGGAAGTCGAATCTACAAATAAAATTCATTGTTACTCAATGATTATCATATAAAGACATAATATAACTCTATCGACTCCTCGAATCATTCCTCGACTACAAAAAGTCGAGACACGATTCAAAATAAGCAAATAATCCTTTCCTTTCCAATATAAACCTGGAGAGACGATGGGAAAACCAATTTCTTCCCACAACTTTCAATGTCGCATTAATGAAAGATACTTTCCTCCTATGCATGCGTGAAACGTATCGGTGAAATGGAAATTCGATAGAGAGCAGATATTATGCATGCAGGAGGGGATGTTCCTGTTTTTCTATTCCATCATGTTTATCCAATGTGAATGAGAACATTGGAAAGCGAACGTCCAATATGTTATCGTTATCACGGGTGGAATCTCTACGTCAATATATGCGTGGTGCTTCGGTTTTGCCGACAGTGAAAGTACAAGAAATGAATTCTCGGAAAAAAAACAAATTCTGTCTATTCCTATATTATAAAACGGTATGTACGATATCAGTATGTATCGGTGTACCGAACGAATTTATCATAACAAAGGTAAATTGTGAATCATTTTCCAACCTTTACGTTGATAATAATAATGATTAATGATTTTCACAGAGAATAACAATTGACATTTAGGGGAGCTTCATCAAGTTCGTCTATGTGCAGTGCCTACTTGAAACAACTCATGTACTGGAAATGATCTCACAAATAATTTGTATTTCTTGTTCATTCCATGATATCATTTCCAATAATTGTGAATAAAATAATACCTTCCTGTACAAATCTCGGCAGTAGTTAACATGTCTCTTTCGCAAAATTGCTTACCTCTGTCTATGACATCGGTAAGCAACATATTCTCTTGACAGAACCTATCCCTTTCTGCCTTGGTATGTGATATACTTTTGGAACTCATGATACCCCTCACGAATAACTCTCATATTCCTTCTAGAGAATTGTTCGATCAGTAGCATGATTATTCTAGGTTAGGTCAATTTTGAAAAATTCTCCTTCAATAGGCTAAAGGAACAATTTTCGAGTTGCCAATTATTCGAAAATCGTCCCGGAGCGTAAGCTTGAATGAATTCAAGGCTCTTCATCACTCGAGGAAGACATTTTCTCAACGAGAGCTAAGAAAACACTAATCTTGAAATGCAAGCGTTTGTTGTGTACACACAACAAAATTATCAAGCGCTTGGAGCAAGCGCTGAAAATGAGTACCTGTAACCAGCTTTCTTTGTGAACGCACCCATATCCAGTGAGGCTGGCTACGCCGGAAATGTCTGACAACAGTATGACATCATGAAAACTTGAATTCAAATTATTTTGTTCAATGAAACTCGATCACAGCTTGACCTTTCGTAGCAGTTTATCGAAAATATTCACTGATTGACTGAGAAATGGATAATGATAATAATTCTTCCTTCAACTGATCAATTTGTACACCTGATAATATCAACTCATCTCGAAACATGCCTTTCTTGTACTAGTTGAACGAAAAATTCATCTGGTCAATATCTATGAAAGTGTCAAAAATGAAACTATGGCAAAATTGAAATAGGAGAAACTGCTTATTATAGTTTCTTCAGCATTTCAAAGAGTGAGCATTTTGGTGACCGATATTGTCGAGAAAAAGTATATGATGCTTTTGAACGAAATTAAAGAGCTCCATTGTAACATATTCCCTATTTAACTCAGATCACACACGAAACCGTTGAGTGTGTATTTTATTATACTAAAGAATTCACTGCCGAACTCAAGTTTTCTTGGAATTATTTAAGAAAAGTGGGAACTACTGATCATAAGAATCATAAGATTTTCTTCAGATCTGAATTTCGTTAACAAAAATTTATTGATATTGAACCCCCTCACAGCAAGCGGAGTGATACAAAACAATCGATAGAACATTTGATCTGTTGAATTACCTACAGACCAGTTCTGGGTTTGGTGGACACCAGGGATTCAGTTGTTCACAATTCCATTGCTATGTATATTTATATGGATACCAGGGATTCAGTTGTTCAAAATTCCATGGCTATGTATATTTATATATTTTCCATTAACCAGCTACCAGCGGATCCCTCCTGCGAATGTCAATCATCATAAGTCGAATCTTGCGTCAGGTGAGGATCAAAGAGATTTTATTTTTCTGAATGAAGAGTTGTCCGAATTATTCACTCTATATTACCCTGCAATAGGCTTACAATATTTTTTCATTTCGTTTGGGAATCACATTGTAAAATGTCTTCATCACTCAGTATACCCCGAATCTTCTCTCAGTACACACGCACTTTGTTGTTATTCCTTCCATTAGCATTTCTCGAATTGACTCCATCCGCCCACAAACCGCTAATGCCCATATCAGATTCATGAGATTTCGTACAAGGCTATAGAGTTCCAACCCCAGTCATCGATCTTGTTCAATATCCTTATGGAGCTTTAGTCGGCACAGGAAAGCAATTATCAAAGGATTCTGGTATATAAAGCACGATATCAAAAGGCTAGCAACTGTGTTTCTGAAAAAGTGTCAGCTTTGTGAATGCCCTTCGTTATTTTTCGTCTTTGTGCCTCGAGATTCCATCAAAATTGAGCAGAAGGAAGGCAGTTTGTTACACAAATTGAGTTGTGTCAATTCGACAATAGATCGAAAAAGTATTCTAGGGCATTGTTTTCTTTTACGAACGAAGTTCAACCTTCGAATGCGTGATGTTGCATATCTGATACACATCTCCTTTTATAGTTTATAGGATTTCATTCTACTAAAAAACATGTGTTTTATAATTCCAATTGAACCTTCAGAAATCTACCAACACAAATATATTTTTGGAAATGGAGATGGCAACGCAAATCCCGAGGGGAATCGGATGTGCAATGTGGGAAAGTCGTTCCGTGACATATAAAGGGAAAAGATTCATTTTTGCAAGTGAATTCAGTGTATCCAGTGAACAATTGTGAACTGAAAAAAATCATATAAATGGATTGAGGTGATGAAAAAATTATCAATTGCTAGTTTTTTGTATAGTCTTCAATACTACTCACCAATAAAATGTAAAAAACATGATGCATATATGATACACATAACATTGTTGGAATTTCGGACTAATGCATATATGATACATATCACTTATATGTGATGTTTCACATTTCAGAGAGCAAGGATAAAACACATTTTGTTTCAATGGAAATTAAAACTGTTTCAACCTTTCTAATGAAAATTCAAATATTCATTTCTTGACTGAAAAATTGTGTTAATATGTGCTTGTAGCATTATATATGCAACGAAAAGTGAATTTGAAAAAAGTATACCCACCAAGATTTTATATTATCTGATTTTTTTTAATTTCTCTAAGGACTAAAACCAGCGGTATGACTTTTTCATCAAAAAAAAATTGTGCATCAAACGGTTCAATCGCTTTGGTTTTCTTGGGTATGGTTTCGAATAAATCAGGTATAATTCGGTTGACCACGACTCATTTTCAGATCTGGATAACAACATTAGCAGGTAATTTTGTGATTAGGGGCATTTCGACTTAATCAATCCAGACCCAAATTCATCCTAGGTATTCTTGTTTTGATTGCTTATCCTTCAACTATTTGGTCTTCTCATAACATAATCTAGGTGATTTTTCGGAACGAATGCTCCAGCACAGCGTTTTTTTCCTTCTCATATTCTTTATCAATTCGATAGACTTAGGCACTGATAAAAAAAATATGTATGATTTTGGAATGTATTTTTCCTTTCACGTTGCTTTCTCACATAATATTTAAGTATCAATCGCTCTGGATGAACATGGCATAAGTTTTCGGAAGTCAATTCCTCAACAAATCCGAGGGTTAATGAAACAATGAACCAGAAATTGTCGAAATGATCTTATCACCCTGTTGTACTAGCATTAATTTCAAAAAAAACTTGATTCCTCGGAGAAGACTGTGTATTTATTGAAACAAATAATCCGGAGGACGAAAGATATGGAAAGTGAATATTCACACTACAATTTGAATACGGAATTTTTTCGAATATACACAGGCCGCCTAAATTTTCAGTTTCCTCAACACAATGAGAGCAGAGACACATTCGTCACAAGTTCAAAAGAAGCCGGTATATGTTTTCAGATTCAGACATATATCCATGAACGTGTTCTTGGTTGATAGGTTTTGAATATTTTATGGGAACAAAAAGGAAATAGAATGGTTTCAGTGAAAAGCTGGTAACGTTTGCTGTCATATAGGTATTGGTCCGTTATCGTAGTTATCAATTGTCTGAACGGAATTGAGAAGAACGTATTTTCGTTCATTTCATTTCAATGAGTTTCAGAGATTCACTCTACCAGTAATACCAGTACATTGAAAATTTCTTCAACTTTTCAAATTTTCATTTTGGGGTCGATTTCGACCGATTTTATTTGGTGACCTTCCGAAATATCAAAATGTATGAATGCTGTTTGTTCAGTGTCGATAGATTCCATCTTTCTGAAAACGGATCTATAATAAAACTTTGCTGTTGACACTTCATTCTTACAAACTGAAAAAAAACACTGAAACATATACTGAAACAATACGCAATTCAAAATATCACTTGAATAATTATCGCACTTTCGCCTCTTTATTCCACTCGATCGCGATGTTGATATTCAACTGACTTCTCGCCGTTCCCTGCGTCGGCATATGAAAGTCAATGATTCTGGGATGTTCCGTTCTCAGTTTTTCTCTAACATTCGTGATACATCGCAATAACGGTCGATGGGTGTGCTCTTCTCCCAATTACTTGCTTGGGCGTAGAGAAAGTCATGGGTGTAGAGAACGGATTCATTATTTCCCATAATTGTTATCTATCATCGAATTCGTAGTACTACTTCCCTTCCTGAAGTTATACGCCCCGAACAACAGTCATCCAATTATTCCATATTTGAGGGTCGCATCCAATGTAGGGACTCAGTCTTTCGATATAAATGATTTTCGGTTTGCTTCAAGGTGACATTTGGATTCGGTAGACTAGGTCATTCCTTTCCTTTTCTAGTTATCGGTTATTTAATTCACGTGAATGTTTCTTTGAATTCTGGTTTCTCGAGCTGGTATAGGGACTCTGGGAGAGTATTAAGAGTACTGTCATCCGCAAAGCTATGTACTGAACAAGATGTTTTCTCTAGCAAATCATTGATATGAAGCAGAAACAAAGTGGGCGCCAGAACTGAACCATGTGAAACACCTGCATTTATTGGGAGAATATCAGATGATACCCCATCAACAACTACATACAGAGACCTGTCAGACAAGAAACTCTTCAACAAAGCATACAACCGAGGAGGCAAATCATAAGCCGGCAGTTTGGAGAGGAAACCCCGACGTCAAACTCGATCAAACGCTTTTGAAATATCGATTGAATGCTGCCAAATATTTAGGGTCAATAACCGGTGGCTTCATGTTGAGAACTTTAGCTACCCCAACGGAAACAGAGGTATCAGCTTGTCCCAAACCTTCTGGTTTAAGGAGACATTCACAGGAAATTGTCGATCGGTCAGTTGTGTCTTTTGACCATTCCACCCGATTGGGGATGAAGAGCTGTTGTCCTGGATTTCTTCATTCCCACCAGATCCATCACCCTCCTCCAAATGTTCGACTCGGAATAACAGACCGGATCAGAGTGGGTTTCTAGAGATACCTCATATCTGGACAACAAATTTTGCAGAAGAGCTATCGCAACCGTTTTCGCCTCCCGGTTGGGACAGCTACAGCTTTAGGTCATTTTGAAAAGTCGATTACGACTATTAGGTAATCATTTCCATAAATTATCAAGCTAAGTAGCCCTTGTATGTCCACTATGATCCCCTCAAATGGGCATCCAGAAAGGTACTACTACAATTTTCCCTGAACCTTGGTTTGGGACCAGACTTGAAAGGGCACATGTTGTTTTCACCATTTCGTCACCTCTCGCGTACTCTAGGCAGTGTTCTCTTCATCTCGAAGTGTCCATCGAACGGCTGCCTTGGAGTTTTTCAATCACGTTTGTTTTTCATTAGGACTTTTCCATTTTCTAGTGATTGAGTCATCTCGATACACGCAGCGAGCCCCATTGAAGCCGGTAGCTGATTGCCCAGGTTTTTCAATCTTCTGCCACTGCGCTCTTGTTTTTCAGGTATGGGTCGCTTTTCTGACTTTGGAAAAACATCCATCTTCCGTCTTTTGGCACTGGCAAGACTTGCAGCCTCATGTCTAGGAAAGCTATCCCTGAGAGACAAATTTATCCTTTCCAATGGCGTTTCTCCAAGTCATATGAGTGCTGTTCCTCTAGCCATCTTGCGAGCTATTCCTCAGGGATCTTGATGTAGAAAAGCCACTGTAACGCAGAATGGTCGGTTCCAAGAAGAAACTTCCGGCTGTAAATGAATGAATGGTAGTATTTTACGGCTTTCACAACTGCAAGGAGTTTCTTTCTGGTAAAGCAGTACTTCTTTTTTGTCTTTCCCAACGTTTCGCTGAAATAGATGTTAGCTAATTCTTCACCTCCTTGCGCCTATAATAAAACGGCTAATGAGCCATTATGGCAAGCATCAGTGTCAACGATAGAAAAAACTGTCTTCCTTCAAGTTTGCCAGGATTGGATCTTGCTGAGCATCTCGCTATATTTCCGAAGTCCTAACCAGTCGACAGTAGTTGCTACAGAGTCCAAAAAAGCTCATGTCTTCCTGCTTGTTTTTCGGTATCGACCTTTTTTTCTGTACTACTATGATCTTCCGGATCAGTCGCACCGTTTGAGGACACGACGTTCCCTAGGAAATTAACACCTAGTTGAAAGACGACGCATTTCTTGGGATTCAGATGCAAGTTTCGAATTTCTCTCCATCACGATTATGCCGTCGAGGTAAACCAGGCATGTCTCCCACTTCCCATTAATCGTTATATTCTGTTTAATATGTGTCCTGAAATTCAAGTTATGGATAATTCACAGACAAAAAAAAATCCTAGGATCAGATGCTGAAATTCTCCACTGAATATTGAAATCATCCTTGACAATATTTCGATAGATAACATGTTTTAGTCCTGATGAAATTAGTTCCATGGAATACAAAAGAGTAAATTTTTCTATTGAAATATCCCGAATAGTTTCTCGAAACGAGGGAACGAAGTGAATATTCAATTAAACATGGGTGACAAAACAAACTTGTTTGCATTCCACAACAACAAACAATTGAACAGTTCAATTGGACTGAATAATTCAACTTGCGGTTGGAAGCATTGTTTCCTTGCACAAATATACTGAGTAATTTCGATTCAGATGTCTTGTTCAATTTATTCGTTTTCCAGTGATTGTGCACGGATTCATTTCCTGTTGGTTGCAATGGGTCTTGGTAGGTCAAGGTTAAAACACATAATATACATGAAATTCAGGCTACGAGATTGTTCTCTCTTGAATGATACAATTTCGGCCCGGAAGTTTTGATTCCATTTCATGTTTTTCTCTGAAAAAAAATAATTTCCATTTGCAATGCTATTATTCAGTTTTGCATTTCGATATTTTTCTCATTTCAAAAATAATCCACATTTTTCCACATGTAGAAATGGTGAGTTGAATATAATTATGGTTAGAGAATGTTCGGTGGACCATTAAATTTGCTTCTGTTGTTAGTTCAAGGTTTATCTAATAAATTGACCACTGTTGCAATGAGCAAACACAAACCAGCATGATTTTTGAATCTGGTGCCAACTATTTTCCATATATTGTATCAGAA
The DNA here is from genome assembly GCA_032362365.1 of Zygogramma bicolorata. Classification (NCBI taxonomy): domain Eukaryota; kingdom Metazoa; phylum Arthropoda; class Insecta; order Coleoptera; family Chrysomelidae; genus Zygogramma; species Zygogramma bicolorata. The sequence goes on from JAVJAQ010005910.1 coordinate 500,787, forward strand.
ATACTATATTTCATTGGGAGTCGAGAAAATATTCTATTTCCGTGCGCGGCAGTTTTCTGGAAGTCTTGCTGCACAGAAAAATAGTTCATGTATTTAGGTAATGATCGATTTTTTGCATTATATCTACCTGAAAATCACAGAGTTTGGAAAACATTTGATTTCTACTGAAAATATTGAAATATTTTCCAAAACAAGCGTTTTTTATCATGTTATCAGGGAAATATACATTCAATTTGCGATTTCGGAGGAACTCTCATCAACATATCATTTTATTCTGAAATGTATTATGGCAGCTTATAAAATTAGTGCACAGTAAAATCCCCCGTGCGGACGCACGGAAAAAGCCAGCTTTTGGTGTACTAATTATTCAGATAAGTATAATTTATACCACTCATTTGAATGCCAAATCAGATATTTGCGTTTCCAACAGCTCGCATACCCCTTTTACTATAGACTACCAGCTAGTGGTTGTATCATGGACAGGAAATATACCTATAAGAATTCATGTCCTCAAAGCAGATATTTGCCCAAAAGATGATGTAATTGTTGAAAGAAGATGAGATTAGTGAGATATAAATTGATCGAGAACATTTATCACTTATGTCGAAGTAATCATCATATGGGAAAAGTCTTCTATCGAAGAATATACACTCAAAACTAAAATTGGGCCCTATATTCGAATATCTTATGATAGGTACATTCCTCAGGGCCCTACTTTCCACAAGTAGAAAACTTATGAGTCCTGATAATCTTGCTTTATGCATTGCGGTAATCGACGCGACAAAACTAAAAAAATTCTTATCAAGAAAGAGAATTTTCTAGAGATGAGTTCATCAGTCCCCGAAAAAATCATCTAGACAATATCTGGTAAAATGTTATTCCAAATCATATTCTGCAAAAGGTAGAAAAGCTCCAATTACAGTAGAAGGTCGAAATTCCTTATCGATGTACGATATAAAACAGGAAATCTTCATCTCCACATTTTCCAAAATTAGTTTTTTCGGTTTTTTGCAAAATTTCAAATTCGACAGATAAAATGCGACAACTGGGTGGGGCCCTCTTTCACTCATTTTGTAGCAGAAACTTACTCAATATTCGAATTTCAATGATATATATCTTCTTAACAAGCGATATCTCGGTTATTGGAAGAGATAGAATAATAAAATACTGGCATCATGTCGACAACAAATGGGCTTTTAGGAAACACAATCGAAATACTACGATCTCGATTGTACGCTCAAAGAGACACTCCCACTTCTACTTTCAAAAACGACTTCCCCCATTATTTTCACAGGAATAGAATCATTAACATCATTCTACATATGGCGACAAACTAATTTTGGATCATAACTAGCTTGATATTTTGTTCTTAAACTTGCTTCATCATCGCACTTTTCGTTTGTATACAAAAAATTTTTACAGAACACTATGCGTATATAGTTTTTCCTGCATAATCGTTATCACAACATGCAGAAAAAATATGTTTTTATTTAGTTCCGAAGCAACGGATGCCCATAATATTAACGTGGAAATATAGCTTGACTTTTCATTATTTCTCGATCATTTTGAAATGAACTGGCCCAGTTTTTTCCAGGATAATAGGCGTGACATGAGAGATGGGGTGAGAGGTACATTCTGAAGGATAACATGGTGAGAAAAAATCCTGAAAACATTGTTTTTTTACAAAAAAGGTGCAATAATGGGGAAAGTTTTCGAAGATCAACAGGGATGATCAAAGATGTAATAAATCTATATCTGCAAAAATAATTAGGAGGTTCCATTTGGAAATATTGAGGTGGGTGTGACTTTTCGAACGTACAATCGAGAACGAAGTATTTTAAGTCTGTTTTGTGAGAAGCCCATTCGAAGTTCGACATATTGTCAATTTTATATTATTCCTTCTCTTCCAATTACCAAAATATCGCTCGTTGAGAAAATTATCGGACACCCGTTATAGTTATAAAGAACACAAGCAATATATTGATATTATTGGCGGATATACACCGCTTGCATATTTGGCGGAGCCTCTATATTTCGAAGATATTGCTGTATGTTATGGAAATTACCTAATTATCGATTAGTTGGTGAAGTATGAAGTATGAAGCCAAACAACCCAAAATTCCGCAAACTTGGTATTATTGCTATTTCCCCTTGGTATTGTTGTATGGATTCACAGTGTCACAATGCAGTAGTTGTTTCAAATCAAAATACAGTTGCGTTTTTCAATTATGACTTATCCATGTATTTTTTAATGAAGTATTATGTCGTGTGGCATAATCTACATTGAGAATTATTTTTTCACACTCATAGATTTGGTGAGTATTTCACAAATCATTTTCCGATAAAGATTATATCGAAAAAACAATCATTTTCACTTATTATGATTTATCTTTGATTATTATACACACTTGTTTCGCTATACAAGGGTAAATTCAGATTTCAATATTATAAAGAAAAATTCTGTTATTATGAATACATAAGAGTGAGAAGGAATTTGTCAGTTGATACATTGAAAATATAGTCCTCTGTTCATTAATAATGTCAAACCTAGAATATGCGTCCATCCTGTGGTTTCCCTCATACTGGGTTCATGAAATGTCATTCGAGTGACTTCAGAATGAGTTTTGCCACATTTTACCATTGCTTACAACATGACATCCTTTCAACCCTGAATTGAACATCTCTGGAAAATAGGAGAATACAAAAATTGCTTCATGTTCCTATACAAATTGTTAGCAGGTAACTATTCTTGCCCTCAGCTATTGAACACAGTCAATCTCAATGTCAGACGAAGAGAAATTAAGGATGATAAAACGATCTTTATAGTCCACAGATCTTTGAGAAATCAGAGATTCAATAGTCTGATGACATGAATGTTTGAAGGAGGCTAATGAATCAGCAAATAATTTCTCTACAAACTCTGTCGTGGCATTCAAAGCTTCCGTAATCAATCATGTTTCCACCATTCAGCACTACAAAATTTTTATGATACCACAATATTTTGATATTTCATCTATCACTTCACAATTATTATTATTTCCACTGTTATATTCAGCAACATTGTAATCTAGATATCCAGAGTTCCTAATATTTTGTACTCATCTGGTTGTACTCATCACTCACCTTCTAATTTTTGAAGGAATATTCCATTTTTCATTTGCAATATTTAATTTCTTTAAATTCATATAAAAAATGACTTGGCGTTCTTCATTCGACAAACAACATTGACAATTTGATGTTTAAATTGTTACATTGGTAATTGTCTTGACAGCATATGAGATATGTGTTGAACATAGATTAAACAAGTAATATTTATTGAAGTGAATTGATCACAAGACATTTTTAGGTGCTAGTAACTTCAAGCTTCCGTTTAGCGTTCGAATGCACCGCAATAATTTTTGACAGTTTATCAATTATTATTTGAAGATTCACGGTCTGAATGAATTATAGTAACAATGAAGGGGCCAAAATACGATAATCGACGAACACCTGAACAATGTGGAAATGAGTTTTGCTATGTCCTGACAGGTTTTGTATCAGTATCTAGATACTGGACAAATATAGTTTTTCCTAATTAACTCAAATCCAACAGGAACGTATTCTAAAGTTTGCTGAAAACAAATCAGGGATTGCCTCATTTTCCATGTTATAATTTTTGTGGAATTCCACTGTTGGGAGTGTAATAGAAGTTTCACAGTTGGATCTAGTCATTCAAAGACACAAGATGACTAATGTTTTTCATAATTGGTCACTATATTCATTCGATTTCGTTTCTCGTGGTAGCCAGGTAGCTGGTAATGATGATAATATTTGTCGGAGTGTCTTATCTGTTGTATAGTTCCAAATATTCAGATTCAAAAATATAATCGCCAACTAAAAAGAAGAAATAAGGGTTGATAATGTTATTTGGGCCGATACCTATCTTGAGAATTTTTCTTGCATCTGCATCATAATACACCAGTCCAAACTCGACTGAAATTTCACCAATGCCGTTCATTCTCAGGATGGATTCCAGATCATGTCACCAGTTCATGCCTCTGCAGCAGCACATATTCCTGCTGGGTTGATCCGACTCCCAAAACATTCACGGAAGATCTGTTCGCAAAGGTAAATCTCCTTTTCTACGATCAACGATAATCAGTCCTCTGGAATGGAAGGCGAATCTTGTAATTCACGATGTACTTCACATTACAGGAAAGCAATCCATCGCGGAGTGCACTTAGTCTGAACTGAATGCAATATATGTCGCTCCTCTGTATATATCAGCTGGCGAATTGGAGCGGAAATAGTTTCAATTTTGTCTGTATGCCAGGAAATTCGCTTATGAAATTCTATGGTAATTGAATTAATTGACGTGCTTATAACGGTGAGAGCGCATAGGGATGATTGGAATCATTGTTCAATATTGCATGAGTTATTCGATTAGTATACATTTTATGCTTCCAGCATGGGCTCAGTTCAATTCACTTGTGGATTATTCATAAATTAATGCGAGTTCAAATGTTATGGAAAAAACGTCTAGTGCCTTTGAATTCAGAATATTCATTTTTCCATGCAGAGGTTATTCAAGGTTCATAATGTCCACATAAATAATTCAGGAGACCAGGAATGAAATGGCAAGGAAATACAAATGATCAGCTTTGAAGTGATATATTTTCTCAATGTCACTTTCATGTCAGTTTGAATAGACTGGCTGAAGATTCTTCAATCCTTTCGAAATCTTCCATCATGCATAATTAACGATTATGTCAATAATTTGATCGGGTGACGACAATCTTAAACATCAAGACAAAAAAAACATTTCTCTTATCCATTTAGATGTCAGATATTTGCGTTTTAATGAATTGACATTTCAGACCTGATCGGTGGGGGTTCAATAAAATTCCAAGAAACCCCTTCGTGTTTGTATGTATGTGAAAAAAGGACTTGGAGCATTTCTTGTACGCCATCTACACCATGATGTCGATTTTTCCGTTTACTTGACAATGCACGACAAAGTTTTCTCTGACGGATAAAATAGGTGCATATTCGTGTTTATCAGTTCAAATGAAATACTGGTAAAATGGAGCCTCAATATATAGTTGACAATAAAAGATAATACAAGAAATGAAAGATTTGGCATTAAGATAATCTTCGAAATATGAATGATCTACGATATCGATAAAAATTTCACTTGTTATTTTGAATTGATTGCCACAGTAGTATCCACCCTTCGAATGATATTTTCATATGGTTGACTAACTATATATCTCTATAAACAATGATTGTATTCCATTAAATATAAATGTTATATTCGCGAGATAACTCTGAAATGATAACTAGGCTTATAACACCCTCTACTCCATTTTCTATATTGTGCAGTTGTACGCTTTTTGTTCTTTAGGGGTGAAAATTACCCCTAATTTCAAAAATTATAAAATAACATTGAAAACCTGAATATGGGTAAAAATAGTTTGATAATGATTGTTTCATGCTTTAGGATACAATTTCATAATCTTCAACCTATCCTTGTTATAAACTACCCTTAAATTGAAATTTTCATAATATGTCTTCGAAATTTAGAATACACTGGTGAGAAATCAACGAAATAAACACTTACACCCGCGAGCATTACAACGTATAACGGCCGAATATACCGGTTATGTAGATTACTACGCTCCGAAGCGGGTAATTCAAATTTTAAAAAAATTTATCGGTTATTTTTCGGTTTTTTAAGCATGGCTCCTTCATTTTGGGTAATATAAATTTTTTTCCGAAAGGATTTTTAGGAACTTTTCAAGAGCTATAAGACTACGTGAATGAAATAACTCAAGATCCCTTGATTTTCAAATGGGAAGAGTTCAAAGCGCTTGACTAAGGTGACTTCGATCGTAAATGTAGGTGTTAAACGGCTATATCTCGCCAAATAATTACTTGACAAAAAATCAAAAAAGCCACAATTCAGTACTGTATCGTTTTTTTCGTATCTTTAGTATTTTAAGAGATGTTTATAAAAAAAAGGTTAAAAACACGAAATTGAAAAAATCGTTTTCTCTTTAAACTCCATTTTTTTTCAAATTAGGCATTTTAAATTGGTTCAACTTGGTGGGTGTGATAATAGTACATATATAAAGAAAATCACAGAAGGGTGGTGATCAATTTTA
>JAVJAQ010005911.1:0-121383 GCA_032362365.1 Zygogramma bicolorata
ACTTATATTGATCAGCAATATGTGAGACTAGTGAATATGTAACAAAGACCAGAGATTTACTATTCGAGACTGATTTGTATCTGAACAAGAATGTGTTGACAGGTGAGAAGTTAAAACGACCCTCTATTTTTCTTCAAATATCTCACATCAGTAGGTACCTCCATTAATGCAATACGGGGAAGTTGAATTCTACTGAGAAAAGCTAGAGCAACTGACACTGCTCAGGAAATCAACCACAAATAGTAAGGATCAAATGATATCAAATGATGAGTTTGCCCAAATCCATTCATATATACAGCAGAGGAATACATCTTTCTCGTTTAGACTTTGAGCTGGGTTTTACTTAATCCAAGCGAATGTTTTTGTTAAATTGAAAGAGAAATGGCAACATACAGTTTGAAGTTATGCGAATAGGGCTAACTCGAACCTTATCCATCACCAACAATCCAGAACGGTGTCTGCAAAAGACGTGAATTGATGACCCCTAACTTCACGAAAGGGGAATTATATGAAGGTATATTCAATTCCAAAAAGGACCCCGAACATCAGCCACAGGAGTCATATTCCTTCTCCGTTTCAGTTTTAGGTAATTTGATAATGATAGACATATCTCATTGGATGGAAATATCGAAGTTTTCTTGTTACCAGCAACAGACATCATTTACGGAGAATGTAGAATCGTTATTTTGTTTTGTATCCACAAACAATTGCGGTTGGAGTTGTCAGCATTTCATAAACAATATAGGATAATATTATTCTACAGTAATTGAGATCCAATATAAATATATTTCCTCTTGCTGAACACTGCATTGAAATAGGTTGTCCAGCTTGCTCATCATCAAATCATAGTAAGCATTGGTAGAAAACAATTTTGTGAAAATGAAAATAAAGATATCGATATAATTGATAATAGAAACCATAACATCTTACAGAAAATGTTGCAATTATCCTTCACGTCGATATTTCTAAGGGCGTTGCCATTTTCAATTCATTAGCATATCCTTCCCATAACTTCTTTGGCAGCACCTCATTTAGCACATTGTCTCCAGTTTCCTTGATAAATAAATGTTCATCTGCATAAAACAGATTCATATTCCTCATGGAACAAAGAAAGTTATTAGTTCCTCATTAAATCTTCTGCCTCAGCTCCCAAGTGGCATAAAATCAACATGTTGGTATAATACATGGTGAAATACCATCATAAATGATGACAGAACATCTCAAAACTCATAAAATATTCAGTCCGAGCAAAGTGAAATTTCTGAAAGGCTCCTTTACCCATCTCATATTTAATTTTTCACAAGCCGTCAAATTATTAATATATTCTTTGTTATTCTTTCTAAAACAATTCCCCTTGATATCTCTCAGGTAGAATCTACCGCTTTCATTCGTTGGGAGAAACCTTCATAATTTAATACTGATTAATAAATATATCTGACCTGACAAGAAGCACAGGGTGGTCGCTGCAGGGTTTATATCAGATTCCATTTTTAGCTGTTGACAGGTCCAGAAAGGTGGTTTCAACTAATAAGAGTTTCATTTAATCTTCCAAAATAGGCGGCAGGTATTCTTTTCGGATGTGAAAAAGCTGCAGCAGATATTCGAGAATTGAAGAAGAAAAAAAATGAACATTCGAATATTTTTCAATTCAATTGACTATTGGTTTAAATAGATCCGTTTTTCTCAAATGAAAAGTGTAGAGATTTATCAAGAAGAAATCGTGTTTCGACACATATTGTTGTTTTTTTTAAATGGGTATCTGAAAAAAGTTTTTTTCACTTAGTTCAAGGTACTGAAGAGTAATTTTGACGGGAAGGAAAAAAATCCCACACAGTTGAATCAACCAATGCTCAAACAGCATTTGCAGACTAAGTTGGCATTATCATAAATGAAAAATATCTTCCTGGAGATTCCAATGCGGTTGGAGAAATGCGCTACGTGTCTTTCTATTTACAATCAGTGTGATTGTATTCCAGTCCATTGTAGAAATGAATATGTAATAGCTATACACTTCATACCATTACACAAATTCCTTATCAGAGCTGCTGAGATAATTTAAAAAATCGGTCTTCCTATCATGTCACTCGAAGAGGGGCTCTTCCAATACAGAAATCTAATACTTTATGGTCAAAGAATAAGATTGGACAAAAGTGCCACAACTTACCGAATTTTAAAGAAGATACTACATTCGAACGTTATTTCTTGAGATAAGGATCTGAATAGCGAATTATTGGATCCAAAATTCAACCAATATTTCTATGAACGAACTGGGAGGCGTAGCGACGATAAAATGGTAATAAAAAACTCGACAGGAATCACAATCTCGTGAAAATGGAAAGTTAATTCGGAGAAGTTTGTATGGTTTCAAATCTCCATAGGAGCATTGAAAACTAAAATAAGTTTCTGAAACATAAACGAATAAATATATCATATATTAGTGCTTGGTTTATTTTTTGGTGTGCAATAGTAAAAAAGACTAAAAGTATGCCCATTTACACTTGTATAATTTCCTTATCAACTTAGTGTTTCCCCTAAGCCTAAAGTCACATTTTCTGATTATCTTAACAACTTCCTCTTTGTGAATCTTTGACTTTTCTGAAAGATAGAAGTAGTAAAAAGTTTATAGTTATCAATCCCATATGAACCTCGGTACATTTTCTAATTATCTTAACAACTTCCTCTTTGTGAATCTTTGACTTTTCTGAAAGGTAGAAGTAGTAAAAAGTTTATAGTTATCAATCCCATATGAACCTCAGTACAATTGAAGATTGGAAGATATTATCAAGTAAATATGAGAGATGCATATAAAAAATCTTATAAATCACAACAGCACCTTGGTAACCTAATGGTTGAATGAGAGAACACAGAGAAATCGGGAATTCATGAAATCACTTGTCAAGATTACAACATTGGCCAGAGCCGACATGCCATAAAAAACGTTTCGAAAAGAATTATGCAAATATGACATACGGAAGGGTGGGCAGGTCTAGTGTCGCCCAGCATGCTCTGGATAGCGATCAGAGAGTTGGCGAAAGCAAGCTGAGACTGATTAAGAATGTGCAAGACACAAGGCTACTCGATGCTTTCGAGAGAAATAGCAAAAAGTAAAATAGAATTAATGGTGAAAAAGACATCCCTTTCGGCCCGCTCTTTAGTTTATTGTTCAGGAATTATTAACAATGATTTTTAGTAGTGAACAGAAGAATTCCATATCAGACCAAGAAAAAACTGCATGTAGTTTTTGCACTACCTTAGCTAATCCTAGTCTTCAAATTTAGTATCAGTTTTATTCTCCTGAAGATGCTGAACTTGTTATTGATAAGCGCGTGGAGTGCAAATAATATCAATTTGATGTTGGTGTAATTGATACCTATAAAAAGTTTTACTCCACAAGTTTTAATCGTTTATTAGGTACAACGGAAGTCTATGTTCTGATGATACCAGCCCCACACAAATCGTAAATATTGTCGGCAGTTATCTCATTGTTATTTTCTGGAAAAACACACGGGAAACGTAACAGAAACTGACAAAATGAAACTCACGAGATCTGTTTTGAATGATGCTCTGGATTTGAAAGTTGTGGAGGCGAGAGATGTGAGTTATGGCTGTTGGAAAAATATGGAGAATGTAAACTGGAGTTTATAACATTTTTATTCATAAACAAGGGTTGTTTTGCGAAAGGCGCTGGAAGTTGGTTTTATTCAATTATCTCTCCAATTCTGACAATTTATATGCGGTTCTGGTGAGCTCTTGATATATGAAGGGGTACCAAATAATACGCTTTATGGTGATGCCTCAGATATTCATTTTTTTATAAAATTGAATTATCTCGTGACTCTTTCGTTATGCTCTGACACGACCACCTTCAAGTCGATACAAATGAATAATCGGACACCGATAATCAAAATATAGAAGAACGTCTATATTTGATAGAAAGTTTTTTATTTATTCAATGTAACGTTTAGTATACTGTTGAAAATGTTCCATCCTATATCATATGCAGAATTCCATGAGCTATTCACTGAATTTGTGAGGAAGCTCCATTTGCCCACCCTCTTCCTAGAGACCTTTTCCCGCCTTGTGACTTTCACTAATGGCCATAAATCATTGGAAACAGACCAGCCATCACTTCCGTTCGTAGGTTGTTAATGAATAATGAATGCATAATGAATGGACATAGGAATTTGGAGATTCTGTAGGTGAAACGAGGCAATTGGTTGTTGTGTGCAATATGGATGAAAAACTGGTCAAGAAGTAATAAATCATCATAATCAACTGTTCCACCACCTTGAATCGAGGAGTTCAGTCTTCTTTATCTTGGAAGTGAAGTTACAAATTATATAACCGTCAAGATCAGCGACGGAATAATAATAATGATAGAGTTTCAGTCTTTGAAAAATGAATAGAAACAGTGATAATTTGATGGTTGCTTTCGTTAATATTTATTTTTTATTCGCCTGTCAACATCAAACACAAACGTCTGCTGCAGTCTCACTCTTATGATTGAAAAATGAATGTGTGAAATAAAAATTCAGTGGTGAATAAACTGTCATTCCTGAATGTTTCGAATAAACACTGAATAGAGTCGTTTATTGACAACCCATCAAATATAGGGACTTCAGCTTGGAGAGGAGTCGGCATTACAAAACAAAAATAATTTTATTCCATCATTACTTTCACTCTTCCTGAAAAGTTGATGTCATCAAAAACAAAGACCTCACTCCTGACACGAATTCGTTATGTGCCGAACTCTCCAACTTGATGAGTTTTCAGAAAAATTCAAACAGTAATTTTCGATACCGCGGTTCGAGAGGGTGAAATATTTCGAGCGATTACCTCTCTCGTTACAAGCTTTGAAAAAAATCGTACGTCGAGTCCAATCATAAGCTTTATTAATAGCATTGGTTTAGCCGAGAGTGGTTTCATTCCAAACCAAACAATGAAGTGGAAACGTTCTGTTTTTATCGGAGCGTAACCTCGTTATTGCCAATATTCGTGACAAATCGTCAGATAAGTTGGCCAGGTCTGTAAATTGAGGGACCGCTTCCGGAACCTACTCCAGTTACGGGGGATGTTTTCCAAATGACTGTTTTACAAATCCATTGAATTAATTTTGTATAGGGGTATCGAATTTCTTGTTGGAAAATATTCGAAGGTCTATTCGCAACTATTTTCGATGTGAAATTCTTAAACTATGATAACCATGAACACACATAGGGATGATCAGTAGCTTAGACGAAAATATCCACCATATTCAATGTTCTGAGGAAGGTTGTTGAATTTTTGTTTTGGTGAAATGCATTACCAATGAAATAAGTGATGATAATTGCCTTCAACTTTGACTCCACCATTGATATGTGGGGTTTGAATGGTTTCGTTGCTCTATTCCGACAGATTCATCATTTTTGTGTTCAGGAACAGGATTATTTTTGTGAACAGAAAAAAGTTTTGAGGAGGTGAATTTTAGCTTTCTCTTCTGCAAAAAGATTTCAGAACTCCTATACAGGAAGTAACATCAACCATTTTGCAGAAACTCATTCTCAGACACTGACAAGCTGAAGGATATTTTACTCTGAGCGAAACAAACTTATCTGGGTGTGAGAATGAAATGTGATCCCGATCGACCCTATGAATGATATTTCTGCAATCTACTTTCTATTCGTTAGATTATATCTGCTAGTTAGTAATGCTTGCCTTTTAGTATTAGTTTCAAAAGTTTAGTATTCTTTTCACATTGACTTGGGAAAGAAAAAAATCTTTAATTTCATTTGCGTTCCATCAAGCAAGTGAGTTAGCACAACTGTTGAGATTTTTGACAAGAATTTATCTGTCGTATTGGAGAATGACTTTGCCGAATTTCGTGGTTGACGGGTCCGCGTATAAACATGCTGCTAAATTATGGTGTAGATAATTTAGTAACAAGGCCTTATACTGGGATACTTCAGTGAAGTCAATTAGTTTGTTATAAAAAAGCATAAATAACAAAGTCGATTTTTTTATTATTGTTATTATTGTATTGTTTAATGAGTCTATTAAGAGTGATATTGAATTTGTGCACCATTTACCATAATTTGAGTTGGCAAACTTATGTTTATGGGTATTAGTCATTTATGTTGAAATCGAGTGTGACCATTATTCCATCCTATACAATAAATAGAAGCTCTGCTATGATCTCGGCTATGTATAATAATAAAGTTTATTTAGCTATTAAGCTACTGAATACAATTATCTTATAACATGGAATGTAAAATATTGATTATGAACATTAAAAATACAATGGAATATATTATTTTCACAAGTACACTCTGTATAAAATTCAATAAAATCAATCAATCAATAAATGTAAAAATCATTATTTCAGTCTATGATATTTATTCTGGAAACGAAAAATCCAAATTTTTCAGAAGTCAATGCGTGATTCAATATGGGAAGAGCACTACTTATGAGTTCAGTACAAGATTTTTTTTCTCCTTCAGTCAATTTTGTTTCATTCATTTTTGAAAACTTAAGAATGCCTCTTTCGTGGATGTAATCACTCTGATTTTGAAGTAAAAAAATACTTTATACTCCGAGATCAACAACAAAAAAAATACCAAAAATAACCTGAGTTGATTATAAGGAGATATTGATCATTGCTGTGACATCTGAAGGAAGAGACAAAAAGTATTTTATCAGAATATGGCAACTGTATATTTCAATTATTGTAGTTTCTTATTATTCTCAGAATACGTTTCTTGGACTAACCATTTTTCTAAGCGAACCATGCGAAGGTTGAAACATTTGAACAAAACAAAATTACAACAAAAATTAAAGGAAAATTCATTACGTGAGTCCACTAGAATAGCTTTTTCAGATTTACCATGTCGGGTACCACAACAGCTTCTAAAACTCTCCTGAAGGCTTGAAGAGAAGTTATTATGTAGTGAAAAACGTGGCAGTTTTGAGAACTCTTTTGTAAAAATCAGTAAATGAAGAGTTATTCAATTATGTTATCATAGATTTTTGGCAAGTATCGGCCAATTCCGACAGTTACTTTTCAATTAGATATTAGCAGTAGTTGATATTAGACAAAGTGTTAATGTCTTTTTTATTGCAGAGAGACGTAGTTAGAGAGTCTCACAATTCGTTCTAGCGTTTATTGGATTCCATTGTGTGTTATTGAAACAACCAATCTCATTTCAGGAACATTTTTGTTTTTTCATTTTGAATGATAATAGGGAGAAATATCTCCTGAGAAATAAGTAACATGAAAAACCGAAACCTAGCTGATTCTGTTTATTTTTTTTGGTTTGTTTACTGTCTTCCATAGGTTGTTACTCCTGACGTTTCGCTTACAGCTGTGGTAGGAATTATCAAATTTACGTTCTTCAAAATCTATGTGTTGATATGTAGAAACGTGTATATCATTCATTGAAATGTTTGATTCATTGATCATTTTATCCGAAGGATATATAGCTCAATGCTTCGACAACTCTTCGGCCTGCCCTCGTATCGGCGACCAAACATTATCCGCAGCGGCCCCAAAGTGCAGCAATTCGTAAACGTGTACCGAAGTTGTTAGGTTAGGTCGGTCGACATACCGCATACACGGCAAAATAAAAGGAATTGATTCGAACGACCGCGTTATTTGAAATCCACCGGATATTACATTTTTCCTTTGAACTTTTTCGGAGCGAATATATCGTGTTTGTGTCGTATTTCCGGTATGGTGCTTTAATGGAGTGCTGCTGCTGCTGCTACTGCTGTTGCTGAACTCCAAATACTCGAGTGAACGCTTCGCGTGGCGCTTTTATTGCGATATGGGTAGTTCTCCTGATTTATATTTGATTAGGAGGAAAATTGAGTTTCCAGTTCGGCTGCGATGGTTTTCGTACAAATTGGCAATGAAGTGACCTGAAACTCAATTGGGAGAGTTGTTGGGAGCATCGATGGTCTAAAAAAGGCTTTTTCCGATGGGAAAGGTTTGTGTTCAGTCATCTGGCTCGGTTCAGTATACATTCTCGTTGAAATTCCTGATGCAAATATGTAGAAAAATATGAAGGTTTCAATAAGTAACAAATTATAGATAAATAGAAAGAACTTAGTAAACATATTTGCCCAGTGAAAGATGCCTTGTAAACATTCGAATTGGTAAAGTGATATATATATATATATATATATATATATATATATATATATATATATATATATATATTCGTAATAGAACTCAACAGATAATTTCAGGCTTACTTCGTTACTCTACTCTAAAAGAGCTTCGGAATTATTCACAGATTTCATTTAAAATAATAACTGTTTATTGCCCAACAAGTTTCATCCAATTCGAGAGGGAAACAACTAGCTAAATTCTGTACAAGATTTAAAATCTTTCAAAGACTTAAACGCATGACTTAAAGACTTAAAGGCATGACTTAAAGACTTAAACGCATGACTTAAAGACTTAAAATGATGACTTAAATGACTTAAAATTTTTAGGTGTACAAGATTGAAAGAAGATGTTTCCCCCTCGATCCAATTATAGAACATAGAGTAAATATCAGTACAGTAAATAATGAACACGAAAATAATAGAAACAGTAAAATGTTGTCATTATTTTATATTCACTATATTATATCGGTAGTGGAAAACATTCAGGTATTCTGAATCAAACAGTTATTGTGAAGTCTGATCAACCACAATAGAGATGTATTCTGGAAACTCCAATCTTCATGATCCAAGTAAATGATACAATTCATTGCCTACCAATGCTACGGTCAGTATGTCAGCAGAAACTACTAGCTTGCATCAGAATGCAAACAATACTGTGAACGAAAAGTTGTTGTGAAATATATTGCTGAATCATAGCTAGTCAATGTAATTATTTTTGATATTTATAAAAACAAATCGGATCACGTTGTTGAACATGACGGAAACTAGGGATGATGCAAAGCTGTGCATGAAACCTTCCCGTTTAATATACATTAAAAAACAGCTCAGTTTGAATATTGATCTTGTACTGGCAAAAAACTTCACTACAATAAATACCCATGTCACTTCAGATTTGTTCCGATTGAAGAGCAGATTGGTTTCATTTGGTGAAAATACTGAAGTAGTTATGCACATGTCAAAAAATTTAAACACAGAAACAAAATCCTCGTCCAAGAAAAAAGTGTACAATCGATAAAAGCGATGGATAGGAGAGAGTGATGACAATTTATTTTTTTCACTTCAACCATTTCTTGCATTTGGTTAGGAGTTCGATCGTCAGTATCTCTAGGCGATTTACCAGTAGTATTTCAGTTATCCTCAAATAACCTATCTCGCGACTTATCATATCAAAAACTTAACGTGCTTTGAGAATATTATGAAAGAGTTTCGAAAACGGAAGCGGATTTGGTTTCCGAAACCTCAACGATGAGTATTTTGATAAATATTAGTTGTTGTATTTTTTTGGTAGTCAAATTTGAGGAATAACAGAAGTTGATGACTAATATAGAGCGTGTTCCATTCAGAAGTTTTCAATTTACGATGCAACTTATCGTGATATATTTAAAATTTGCCCTTCTACACTTGTATAGATTTCAATATTATCCCTAATCTTTTCATATCGTGGTAGGTTGAGAACAAAGAAACTACGAAGATAGAATCCATCCTCCAGAAAATAATGGCAGTACTTGAAAATATTCATTCTGGAGAAGACGAGGGAGGAGATGAACCAGCAACGTGCACAAATGGCTTACTTACGATAATAACAATATGACTATATGAAGTCTTGCAGAAAAAACACCTTGAAGAATATGTCTACATAAACCACGAGAGTCTTTCTCATTTGAAAGAAGTGCTTATGGTGTAGACACGGAAATATTTGTTTAAAACAAAGACAAACACTCTAATTACACCTGAATTAGTACTCCACTTTAGATAGTGAGTTAAAACAGAATGTAAACACATTATGATAAGTGCAGCTACTGTTTTACATTCTAAACACTACCTGTTATAATAACAAAATAAATTAAAAAGCCTCTGGTTCGGTATTTAACACCTCTGTAATTATGCGGCGAGTAATTTGCATTCATTTAATTTTAAAATAAACACCTAAGAAGAAATTAAAATGCAGTTCAATTTTTTCTGCAGGAGTACTTTGGTTTAAATCTCACTCAAGTGGTAGATGATACGGGAATTTAAAATGGTGTTTGCTTTATACGGATGGCGAGTAAACAGTGTAAAATACTGAATTAATTGCAAAATAGTGCCACTTATATCATAAATTTTCCGAAATAATTGGCATCCTAAGGGTATATTGGCGATATTTTAATACATATACGATTAAGAAGTATGATATTTCAGAAAAGGTACGACATGAATTGCTTTTAAATCGGAACTGCTGTATGGAAAATTATCCTGAGATGCAGGAAAACTTAACATAAAATAATCATAATTCAAAGAAGAAACATATGGAGATTATGGCATTTGCCATAATCCAAGATCGCCCTGAAAACTTCAATGTCAACCTTGTGGTTGAAAAAGAAAAGTTCGGTATATTCAACTTCGAAAAGTTTGATTTTTCATTTATAGAGTAGAATCAATCGGTTTGACGTGACATTATCGATGACGTTTGATGGAAATGGGGACATGGCCTACTACTGTTGACAGGCGTTCGATGGAATAATGTGGTTGTGTTCTGTTTTAGTTTAGTTTTCAAATCCAGAAAAATTAACGTTCATTCTTTTTTCAATAATCACCTGGAATTAAGGTTCATATAAAGTGACAAATTTCTCGTTTCTGATCTGTAAGATGGCGCTAGCGGGCTTTGTCTTCTGCAATCTATGCAACCAAAGCTACATCAATTCGACACTTCGCGACAGAAAAATTGAAGTTTTCTGCTGCAATATTTCCAAGAATTACAGTTTTCTATTGCAATATCTACTGACTTTCCAATGTTCCACTGCCGGATATATGTGGTGTTGCCATATCTCAACATCTGTCGAAGTACCACGAAGTACTGTGTGAGTTTGTGATTTTTATATTTATATAGAGAATAGAGAGAGACAATGCCTCGTTTAATTGTGAAAAAGCCGCGAAGGGGATGGAATCTTAAAAGGTAATTATAAACTACTTATACTATTGAAAACTTCCAAGTCTTCTCCGTTGTGACGGCACATGTCATTTTTGGGGAAACAACTTTTTTGTGATACTATCCCTAGAAGTTGATTTGGTATGGTTAATCTCGACATACCGGCTGTCTCGACAGAGCGTATTTGTTCCTAATCGATTATTCTGATAAATATGAAAAAAAGTCTTATGTAAAAGTTATGTCGCCCTCCCGTTGTTCGGGCTATAAACTTTTTGTCTCGCGATTTAAAATATCACTTCAGTCCCTAGGTATATAATATACTATTATTGCATACTCAGATTCTCCCAGATGATCTATCACATGAGGTCTAGCGAATATAATTACATAGATATGATAAACTGTTATGGAAAAGCAATTTCTGTTTTTTTAATTACTAATAATTATTATTACCAAAAGATGGAAAGGAATTTTGGAATTATCACTTCCTTGATATACCTAACTGAAAAATATAAATAATTTCCTCGAATGCACAACTTTCTCTCATATAACGGAATCCGTATCTCTTGCCGTTGCCGAGATCCTCATTCTGTTTATTCTCATCCTGGCCACACTGTATATTAACTGATCTGGACAAAAATCGCAACATCCGAACAACCTATCTTTTCTTTCCAGGAATAGAAATACATACATCGGTTATCTCTGTTTAGAACTATTGGCAACGTTGTACAGTAAATAATAAATTATGCGACACCTTCTGGATTGACACCGAACTTCACATTGTCTTTTCATTCCTATTCAGCAGAGGCAGCACCTGCCGGGCCAATTTCGATGGTACAGAGCGTTCGAGGAGATTTCATGACGAAGTATTTTGAAATCGTTCTTAAAAATAGAAATGATGCAAATTCAGATCCGAAAACTGGTATGAATTGTTCCTCGATGTTCATTCTTACAAATTTTATTTTGAGAAGCAATCATTTTCGATTCAAGTTGATTTTATAATGAGTTTTTCTGATTTTTCAGAAATTGTAGACAAACTGTAAGTTCAAAAATTCCGAAAAAAATTATGATTGTCTCTTTTCCCAACATTGAAATACCTTGATAGTCTGAATAAAAACTGTCGGATAGTTATTGAGAAAACTTGAAAAATACCCTAAAAATAACCTTTTATTTTTTTTTCCCAAAAACTGTTCGACAGATTTTCTCCAAAATCTCAAGAATCATTATATTTGAACGCTCACATAACTCTGATTTTTTTCGGAATATTTGAACTTGCCGTTAATTTTCTTATGGGTTTATATGAACCTTAAAAGCAGGTTGTGTGTTTTGGTGAAGGGTTCGTTTATCAAGCAGCGCCTAATTTCGGAGATTGATAAAAAGTATAAAAATGATGAATATTATAATTAAATAATGAAAGAGCAAATGACATTGTCAAAATTAAACGATGTTAGGCCAAAAATAAAAGGTTTATAAAGTGTAATGCTAAACTGAAAAAATATTTCATAAAATAACTCATTTATTTTTTAGTCTGATGATTTCTTTATGTTTCGTATTGTAATTGTCAATCTTGTCGCCATTATCGTATTTGTTTATTTTCATGTACAAATAATATAGCTTCAAGAATGTGAATGCACGGTAGTGTCATTATACCCCATTCAATAAAGATTGGTTTGGCATGTGCTCTGAATTCAGCTTTCGCTATGTCTTTCATCATCTTTTGTGTAATGGATACCTCAAATGTGGAAGCTCCCCAAACCAATATTCCATATTTAATGTGGCAGAGAACCATGCCATAATGAGCAATTTCCAGTACTCCATTCGAAACCAGATTCCTCAGCTGTCTCAGAGCAAAGCAACACTGTGACAGCTTTTTATATAAAAGTGATGAGTGTTTTTTCACTCACTTTGTGGTCAAGGTTGAAGCCAAGTAGACGCACTCCATCATCCGCATCAGATCTTCGAGTTCTGTTTGTAAAAGTTATTTCCTGAGTTTCATTTGCATTCATGCACAGAACGTTAGCTCTACAGTATGTCCCACACTTTGAGACAGCGTTTCACATGACAAGTATTTCAGCTTTTCCTTTTGTTTGTCGCTTACAATGAAGGGTTGCGTCATCAGCATATAGAAATACGTCTGCTGTATCAATGTAGGTGGGGAGATCATTTATACACACAATAAATAATAGAGGGCCCAGGACAGATCCTTGGGGTACTCCATGCTTGACGATTTTGGTCTTAGATTTCACATAATGATATACTATGTATTGTCGTCTATCCTTCAAGAATGATTATGTTATTAATTTGAGTCAAAATCATGCTACCACATCCAACTGTTTTTGACCATTTCACTCGATAGAAAGGAAATTATGTAACGAAAACACGGACCTCAGCTCTGTAATACTCCTTCCTGTAATTTCAATCAACGTAACGAACGCAAATACCGAATGTACGACACGTAATGCACTCCGGAATGATGTCTTGTCTAAACGCTCCGTGCCGTTTTCAGTTCAATTCGGGGCACGCGGAGTTCAAAGGTTAATCTAATTTTCCAATTTCGATAGGTTACTTTATACGCCACCAGTCTATATACACTCCGCTGCTCTATCTAGTTGAAAATTCGATCACGGCCGACGTCTCCCCAATCATACTCTCAATTTTATGAGGTAATTCGATTTTTGCGTCATATATCGGAGTCTCTTCGGTGACGAGGTACAGGATTTTGGGCTCCATTCGGAAGGATGATAAATAGGTATGTATGTTAACAAAATCATCTATAAAATTTTGATCGACTATACGTATACGCCAGATATGAAATGCGCGATTTATGTTGATAATCATGGCCCATTTCAAATTGAGCTCATGTCATTGATGGAAATTCTCTTCAAACTGGTGGAGAAAAAAGAATTTTATCCATCGAAAAAAAAAATTATATATAATGAACAAATATATCACAATCCGCAATGTCGATTTCAATGAACTTTGCGTGCTAAGTAGGCATTGCCAAAAGTTAGAATCCCTCTAGGTCAAGCTCCCAACAAGGTTTCTTAATGTCATTCTGTTGAAGTCATTCTCCTTCCTGAGCAGAGTTGAGTTTTCAGATTTAGACATTCATAAATAAGTTATGTTATAGTGGAGTGCTCCAAAGGAGCAATATGGGGATTTATGGCGTATTTCAGACAATAAAAGTATATGAAATATGTCCACTAATGTCTGGTCAGGACCATGCCTTTCAAGAGGTGGACTGGGCCTAAGTGAGTCGAACCAACTTCAAAAAGCAATAGGTAGATAATGGCTGTTTGTCATTAATATTTCATTTTTGAAAACTCGGAACCTTTCCAGTACCAAGATAGTGTATATCTTATATCGTGTCAGGGTAATCATATTTTGTGTAACTACGTGATTCCAGCTAGGGTGTGATGAAATCTGAATACTTATTTTGCGATGCGCAGAATGGAGTTTTAAATAAGAGAAGAATAGGAGGTTGAAAAAGAAGGTCGGAAGTCTGATATATTAGTGAATGGTTGGGACATATTGCAAACTATGAAAATAAAATTCAGTATCGAATGGGACGTTATTCGTTTTATTTCGTACCTCTATCTACTCAACAAATAGTTAATATATTACAGGAAGTACTCTTCAGACTTCTTTTCTTCTAGATGAACAATCGGCCACATGAAAAAAAAATAACTGAAAAATAGGTGCATTTTCGAATAAATGTGAAAGAAGATAGATCCAACATCAGATATTATTGGGGGTATAAGATGGATTTCCAGAGACATCTATCGAATAGAAAACTTGAAAAATCCTCAGGCCCAACGTGATCAAATACAGAGTCGAATGGTTAAGGGTTAACGGATATCTAGTGCCTGTCACTACCATTATTTTCCCATTCATATTGTGGAAAACTGTTGTGTATTATACGTAACGTTGATAGGTTGAATTCTAGTGACGAAATAGTATTGTCTATTGTTGAATATTCCTCCAAGAATATCGAAGGTCAGGAACATACATTCAAGGAATATCTAGTGCTTGTCACTACCCATATCCATTAAGGAAGACTGCTATATATACTGTTACGAGTCTCCTAGTGCCGGCCCTAAAGATCGTGAACACGGAGTAGTGTGGGGGTCGAAAAGCGTTCCGGGAACTGTTTCGTGGAGAATTCGATACACATCATCGAAGCCTCTCTCGAAGATTCTCCACAGGCATACGCAGGTATATAAGGAGACACATCATAGCGAAGGAGACAGTTTTATTCAGAGCAGAGTTAGCAGAGTTATTGAGAGCTAAGTGGAGTAGAATTATTCACAGCAGAGTTTTATTCACAGAGAATTGTGCAGAGTTATTCAGAGAGAGAGAGAGAGAGAGAGTTTATTAGAGAGTTGAGTGGAGAGAGTTTAGCAGATAGTAAATCGAAGTTTATAGCTTAGTGGAGAGAGCTTTGTAATTGCTAAGTGCAGAAGTAGAAGTGTAGAATTTCTATTACAGAGAGTTTATCAGAGTTTTTAGTACAGAGCGTTGGATAGTTCGCGGAGCAGTTCGAATAACTGTATTGTATTGTGATAAAGAGTTGTAATAAAAGTAGTGAAGTGATGTTTGGTATTTTTATTAACAAACCCAAGGAAATATCGTAACAATACGAAACGTTGATTGCCTGATTTCTATTGACGGAATCATATTATCAATTGTTGAATATGTCTCTAGAAATATTGAAGTTCCTATTCGATTCGTTTTCCAGAAATTTTAAGATGAGAGATGATAGTATAGTGATAGCCGAGCTCTGACCGTTTTCCAGGTGTAAGGGTAAGGAAACACAAGTAAATATATGAAGTTGAAAAACTGGCCAAACAGTGGTACTTTTTCTGGCGCGGATATCTTAAAAGACTCGAACACTAAAATTCCATTATATCTTTTCACTTTATGAGTTTTCAGACCCATCTAATATTTCTTATGGTACTCTGTATCTGAGGTATGCGATTATCGATAGGTTATTCGCGATTGTATTCCCAAGAATTCAGTGTAGAGTTTATAAGGAACATATCGGCAAATATATTTGCTATTTGCACTCAATAATTTCCGATAGAATTCTGGCCGTTGGAAAATATATACTCAACAACCGTATACTGCTCAAACGAATGAACCCCTTCTCGATTTAACCGAACGATTTCGTTAAATCCGCCGAAATTTGAACCGAATAATCTTTTATCCTCGCCGTAACATGTGTCACCCTCGATTCAACAGCGTAATTAATCCGATTTGCTTGAAACTCGCTCGAAATTGCGGCGCTTTTCCATTGTTCCCTGTTTCTAATTGACCCTCCCGACCCCCTCCCGTCTTTTTCGGCTTGACCTCAGAGCGTCCGACGCCGCCTAATTGCATCTTTCACCTGCCAGACTCGCACTTCCAGAACGGGCTATCTGCTCGGGACGTGACAATGGCGACGTTTCCGGCCGCATACCCACTCCGACCCTCCAATTAACGGGCTCTGCGTCGGACGCAAGCTGCATCACGTGGTTTATGTCCTGCAGGTCCTCCAAGATGCGTCTTGTTCCCTTTGGAGGAGGGCCGGGAAATTTACTTGGTCCAGGAAAGTTCGGATGCCACAGATCAATCTCCTCGAGTGCGAGACGCCAGCAGTGATGAGCTTGCACAACCGTATTTTATGGAAATTCGCCTGAATTTTGGATTGTTTGTCCGTTCAAGTCCGGTGAATGACAGAAACTGGGGTAAAATCAGGCAGAAAAAGACTAATACTCAGAAATAATGCGACGTTGCACTCACAGTTGGAAAGATTGAAAATCTTCTAGAAATAGACCTCATAATTGAATTTCAGAAGCACTGGAAAAAATAGTTCATTCCAAAGACATCGTATAGGTCTAGTATCTAAACTGTAGATAGTGACTCATAGGTTGTACGGTTCATAATTGATATGAAGCAGGTCAGGAGGTAGAACATAAATTAGCTAAGAACTCAGGTTTCAAATCAAGTTTCACTTTGCCACTTTCTTACAACCTCTCCGCTCTTTCCAGTACCCTAAAAACCTGAAAATTTACGATGAGTCACTATCTACAATTAAGAAACTAGACTATGGTAGGAAAAAGGAAGCAATGAAAATCTGCAATTCGTTCTGACATTTCTTATGATATTATGCAAAATTATTATAAAACAAGTGGTTAAAATTTTCGTTTTTCCGAATATCTTTAGAAATACTTCGAGATCCTCATACCACCCGGTATATCTGAAATAAGGTCACGGACATGGTGGGTGTTGAATAATTGACTCAAACGTGCTCTCTCCAAAATTAAACAATATTTGGCGAATGCGCTTTTACAATTCCGGAAGCTCCTGATGAATTTTTTGCGGATACCGTTTTGCACTTCCCTTTCGTTTCGATTGAAGCTTTTATAACGTCCACGTAAGCGTTGAACTGTTGTGGGAGGTTGATGGTTGATAAAAAATTTTTTAATTATACCAATGTGACCATTTGTTTTTACTTCGTTTTTGAGGATCCTTACGCCGTCGTCGTTCAAACGCAGCGTTTGGTGTGAGGTCGTCACATGCAACGTGGTAGCACTGCCTAGCAGGGTCGTGTTGTTTCCAGGTTCGACAGCAATCTGTGACCCTGGATTGAACTCACAACGCCGTATGTTCCTCTTGATTGTTTCCCGGGTGAAACACAACTCCACGAATGAAAACAACGACGTTTGAACCCACTGTACTGGTGAATTTCCTTCGGAAAAAGAATAACAAATGAAATTTTGTATATCTCACAATCCATAAACACAATGGCATCATGAGTTTCAGTGTTTATAGAAAACCTACACAAATCATACCTTTCTCCACTCTATCAACATAAACGGCGTCTTGTGTTCATTCAAGTTCTGGTATACCTTTCCAGTTCTATCACGATGACTGATATCGAACGATGCTTTCAACAATAATTTTAATCCTAACATTATAAACTTGTTGATCCAAAAAATAAAAAATATAACAGCTTAACTTAGCTTCTCTAAAGTAGATAACCCGGACGTTTATATTTCACTCCCTTCTATAAAAAACGAGGGGGAAACATCTTCTTTCAATCTTGTACACCTAAAAATTTTAAGTCATTTGAGTCATCGTTTCGAGTCTTCAAGTCATGCGTTTAAGTCTTTAAGTCATGCCTTCAAGTCATGCGTTTAAGTCTTCAAGTCTTTGAAAGATTTTAAATCTTGCACAGATTTTAGCAAGTTGTTTCCTCCTCGATAAATAATAACATTCAAAATAAAATAGCGGGTTGCAACGAAAGTAACAATATCGAAACTTCCAAAAAGTGGTATTTACAAATTGAATTGTGAAGAATGCGATTCAATTTACATTCGTAGGGCTTGCCGAGGGGGAAACATCTTCTTTCAATCTTGTACACCTAAAAATTTTAAGTCATTTAAGTCATCGTTTTAAGTCTTTAAGTCGTGCGTTTAAGTCTTTAAGTCATGCGTTTTAGTCTTCAAGCTTTTGAAAGGTTTTAAATCTTGTACAGATTTCAGATAGTTGTTTCCCCCTCGGGGCTTGTAGACCTTTGAGGGTTAGTATAACAGAATATATGAATCCCAACAAAATATCAGCATTTGGTGATAACTTCAGCCCCAATAAAAACTCAAAAAATTCACAAGATATCAGTTCCGAAAACTACAATAAACCAGATTTACTGGAAGATATACATATAACCAATGAAATGCTGAACAATATCTCATCTTGTTTCAATACTTGAGTTGATTTCAACATATCTTATATCCCTCTTCAAAGATGTTCAAAATAATAACATCTTAATTTTCACGGTTATAATAACGAAATAGTTTCCTTTTATGAATTTCTTTACTGGGATATTATAAACGTATTCAAACTCCTCTATGAAAACCCAACTTGAATCCGACTTACATTTTGTACGTTCTCCTACTCAGCTCAGCTCCAATTCTGAGAACTTGTTTTCAATTCAATTTTCTATAATTCACTCCGAATTTTATGACTTATCGTTGGGGTTCTTTCTGTCTCAAGCTTGGGTTGGTATGGACACTGAGTGGAGGTCTTATTAGACTCTTCTTCGGTTTCCTTTCCCCTCAATTTGCGACCAACAGATCCACAGGTATATACATTGTTGAATTTTCTGAAGATTCTCGTTGTTAACTTTCCGTTGTTTCCTATTCCTCCTTTTTTTCTCGGGTATTGTTAAATTTTCGTTATACGATGACCTTGATCTTGGGTTTGGATTTTTCAAATTTACGGTTGAAAAACAATAACCGTTCATTTGGAAATATTTTCACAATTTCACTCACATTATCTGATCATGTTTTACGGTTTTATGGATCATGTTTTATGGTTTATGGTTTTATGGTTTATCATGGTTGATCATTCTGGTAGCCCTAGACATAATAAATGTACGCTACAAAACAAGCCAGTGGAAAATCGGAATCATGGTCATTAAACTTCAAATCTTCCCACTTCAATCGAGAACAAAGTAAATACGTGGATCGTGTTCTCCAGAAGTGTCAACACTTATCCCAAAGAGACCAGAGCGATCTGTTTGAAACGGTTGCCCGTTTTGAAACACGTGAACCACCAAATCTTCCTGATTTCCAAAGGGCGCCATCCACATTATGTGCTAGTCATTAAACTCCAGGCCAATTCGCGCAAGACAAAACTCCTGCTAACCATAAAAACCGATTTTAGCATTTATATTAACGCAAAACGCGGCGAAATATCTTCATCCGATAGAATCTCATTCCGTAAAGGTGCTCGGTTTCGCCGCGATCCGCAATCATTTCTGAAGATAGCGAGAAATCCTGTCTTTGCGACCACAATATTGTGATTCAAGTGGTAATTCGAGATTAGGTAGAATTGGAAACGTATTTCTTGTCTCGAACGAGCTAGCGTTCCTATTTTGTTTCGGCTGATAAAAACGGATAGATCGCCGCAAACTCGATGCTTGGAACGAGGATAATTGTGTCTGAGAAATTGTTTAAGGAGTAGGGGTTTATAGTGGTTTTCTTTGGATAAACGACACGTTACGTTAGATGTTCGAGCGATTGGAAGTTGTAAAAGATTCGTGGAATAATACAGCGGGAGATAGTGCAAGTTGCAATATAGCAATCTATGAAATAGTTTCAGGTATTCAGGAATACGTGGAAATTAAAAAATATTCATGAATCGAAACTCTCATCTGAAAGTTACAAAAGTTTCATGATTATCAATAACTACAGAATATTTTACCAAGGCTTATACTGTAATGTTTCACCAAGCCTATGAAGAAATACCAGGATAAAAGACCAGTGTAGAAGTTATACTAGCGGACATAAAAAGCCATCGAAAAATCATTTTTCAAATCAAAATATGATATATGAAGCAAAATGAAACCCATTTTCAATTCAACAGAAGAGAATGAATTAATGAAAATCCATTCAAAACTTGAATGTAATATATTCAAATTTCAACTTCAAAAGTGTAAACAAGTGAAAGTCGTTCTTTTCAATATTGTTATGAAATATCCTAGCACCGCCCCTGTCGCTCATAAATGCAGAATCATATGAGGGGTCGAAGAGAGAACGTCATTTTTCCAGGAACTCTCGTCATGCATGGAATGTTCGATCATCGGGATTTGTCTGGAGGATTCTATATGGGTGAGAGCGGGTATATATACGGGAGACATTTCATCGCTGGAACAGTTATTCAGAGCAGAGATTATTCAGAGCTAAGTGAAGAGAGTTGAGTACATTGTAAATCAGAGTTTCTAGCTTAGTGGAGCTTAGTTGAGAGAGCTTTGTTATTGCTAAGTGTAAAAGTCGAAGTGTAGAATT
The DNA here is from genome assembly GCA_032362365.1 of Zygogramma bicolorata. Taxonomy (NCBI): domain Eukaryota; kingdom Metazoa; phylum Arthropoda; class Insecta; order Coleoptera; family Chrysomelidae; genus Zygogramma; species Zygogramma bicolorata. The sequence goes on from JAVJAQ010005911.1 coordinate 20,878, forward strand.
TCTATTACAGAGAGTTTTAGTACCGAGCATTGGAAAGTTAGCGGAGCAATTTACGTTATTGTATTGTATTGCGATAAAAAGTTGTAAAAAAAGTAGTTTAGTGTTGTTTGGAGTTTTAATCAACGGACCCAAGGAAATATCGTAACAATATTCATTTGTCATATCTGAATTTTAACGTTGAAATCGAAGTGAATGGTCGTATGATATTGTTTTCGTCGGAGAGAAGTGAAAATGAAAGATGAAACATAAAACATGTATGAGTATTTGAATAACGTGATCGTGAAAAATGCAAAAGTAGAATAAAGATGTGAAAGAATGCATAACACTTCATCGATATTGTTCTAATTCTCTTTCCTAACCAGCTACAACTCAACCCTCAGAAGTCAAACTTGTCAGCAATGGATCAACGAGGCCTTACCTTTTAACGTGCATACCCATCACGGTGGCCCGGCGAGGATTCGAACCCCGGCCTTCCGCTTGATAGGCAGAAATGCTAACCACTACACTACCGAGACCACTGACCACTGATAATCAAGAAAAAATGTTGGGATGATAATTATTCGACCTGGAAAATAGCCATTTTTCTAACCGCTAAGGAAGTTTCAGTTTTTGTAAGAAGCGCAATTTCGGTTAATTATCTGAAAGGGGTCTAAGTAACAAAATTGGTGTCTTTTTCCTCATTTCGAGAAACAATGATAATTAAAATTTTCACTTCCAGGATAACAACAAATTTTGCGAAATAGAATACAGAATTATTAGAAATCCTAAAATGAAAAATGTTTGTAAAATCAAAAACATTTTTAAATTCTATATAGGTATGCTCATCGTTGAATTAGACATTATATTACAATAATTATAAAAATGTTTTTTTATCGCAGTCTCCAAAATGAACAGATCATCGCTAGTCAGTGATTTGGCATATACATCCCTGAGATATCAATCTCAATTGAAATGAACTCACATTAATTGATGCCAACATAAAATGATTCAATAAACGATGAGATTGGAACCTTTGGTGTAAAAGTTGAAACTTTTCCTAGAGATCAATTACCCTAACACCAAACTGATATTTTTGCTCTTGACGCGCGTTTCGCTAACAAGGTTAGCATCTTCAGGAAAAGAAAATTGATACTGAATAAAATGATTTCATCATATTCACACCGTTAATGAGTAAAAGAGTCATATATAAAGATTCAATTGTGAGGATTATTTTATGAAAACTTTTTCGTTGAAAGCTTTCAATTGAATTCTACCCAAGTAAATGGTAATTACACTATTTCAATTTCTCTGTCATACGCAAATTCATTATTCATGTATGGATTTTCCGGAATAGAATAACGTTTCTATTTCTACTCGGAAATGTGCACTTTGTTTGTGTGTTGTACAATTGAAATTTTGAAACAGTGGCGAAAATTTGGATAGAAAAATATTTTCACTTGATATAGAATAATGAAGATTCTTTTTCGAGCTCGTACTACATACAATACGATATACATAGCAATATATTGGGGACATTAATTTGTTGGAAAGGGCAAACCAACTCCAACGTCCATATGTCCTGTGGCTACCTGACTAAGCTCGCCCCATTGTTTTCCTACGATTAGATCTGAGATATCTTTAACAATATCGTATGAATGTAGACATCCTTCAGCATTAGACAATATTTGTCTAGGATTTATATTAATGGAAGCAGAGCCAAAGTGTCAGGCACTAGAAACGGGTTAAATGCACTATTTGATAGAGTCCGGTGGGGGAGTGTCAAATTAAGGGTTACTACTGTAGGGTGGAATATCAGTTAAATGGGATCTATTCCACGAAACAGAAGGATATGAGCTACAGCCGGACAACTAGGAGAACGAATGTGATGAACGTTGAAGATAATAAACAGAAATGAAATCTGAATTTCGATCTTTGAACATTGTTAGCATTTTCTCCCAGGAGTCGGTTCCATTTGAAAACGTCCAGAGACATTGGAACTAAAGCAACAAACAATATCAGCTCACCGTCGTCTCAATGAACTTTCTTCCGTTTCTTAGTATAGAATAAAAATTCGAAAGTGAATTATGAAGAAACAAAAAAAAAATATCCACTGATTTCTCTAGTGTTATGGAACTGATTTGAATAGCTGAAAAATTCGCTGTATTTCCCTAATTCTATTGGGAAAGTTCTACAATTCATCCTTATGCAAAATCGTTATCTATACAAAGAAATCGAAATAAGAGCAATTTGGGAAATTGTAACAAAACTGCGTTTTGTTTCGAAAGTTTAATAAACACTTTCGAAGAGAAATGGTAATAGTACTCATCAATTATTTTGAATAAACATAACAATGCCCCTGGAGGAAGATAAATGATTTCATTCATCATATTCATCAGAGTGGAATAATAACAAAAAAACATCAACTCAGCTCGAGGAAAAATAATATGATATGTCTTGTCAAATGCAAAAAATTAAAATTGCGGTTTGCCGAAATATGTTGTTTTGTCTGCAACATTCTAATCAGTCTAGCAACTTCCCAAAGTATTAAATTGGACTGGCTGAAGGACGGCAATCTCTCACACGAAATACCAGTCTCAACACCTCGTTACTACGTTACGAAACACGTATCATTAACATAAATTGAAAAATGCCGAGATTGCTCGCGTGCAATGCGATTTTTTCGGCATGGGTTCGAAAGGTCGAAAGAAAAGACCTAATCGCAAATACTGCAACAGATGATATAACGCTCCAACCTATATTTAAGGAATTGGGGTAACAATCATTTGAAATACGAAAATAACTACTCAACTTCCATAAATTGATAATAATGAGTCATACTGTGAGTTCATAGAATCGTTACAGTCAGATATTTTCCCGAATAAACATTATCCTCGAAATGGAATCAGTCAAACCGAAATTTACGGGTATCATTAATACAATTTTCGAGGAACTCACAATAAATGTGTTGGTTCACTAATTTTGAAATGAAACTTTAAAAACGAAAATACAGAGCAGACCAACAAAAAGTATACCCCCAGCATTCCTCTTCTCTTTAAAAATTAAGGCAAAACATCTCGGGAGAGTACAGTGTGATTCTGAGGGGGACACATTTTGGATATATATATATATATATATATATATATATATATATATATATATATATAAGTGGATTTTTATAGCGACTGGAGAATTTACACAATGGATAGCGGTCTCTCTCTCTCCCAAAAAAACTCTCTCTCTCTCTCCCCCTCTCTCTCTTCTTTTTTTTTTTCTTTTTTTTTTTTTTTTTTTTTTTTTTTCTCATATATAAGTGAAAAAAAAAATTTTTTTTTTTTTTTTTAAAAAAAACCCCCCCCTTATCTTCTCTCTTTATTTTTTCTCTTTTCCATATATATAAAAGAAAAAGAGGAAAAAAAAAAAACAAAATTTTTTCTCTCTTTTTTTTTTTTAAATTTTTCACCTTTTTTTCTCTCTCTTCTCTCCTTTTTTTCCTCCTTTTTTTTTTTCTTCTTCTTTCTCTTTTTTTCCCTTTTTCTTTTTTCTTTTAACACCTAAAACCCCCTCTCCCTTTTCTTTTATGTTTTCTCTTTTTTCTTCTCTTTTATCTCCCCCCTTTCTTTTCTAATTTTTAAAAAACTCCCCCCCCCCCCAACCCCCCCTCTCCTCTATTTTATATCCTCTCCTCTTTTTTTTTTTTTTTTTTTTTTTACCCCCACACCCCCCCCCTCCCTCTTTTAACCCCCCCCACCCTCTTTTTAGTTTTATATATATATATATATATATATATATATATTGGCATTCAACCCTCTAGCGATGAGGCATCAAAACTTTAAAATTCCAATAGAAAGAGGAATTGAGTGATACAGCATATAAAAATACACAATTTCTAAAGACAGGAACATTTATTCGTATTTGTAATCCGTACCGAAATTATCGGGCTGATGTTGCCGATTTTGCATTGAATGTTTGGTTAATTTCAATGAATACGGAGTTTTTTTGCTTCAAATTCCACATATTCGAGAAAAACTAGATGCATACTCCTCGTATGATCACTCTGTATTCGTTAAATGGCTGTCTTGCATTTTCACAGTGTTCACAGAACGACTAACGCTGGCGAATAATTCCGAGGGGTTGATGAAAACTTTACTACAGGATTTGTTTTTATCGAGTGCACATTAGATATCGATACGGTTGAAATAGTAATACCACACAGATCGAAATGTTATAGATTTTCATTTTTATAAGGGAAACTTAATTAAATAGCAATACGAAGAGAGCAGCTACGGATTCGTGGTTCCATCATACTGGTTGCACGATTGGTATTTCTCAGAATAACAGAGTTAGTAAAATATATACATTTATCTGAAAAACAATTAACGTCGTGTGGTATTCGTAAAGATTTCCTGAAATATTATCAGCTGAATTCTCAAATTGAAACAATTTTATTATCTGAAATTCCAACACGAACATTCAATTGAAAGTACAATTATTGTAGGCCAACTAACTAGTCTACTTAAATTCTCTAGTCTCTAGTGTTTAGTATGACGATCCATAAATGATATCAAGTTTCCTAAACATCAATTTCACAAAATATTCATTAAAAAACTATTTCAGTACCTACTATTTCGAAATGATGAATAAAAAGTGGATCTGACCATTGCAGTTATAGTATGTCACATAACTAGCCACGTTCTTTTCAACAATGGGATTTCATTGTTGCCTTGACATTTCAACAATATCACTAGAAAAACCCAGTGAAGTCCAACATGCTCTGGACAATGACCACAAAAATTTACAAGCAATCTGAAACTGATCGAGCTTAATACTCGATGCTTGTGAGAGTCTAGAAATAGCAAAATGTACAAATAGCATGAATGGTAACAAGGGGCCTACCCTTTGGGTCGGCCTTTCAGTTTATGTTGAGATTTTTATCAGAATAAGCAGTAGCAACAGATGAAATCCATATCGGACCATAACACTTCGCAGGTAGTGGCCTCACTCCCAGAATATTGTAGAGTATATAAACAGTTAATCATATTACCATTTTTATTCTCCTAGAGATGCTAATCTTGTTAGCGAAAAGCGCTTTGAGTGCAATAATATCAGTTTGGTGCTAGGGTAATTGGTCTTCACAAAAAGTTTCAACTTCTACAGCAAAGATTCCAATCTTATCTTTTACACTCATCACTGCTGGGTTAAGCGAATTGTTGCTGTAATTTTGTGTTCTCGTCGCAAGACACTTCAACTTCTTCTTCAGTTTTTCGCATCTTCATAAAATGGTTTTCTTAATTATAAAATTACAGAGTTGGGATTTATATCTCTCAAATTCCCCATTGAAATAGTTCTAACATCAGTTTAATTTTGCAAAAATTTAATGTATATTGTACGGATCTTGGAATATAAATCAGATTTATCTTAGAGCTCGTACAAACCAAATTTAGTTATTCAGAAGTGCAATCCGAACTAGTTACCAGTTCGCCAATGGCACTACTTGCGGAACGGACCGTTCAATATTTATTTTTTAATATATCATGTTATCAGCCTTATTCTGTTCAGAATCTTTTCAATCATCTTCAATAATTAATTGAGAACACAACCCAATACATCGACCGCTTTCAATTGCATGAATAAGTAAGCTCGTTGTGAATGAATCCACCATATCCGAACCAACGGAAACCACCATCAGTTACATGTCACAAACTCCATGTCTAGTTATTCGTTAGGAACTCGTAGGAAACTCTACTCACTTATCATCTTCTGGTAGTTAATCTTTTTTCTATGAATGAGATTCCTCCCAGGAACATTTAATACTACACAGATACCATCTCGTGCTCGCGCTGGTAGACCTAGAGCTCGTACATAAATCAGACGGGAACTCTATAAATAAAAACATGTGTACGTAAACTTTTCAGCGTGTCCTCTTTGTCCGGTCTCCATTAATATTTTCGTTAACGGTGGTGTCCGATTCCACTTGAGCGCCTAAAAAAAGTAAAGTTATCGATATTACCGCGGACTGTCCATTAAATAATTATTCAAGAACTGGTCGCGGGGATTAAGAAATGTCGTGGGGCGAGATGAATCATCAGAATTTATGGATTTTTAAGTACCTCGAAAAACGAGCCGCAACTATTTTAACGCATCTTGAAATATGCGCACAAAAACAACGACAGGATAAAGAGTCGGCTTCACTAATGCCGTAGAATTAATACGATATGTCATGAAATTACGACGACAGTTTCACGCGGTTTTCCTTTACAATGATGATATATCCCTGGGACTTACGAAAATCTCATTCGAATATTTCGGTAATCTTCTTGTAAAGCTACTTACGTCTAGAACGAATGAAGTCTCTATATAAGAAGGTGATAAATGGTATCGGTGATTTGGGCCAGTAAATAATTCAAGGATCGTATTTTTTGTCGAGCAGTCGTTATCAAACCAGTTGATAGATTCATATACCCCTTTCTCTCTCGTCAGGAAAAAGAAGAGAGTCATATAGGAAGTAAAATGATAGAAACAGCTGAATTGATGTGAAGCATATCATAATAATGAAGACGGCAATAGAAATTTTGTAGGTAGCACTCATGCAAATTTTCAAGTTTGGGTAATATATAAAATTCAGGAGAATATTTGTTAAATGGGAAGACAAAGATTCGGATATGTACGGCGTGGAAAGTGAGATTCCACAAGAATGGGTCTCGGGGCCACTATTTGCCTTTTGTACATAAATGATTTACCACAACATATGAATAGCACCTCACTGACACTATACCTTGCTGACACATCGATTATGGAAGAAAATAAAACCTTTACAGAACTTCAGTCGAAACTGGAGATAGTGGGTACTGATTTCACAAATTGGTGCTCCAGAAATGAACTCATCATAAGAACAGAAAAAAACGGTATTGATTCAGTTTTTTCGCAGAAAGCATACAGATGACTCTTTACAGAATAACATAAATAATCATGAATATCTCCATCACAACGAAATTTCTGGGAATTCACGTAGATTTTGAAATGAGATGGCAATTTCACATCGATCATGTGTGTAGAAGAATTCAGTGGCTATTATTCCCTGATACAACTCAAAAAGGTCTTGAGTGAAAAACAACTCTAGAGCGTGTACTATATAATGATAAACTCGGTTCTCTCATACTTTGGGGGATGGACCAAATACTGATCGAGTTCTCATTGCACAAAAGCGAATTGTTGGTCTATTGTATGACCTTATTTATACCGATTCCTGCAAGTCGAGATTTACTGAAAATAAGATTTTGTTCTTCACTATATATAATTGCCTTGCATATGTGAAAAAATAATAGACACTGAAATCGAAACATAGGCATGAGCCCAATTATTCAACTGAAATGTCATCTTATCAAACTACACAATATCGCACAATTTGTTTGAAAAATCTCCGATTTTCGAGTTCCAGGATTTTAATTGTCTATCTATAAATATAAAAAGTTAACACTTTCAGTTTTCAAGCGTGATTTGAGAGTCTTATCATTAGGCGGCTCTTCTCATTCAGGAGTCATCTTCCTTTATCATATCTGTATTATATACCTATATGTCTTATGTGAACTGACGATTCCAATGTCATTGTATATGACCGAATTGAGGAATAAAGCTACTACTACCACTACGCTAACTTGGTTTTTCCAGTTGTGGACTCGCACTTCATTAGAGAAAAATCGAAGTGAAAGTGATATAGAAGAAATATGAGGGTAGGATAATCGGAGATGATAAATCGATTGCTGCTGTATAATCCAAATATCGTAATGAAATAAATGTTGGTTTTCGATATTAGAGATTTTTATTTTCACAACTTGCTTTGAACTATATCACCTAATCCCAGCTAAGGGTAATCGTTGTTTCCTTGTTCCTTCAAAAAAGAATCAACAGAGTGAATTAGGTACTTCAACAAAATGAAAGTAGTAATTATGAACTGAGAAGGTCATGAATATAATCAGATAATTTTCCTGGACTGGATCTGATCGAAAGTTCTTCTGGTAAAGAGTGAAAATGTTGTGCGAGTACTTGTCCCTATGAGCTCAAAGCTCAAGAATTATTGATCTCAAGTCAATAACAAAGTGTCAACAAGAATTCCCACACATTTCACAATGATTAACAAGAAACTCTATGGGGCCTCGAATTGAAATCCATGGATTAAATTACCTTAAACATCAACAGTTTCATTGATTGAAAGCTATAAAAGTACAAAATATTTTTTTTTCAATATTTTAATACATTTATCGTCGTTAGGAGAACATACAATGAAAACTCGACTGTATTTATTTATATATAATTCTTTGTAAAACACTCGGAAGGAAGTCTTGTGATGGCAAGGTTACCGAAGCCGAAGCGACTACCTTACTATACTGAAAATTGTATGCATTATATGACGCTGTTATCTATCGATGCTCTGAATGATTTCAGAAATACTCCAAATCACTTTAATTTGCGTCTGCTTATGTATTCAATCAGTGAATAAAACGCTAGAATATTTGAAAAATCCGTGGATATGGCCAACGAGTGATTGATACGGACGCATTAGAGTTCACAGAATTACAGAAACCTTTCAGTTTATCTCCCGTTTATCAGCCCTTCGCGATCCATTTGTAAACACGGGTAAATACCTCCATAAACATTCCGAAAGACAGATAGTGGTAGAGAAGAAGAGGGACCATAACACTGGTCCGCTACCTCTTACCACAAACAATTAACACGCTACGGGAAGCCAATTGTTAAACATGCTCTAAAATATGCCGGCAGCAAGGCGCAAGGGTTCCTATACCTAAAAAAAGAACACAAAGTATAAATTAGAGAGGATGGGTCTTTGTAAATCAATTGGTTGCAAGGCGGTTTTTGTCGATGTAGACTGGGGTGATTTGTTTCTGGATGTAAATGGGAGGATTTTGAAAGGCGATCCGATGAGACAAGTGGAAGTGGATCAGTAGTGACAAAGAAGCAAAATTTCTTTTGAAAGAAATGAGTCGATTATCCTGCCCACTGTCCATTTATAGGTTTTAATTCATTTGAGTCCAGTTGTACAAACCAGATTTATGTTCAATTCAGATGAACTCGCTTCAGTTGCTGAGCATTAGATGATCGATTCTTTTGTTGCCTACTGCTGGTTTTGGTTCAGTCGAGCCGTAGTTCATTGGAGACTGTATAACTTGCCCTTGACGAGAATTCTGAAAATTCAATTGTTTTCACAGGAACTGAATCTGTGACATGGTTGAATTTTTGACCCATTGTGAAAATGGGAATGATGAGTTCGATATACCAAAAAATCTTCTAATTTGTTCATTTTTTGAAAAGTAGTATATTTTTCAGTTTGAACCTCACGATGCAGCGACTAGCAGAATATTCGTTTTCCGTATTATTGTTGATCTGAAAAAAGGAAAAATTAAATTGGGGTGTAAAGACGCGTATGTGAAAAATAGCAATTTTTCAGTGTCAAGTAATTTCCATTCTGATGTGAGGCAATCTAGAACGATTTCCTTCCAGAAAGGGCGCCTCACAAGAAGAATCTTCACAAGACAACATTTTGGCATAAGAGGTATCAGATATATACAAGGAATACAACGATTCATACAGCATGAATCGCTGTATTCCTCATAATTATTAATAACTATAATTTGTTGATCTTACATCAGTCATTATCCATAACATCGTGTGAATTAGGAGCAAGACTTTTCACTTGAAATGGGGAAATATATATTTTGAAATCATCCGCGGGCTACCACAAATCTGATATGTTGGATCGGTCATCAAATAATGAAAAAGGGGCAATCCTTCTGGTTCTTCATAGTATAAAACAGTTATTGGTATTTGAGCAAAAGAAAAGTAGAATTCTCATCGAGTCAACGTTTTTGACCTCCGGAGAAGACATCTTCGGATGCGTGAAACTATTGTATCACGTCGCAAGGGTACAACGATTGAGAAAAAGAGTGACATCATTACCACAGAATTCTCTAGTCTTACTGATGACAATGATACTAAAGTCATTGGAGATATTCTCTACGTAAGACGAAACGTCAATTCAAGTTATTTGATGTTGAGAATAGATAGTCGATTACATTTCGACACCGATCTCAATTATCAGGCACGTTCCGTTTCCAATTTGGTTACCTTAGCCGTTCCGTTGAACTGGCACCATTGGATAAGACACAAAGGAAAATGGAACACGCCTCTTATGCTCGAAAACTCATTTAGTAACTAACCAATGATCCAACTCGATTGGTTTGGTTCTTATAGATATTTAGAACATGCTTCTTTTGGACTAACTTGTATTCAACATACCCCCGCCTCCCGCCGGTCTTGACGGATCGTAACGCAGATGAGGGATCGCGTCGTAGCGACGGCATTTTCCAGGTACTGTTTATTGCCGCCTGAAGAATTCGAGAAACGTCATCGAGGCGTCTCTCGAGGATTCTCGATAGGTACGCAGGTATATATAAGCATCAGGATATCGCGGCGTAGACAAGTTTTTATTCGGAGAGTCAGTTATTCAGAGTTAGTTACGAGACAGGTTTCTATTCGGAGAGTTAGTTATTCGGAAGTTTGGATTCAGAGCTTAGTGGAGTGAGTTTAGTAGAGCTAAGTGCAGAAAGTTTTGTTATTGCTAAGTGCAAGTAGTCGACGTGTAGAATTAGTATAACAGAGAATTGTTAGTACAGAGAGTTTTAGTAGCGAACATTGGAAAGGTATTGGAGCGATTAAGTGATTGTGTTGTATTGTATTGTGATAGTACAAAAATGCCCCAATCCTTTCAATATATAGGGACAATAGGCTAGCTCAGTTTTATCAAACAGATTGCATGTTATTCATCAGGTATATCCGAGAAGATATTTCGATTATCCCAGTAATTATTTCAGTCCTTTCACTTCCGAAAGGAGCATAACTGCAAATCAGTCACATCCATTACGGTCCGGAATCCATTACACCTCAGTCCAACGATCCGGACACTTCGATATATCTTCTTGCCAATTGCAATAGAGTTTACTCCGTACAAGCATTTCAATAACTATCAATCATCCGAGTACATAATTTATAATAATGCTACTGTAAGTACTCTCAGTACCATTAAAAGATAAAGGAAATTTTCTCGGCGATACCTATCTCATTACCCGCCCGAACAAAACATCTGAAAAGCCATTCATCATTCCTCTTCGAACTATATAAAACTGATAAGTGGATGAACATAAACACGGACTGCATTCGGATTTTAATCTAGAAGGCTTTCACGTCCACGCATCGTGGGGAGAACAAGAAAGAGCTCGCAGATAGAAATGTGAAACAAAATGAAACCAATCAGATAATGAACAATAAATGAGGATCGTTTTGTAAAATGAAGTGGAGCGGTATAGGGATCGGAAGAGATGCGATTAAGTGTACGAGCAGCCATTTTAGCGTCGGAATGATTGATCGCCCTGTTACCTAATTGGGATCACTCCGAATATCGAGTATTATTTGATTCGAGTCGGCGTTGAATTAATTGCAAAGGTCGAATCCGGAGGCGTAAATGATTCATTGTGAACGATGACAAAGTACTATCGATGTGTTTATTACTTATCAACTGTCTTGTTGAAATGTTGGGTCGGCGGATATAAAGTTCTGCCAATAATTATTCCATTTAAGTTTTTATACAGTGCGTCTCAAAAGTCCCCTTCCCCCTCTTATCAAAACCTTGGACAAGTACAAAAACGTCGAATCAGGGAGATTAACAAAAACGTCCGCTTATTTGACAACTACCCAAAGGCGGAGCTTAAAACTTGAATGTTAGTTAGTATTAACTGTTTTAATTCATCACAGCTTTGCGTTTTTTAAAAGCGGGTTGCCAAAACTAACATAAACACAAACAAAATTAGTTGTCGCTTGCCGTAGATTTCTATTTAAAATGATTGGTCACAATAGCCTTGGGACGTCATCTTTGCCGATTTCTCATTACTAGTAGGGAAGTTTACAACCTTCAATATTTCCTTTCCAAATTTCACTTGTTTATGTATAATCGTTCCAAAGATAGGGGGGGGGAAGAGGACTATTGAAAAGCACTGTACGTTTTCACTTATTATTGGATATGTTATACGATTATGTTAGGACAAAATATCAGTCCAACAATCATGATTATGAAATTGATTTTTCATATTGTGAAGGGGTACCTTCTGACAGTCTTCCTTGGCAGCATTTTACAAAAAAAAGTGAATTGATTGTGATGAAACTGCTAAAGATAGATCAATTCTGAAGGGCCATTGTAGAATATTTAAGATATTTATTGAAATGTTTTTTTCTTATGTTTCAGAAAAGTGAATGGAGGTATGAGTGATTGATCAAAATCAATACCCGATTCAATTTCCGAATTGCACGCTTGATAATTTTCTTTATTCCTCAATATGGAACGAGTTTTGAGAAAGCGCTTGTTGATTTCACACATTTTCTATGGAAAGTATTGCTGATTATTATTCTGAGTATCGAAATATATTTCTTCGTCAGTATAGTCATTAGCCACTACAGACATTACTGCTAAAATCGGCATTTTTCATTCAAGGATTGAGTTATGTTATCGAGATTATTACTATCATTGAGGTGGATTCATGAAACAGTAATTTTCAAATCAACTCACACCTCCACTCTCATTTCACATATGCAATTTTCACATAGAAAATAGTGGTATCTTCTGCAGCACTTTCATTTCCCATATGCAATTTTCACATAGAAAATAGTGGTATCTTCTACAGCACTTTATTCAGAAACTACGTATGTGCATTAATCTAAAATGCAATTGGTTAGAAGAGGGATGTTTTAATATCAGCCTCAGTAATTGGTAGGCCTTAGAGTTCTCGTTTAATTATCATTCGTTCTGTAGTTTGCGCATGCACTGAAGGAATATACACTTTTATTTCAAATATAGGTGAATTATCTGAAGTAAAGCTCAAAGTGAAAATGTTGGTGAATAAAATGGTCCATTGAAAATTACTGTTTGCATAAATCCACTTTTATTCTTGAAGCCTTATCGCAAAATACTGTAACGAATATGAAACTCTTTCTCTACGCCCATGGCTTTCTGTATGCCTATGGTTATGTGATTCGAAGCAGACCACGCCCACCGTTTGTCATCGCGATTCATCCAGAATGCTGAACAGTACTAGTTCGGTTAGCGATCAAGTGAATAAATAAGTGAACAGTAATAGTTATTTGACTTATTCATTGAGCTGTGAATTAGTTGTTCAGTGATTTGTTGAGTGAATTGCAATAAAGTTATTTTCGGACCCAGACTAAAAACGTAACAATACTGACAGAATAAGTCATCTCACACGGTAATGATGAACTGTTTCGATATTTCTAAATCACCCGGTACCTTCCCATAAAATTTCCGTCATCTCAATTCATGTTCGTGCATTCTCCAGGTTATTTTTTTGACTAGCAACTCCGACCGCAAGTATCGAGTTTCGGAGATAAACCACAGCAACTCGTAACTCGATATCTTCCATCAATCAAAGAGGGGAGACGACATGACGATGCGGACCAAAATTACAGGTTCCGAACGGTGTTTACCTATCGACTACGTCGACCTCCACCTGTAATTAGAGGATATCGGTTCGTCCGAACACCTTCGACTCCGACATAATATTCCCGGTCACATTTCAAATGTTTGGTTAGGACGCCAGCTTGTTTGTTCTGAGTTTCGACACGCTTCCCGTCCTGTCGAAATATTAAAATTAATTTGTCACCAGCGGTAATGAAGTGCGGAAGCCGCGATGACGCAACCTGGTGGCGGAAACGAAAAATACGTTATCATTTCATATTCAGTTTTTCAGCTAATGAGATGCTCTCGTGAGTTTCTAAACTGTATCATCAGAATTTGTTGCTTCTTCAGAATAATTCCCAAGTATCATTTTCTGTTAATTATGTATTTATTTTATTTTCTATCTACCATATATAAATAATGACGAGGAAATCAATACAGGGTATACTTTTAGATTACTTTGAAAAAAATTCATTTTTCTCCGATTGACAGCAAATAATAATTTTTCCGATTGATTGATATGTGCCTGGAGGACTGAGTACTTCTAAGTCGCTATCACTGTCCACAATGTTTTCAAACTATAATTCTCTGAACATATACATTTTCATAGCAACCAACCATTCCAACACTTGCGATTTCTATCCAATTTTGTTTCAACTCATCACTATAGGAAAAATAAAAAGATTATGATAAATGTAATAATTTGACAATACAATGTTCTACATATATCGTTATAAACAATCGGAAAAAAAAATTAAATATTGAACTCGGCAGCAAAGCAGAATGACTGCCTTAGCTGATAGTCCAGTCTATGACCACTTTCCCGTGTATTTATCCCATACAGCACCGATTCGCATGAAAATTTGGATTCAGATCTACATACACTCTTTTTCAAAATCTACCCTGTGCCGAGGGTTGCTTTCTCCCTGGGGGTGGATACCCCCCCATCTTGGGGGGTGAAAAAATTTTCATTGGAAATAAGTGCGGAAATTGATTTCCGCACTTTTTGTTCAATGAAGTTTTTTCTGAAAAGCAATACTTTTCGACTTATTCGCGAGTGAAATTGTCGGTTTTCAGTAAAAAAAACACGTTTTCCGATCTTTTTTCGCGAATAACTGGAAAATAATGCATCTAATCGAGAGACCTGCAGAGAGCAAAATTATCGCTTTCGAAAAAACAAAGGCGATTGTTTATTTGTGATGTATGCAAACCCACTACAAACTGAATAATTGATTGTTGAAAGTTGATTAGTATTTTCAAACGACAAAATGGAAAGTTTCTACGTACAATAAACAAAAACCAATGCATTTTTCGGGAAAAACTAGTTGGACCTTTTTTGAAGTCCTTCAAAAATCCTTAATTTTTGTTATTTATAGAAGTTTCTAGCATCAAAACTGACCGAGGTATGAAGGAAATAACGTTGAATCCTATTTTTTCGTTGAAAAAAAATTGTGAATAACTCATCCTCTCTCCCCCCCCCCTCTGGAAAAAATCGTTGCCTAGTGGAACTATCTGTATATATACATTTATAATATACATTACTAGGCCTGAAATATAGTTACTATGTGTATTCTTCAATATACTAATGTACATACCGAGGTACATACTCTAATTTCTACAAAAATTGTTTTTTTCCCATAACTCGCTTAGTCTTCAAGCGAGGGGGAAACCGCAAGGGAATTTTGGTGTACAGGTCGCAGGAATTAGTCGGGAATTACAGGAATTTTTCGGGCATTACTCGGGTATTAGAGGAATTACAAGGGCATTACTCGGGAATTAGAGGAATTGCAAGGGCATTACTCGGGAATTAGAGGAATTGCGTGGGCATTACTCGGGAATTAGAGGAATTGCAAGGGCATTACTCGGGAATTAGAGATATTATTTAGGAATTTCGAGATAATTGTAGGCATTTTTTTGTAATCAAAATAGTGGGATTGATAACTGGAGGTGTCTGTTTTTCACGAATCGGTATAAAAGCTCATCACCAAAAATCATATCATACTTTGTGAGCCTAGTTCACTGATATATGAATAGAAATTTGATTGTTTGGCTTCTAAATCAAGGGATTGCAATACGGAGGGTTATTTCACTACAATGTATGTATGGAAGATCAACGCAGTTGAAATCGTCCCCGTTCTTACTTCCTTCCCATTATCATTTTTATTGATATAATTTTCATCAATACGTTCCAGAAGAAAACCAAGAATAAAATGACACCCTTTCTCAAGATCTTAATGTGTTGGCAATCCATGTGCAAAAAACAATAATTTAAGTATTTCAGACACTTTATAGTTAATTGAAAACTTCAGATAATCTTGTTCCTGAGATAAATAGAGACTGGTAACTCATCTCATTCTGTTATTGCTAATGCATCTATAGAATTCGTTAATTATATTATAACGATATACGGATGTAATGTACTTATGATGAAGTACCTAACAGGGACAAAAATTTCTAAGCCAAAGACAAAATTATTTCAGTGAGCTTCAATATCTGTTTCACCATTCAGGAATTCCACGGGAATGTTTTTTTCTTTTTAAGTGTCGTACTTATTTATCAAATTCAAATTTATACTTTCATCATCTCGAACATTATGAAACTGATTATCAAGTTAAATTTTTGTTAAATGAATATCCCTGCATTCTGATAGTGTTTTTGATCACTTCTGGAATAGGGCCCCCTCCAAAAACCTCAGTTTCTATGGATATAAATACCTATTACGAGACCTATTATAATGTATATGAAGCGGCAAATATTAGGGAAGAACGACCATCATGATAGAATATCACGTATTCAATGCTCTCTGAAAATACTGGTTCGGACAACTGTTTGCCAGCAATACGATAACACCCGGAAACACTCGAATTCGCGCGAAAGAGGCGAACGCATGGAACGCATGAACTCAAGTTCGCACTTGTCTTTTGTCATTTGTCATTCTGCAAATTTTTGCAGAATGACAAATGAAATGTTGGATAGTAAATTTGAAGTGAGTGCATGTTTAAAATAACTAAGTATTTGTGATTTTTTTTTCCACTTCATCTTATTGGTCAAATATATATATATATATATATATATATATATATATATATATATATATATATTGTAACAATCCGAATGGTCACTCATATTTTTCTCTTGATATCAAAACCTATGAAAGCGCCTCGCCTAATAAAGTCCCCGTCTATAAATCAGGTCGCCCAGTTAGAATGTTTCTAACGAAACTATTTTATGCCAAACAACGGCCTATTTCTGTCCCTGGTGATTAGGTGACCCACTCTACACATGTATGAAAATAGCAATTTGAGGGAAGAATGACAAATCCTGAGCAGGAGATGGTATTCAAAACAGTTTTGCTGTATCTATAGAGTTCGTATACAAAATAGGTTTTGTTCTGTTTTTCTTTTTACACTGGGAATCAATTCAACTTTTGAATCTCGCGCGTGTCTTAGAGAATGATCTGGTGCATGGAGGTGACGAGAGAGAGAGAGAAAAAAAAAGAGAGGAAGAGAAAAAGGGCCGGTAGTATGAGGCAAGAAAATGCGAAAAGTTTCAAGCTTTGAAAGTGTTACGCCTAAGAAAATCTAGGGTAAGATAGAATGAGCAATTACTGTAGGGAAAGTGAATTGGCAAATAATGATCTTTTAGGCAAGTTGGAACTTCGGGAGAACGAAAGCTGAATTATTCCTTTTTTTTACCGGCATGGTCGTTGAGGAATGTATGCTTTGTGTCCGATTGTGGCTCGTACAAAGAGAGTATAAACCAGTATAAGATACCATCATTCACTGTCACCATCATCTCGCTGGACCCTGGACCTGCTCTAGTTGGAGAGCTCAACGAAGACTTAACCTACAAAGCCCAGATTGCCCAGTTGACATCTTCATTTAGACTTCTACCGAGATAGCAGTCTGTGAGTACCTGCTCCACCTTGGTATCTACCCAGTGAATCTGAAATCAGCCTGGAGGACCCCTGCATAGAGTGATATTTCGCCCTGGAGCAGGTAGTAAACTTCTGCGAGTCTGTGAGTACCTGCATTACCTTGATACCCACCTCCTGGGTTGTATTGATACGAGAGAACCTTGGAGAGATTCTCATTGCGTTTCTAGTAGGTTGTAGTTACTTCAAAACTGTGAGTACCTACCTTATCTGTTATTTCGCTTCAACACACCCCCCAATCAATTGGTTGCAGTGAAACAAACTTTTATGCGGAACTATCAATTTGTATATATGTGTATTTTAATGTAAATAATTGTGAAGGTTTGGCAGCTGTCAAGCAACGTATAATTTTGTTAACAAGCTAATGCTAAGCTATCAATCAGCTGATTTGCTCCACAAGTTTATTTATAGTGCTATTAATTTGTTTTCACATAAATCGATCATAGTGAAAATATTATATTTGTCAACATTTACTTCTCGAAGTTCATATTGTCTTGTCCTCCCTCTTCCCTTGTTATCCCTCGGGCTAACTGGCGCTCTTTCGAGTCAATCACATTTTTGTTTTATAACTTCAAGTGAGCTATTCAAAGCAGAAATAAAAGAGGTTCCTGTCTCAGGTAAGAACCCAGATTTCGTAATAAAACTGAGCTAGCAGTCAAAAAAAAAAAAACTGACACGGCACAATATATATATATATAATCACTAGAAGTCGAGAAAATATGCTTTTTTTGTGCGTACGCGACATGTTTCCGTGGAGCAGTCGAAAAAGGAAAGTCGTGCCAGCACGGAATTTTGTAATTGTCAAGAAACATTTTTTTTGTGCATCTAGCACCATGGAGGTAGGAAAAGTAATAAAATTTGCCACTGCTCCTGGCTTCCTTACTCTTCAAAAGGTGCGGATCCATTGACAAAGCTCACAATGAGGATTTCCACAATGTTTTTTTGATGACGTAATGAATAGCCATCATTTTATTGAGGAAAGATGAAAAAAATTCGATTCCATTAGGAATTCGTGAAAACTAACAGGAAATTTCGAAGGAATTAGTCGGGTATTACAGGCATTACCAGGGAATTTTTGGGGAATTAGAGGTATTATGGGGGAATTACATAGGCATTAGATGTATTACACGGGAATTTCTGGGGTATTACAGGCATTACAAGGGAATTAGAGGCATTACTCGGGCATTAGAGGCATTGTTTGGGGAATTAGAGGTATTACTTTTGGTCTTCAAGGGAATTAGTGTACAACATTTCTCCTGCGGTTTACCCCTCGTCTTCAAGCAATCAAATCCACCAAAAAAGTATTTTGTAGCTTTCTCCCAGAGCTATAAGCTCATTCACATCATTTTTAGTTTCAGATTATATTTTTGAAAATATTCATGCTGAAAGGGCTCAAAAAAGGTACTTTGCGCGAATCCTCACAATATTTAACTGGCCATATCTCATTCTATTTTCATCCTGCAGAAAAAAATGAAACACCGAAATTTTCAGAGATGAATAACCTTCAATTTTGTACTCTAGGAAATTTTGCATGTGATCAATACTTTTCGAGTTATTTCGAAGAAATTGTGATTTTTCGCTGAATCAAGTATATGATTTTTCCTCTTCAATCTCAATTTTTTCCGAAACTACGTACTTTCAATTGATAAAAAACTCAGAACTCATTATAAGGACATGAATGAAGTGAATTCTGGAGTAACAATGATTTTTTTCAAAGGGGGGAGAAGAGAGGATGAGTTATTCACAATTTTTTTTCAACGAAAAAATAGGATTCAACATTATTTCCTTCATACCTCGGTCAGTTTTGATGCTAGAAACTTTTATAAATAACAAAAATAAAGGATTTCCGAAGGACTTCAGAAAAGGTTCAATTAGTTTTTCCCAAAAAATGCATTGGTTTTTGGTTTTTGGTTATTGTACGTAGAAACTTTTCATTTTGTCGTTTGAAAATACCAATCAACATTCAACAAGCAATTATTCACTTTGTAGTGGGTTTACATACATCACAAATAAACAATCGCCTTTGTTTTTTCAAACGCTATAATTTTGCTCTCCACAGGTTCTTCGATTAGATGCATTATTTTCCATTTATTCGCGAAAAAGTATCGGAAAACGTGTTTTTTTTGACTGAAAACCGACAATTTCACTCGTGAATAAGTCGAAAAGTATTGATTTTCAGAAAAAACTTCATTGAAGAAAAAGTGCTTAGAATTGGTCAATCTATTGATTTCCACACTTATTTCCAATAAAAAATTTTTCACCCCCAAGAAGGGGTGGCAACCACCCCCAGGGAGAAAAAAACCCTCGGCACGGGGTAGATTTTGGAATAGAGGGTAAGTAGAACCTTTATCCAAATTTTCATACGAATCGGTGCTGTATGGGATAAATACACAGTTTACACTTTTTTCACCGTCATAGACTGGAGTATCATTTCCTGGCACCAATACGCTCGGCTATGAACTATCAGCCACGGTAGTCAATCTAGTACTTTGCTGCCTAATAAAACAAATAACTATTTCTGTTACATGAAAGAATTCGTTGAAGATTTCATTACATAATTGGTGTAATTCAGTTTGTTTGATGGTTATTGTGGGTTATCCCTAAGAGAAATACATATACCATTACATTATATATACATAAATTCGATCTATCTCGTAGGGTTCTGCCGGCGTTTGCAATATAAAAGCCAAAAAATGTGTTTATTCGCGACATCACGTTAGAAACCTCTGAAATTATCAGTGTTTCTCTACTATATTATGCATGTATTATACATATAAACCCTCCTCTTGAATCATTCTATCTATTGAAGGAAATCGCATCGACGCCCGTTGCGTAGTTTTGAAGATCTAAGCATACATACGGACAGACAGACACCGGGAAACGACTTCGTTTCGAACTAAATAGTGATTCTTTGCATCCCCTGCAGCTTACGAAAATACAGGAAGTGTGCTCATATCTTTTCTTCGAAACAGCTATGATTCCTGAAATGATGCGATATCACCTTTACCTATGGGTAAGAATCCTTGAAGACTTTAACTCAGAAACAAATTTTGATCTATTTGGTTGAAAAAAAAATGTATATATTTCGTGAACTTGGACCAACTTGAGAGCAAGTATTTTCAAGATGTGTTCAGTACCAAATGGTAGAGTTGTAGGTTTGACCATTGAAACTGTTTCTGAACAATTTTTTCCATAGCTGTAATGTTATTCGAAAAAAGAACATCTTCTATTTCATTCGGTATTAAGATAAGTCCCATTTGTAGGTTATATTTTTATTGGTGTAAAAACTCTGTGATGTTTGAACTTTCAAAGGCTGCAAACCTTGGTAAGGAATTCCACAGCTTGGAGTTTCCGAAAACTGAGGTATATATTGGCTCAAATTATTCATTAAAAAACATTTTGGGATGAAAACCTAAATAAACTTGTGCAAAAGAATGAGAATAGAAATGCAGACCATGTCGAAAGAAAAAAAAACTACTAAGAATAAATGTCAACACAGTGAAGACATATAATAGGTGTTTTTTATCTTACTCTACTTCACAGAGTTTGCTGGGCATATATGTCATTAGTTCTTTGCCAAGATGGATTGGACAAGCTGTAACACCGCAATATTTTTCCCACCAAAATAGGAGGATCGGTTGTAAATTGATTGCTCAACCAAAAATCTATCAATATCATTTAGTGGTTCGTTTCAACTTTCGAAGTTTGTGTAATAATTTCCTGCGAAAGTAGAAATGAAACACACACTGATTCTGAATCAATACATATCGTAATACTATGTGAATCACCAAAATTTCACATTGATACCAGAAAAAAAAATGGTTATGATAAGGATGAGTCGACAGCATGTGACATTTCAAGAAACATATTAGTGAGTGAGTTAACACCAACGAACCGGATTGCTTTTTTCCTAGTGAATCCGGCAATTACTATGTCTGTTTTGGTATCGAGGTGTTTTCCGATGCTTCGACTTCCAAGGATTCAAGTTTGTTTGTTTGCATCATATCTCCCTTGGTTCATCTGATGTTCTCGAAATTGTATTTCAAACCAGGTTAGATCTGCAAATTATATATCATCAAGAGTTAACCGGATATGAAGTATTCTTGACATGGAATAGATAAGGTTCTCAAGAAACACTTCTGACAATTGATCCAACATGGAAGGGGTATTGCTAATGATTGAAATTCAGAGCATGAAACTATGTGACTTAGTGAAACAGACACTTCCGACATCTTGATGCTGTAACGTTCGATCGGTTTTGTTCAAGAAGATACACGCCTGGGTTTTTCCAGAATTGAATTCCACTAAGTGAAGTTAACCTAACAGCGTCCTCTCGTTTATGCTTGTAATTCTGGTTTTAGGAAAAGTTGTGAGACTTAGAAGACCAACTGGTGAGAAAGTAACTGTCATTTGTAAACTCAGGCAATAACGACGATTGTTTGGAGAAGAGTCCTTTCTACCAGAAGCAAGACTCTACCAATTTCTGATTGGAAAATAAAGCAGGGCTGATTTCCAACTAGTTTTTTCAGACTGAATCATTCTCAACTGTTTTCGCAACAGTGGTGCTCATACCGACGTAAATAGCTTGCTTCAATTTCCACGTTGTTTACGACAAATCATCATCCTTTCCAGAATCCGCATTCGCAGAGACTCCGATATAAATCTCAGGAAGACGCATTATTATTAAAGCTTCCACTGAAGCATGGAATGCGGTGTTGTCTGGGCAGGCCCGGCCGAACCGAGATTCATACACTATTCCGCACACCACATTAAATAATTGTCATCTGGAGCGTAACTAGGTGACTATCGGAGTAGGGACTCGCATTAATATGCATATGCGATCAAAGAAGATTTCTAACCACCGTTCGCTCGTCGGGCCTCCATTTGAATAATAACCGTGTTCTGATACATTAGCAGAGGGCGAGCATCAATTATTTTTGTATCGCTCACGGGCCGCTGCGATTTGCATAATTTACGCTCGGGAAAAATGTAAGCGGATAAAACGCGCTTCAATAGAAACTGGTCGGTAATGACGGGACAAGGTAAAAATGTTGTAAACGGCGTGGTAAATTTTTAATCGCTTAATTTTCCAAGAAATTCAAGCGGATTCGAATATATGAATTTTTAATGATACGGGAGCGAATGTATTGCGCGAAGACGAGATGAGTACAACTAGAAAATTAATGTGCTCCACATTGATAAAGTTACTTTATAATTCTTAGACATTTGAAGTAGAGTGGTTTCGAATGCGAAACAAGGATAGACGATTGATATAAAATACATGAAGAAATCAACTGCTGTCATAGTTTACCTTATAACTCATTGAAACTATTTAGAACAATGATTATTTCTGAGTGATTTCATTTGTTTCAAGTCACTAATATGAAACGGACACCAATATTGATCAGAGAACGGGATTCATTTGATGAAACTGGGCTTGAACAGGATTCTGGCTCGGTTAATTCTGTTATGACGTAAAACAACTACTCGATGTGATATATGATTCAAACCAAGTTCAGAACTGTCTGAATGGGTGAATCATCATCATCTGCTCATTATATATATTTAGGAACCCCGTTTTGACAGAAACGCATTTCGGAATTGAAATATCAATTAGGTGTTGAACATTGACTCATTGGAATGATTAATTATCAGTCAATTGGGTATAATGTAAGAATAATTCGATTTTCTCCACCTAGCACTTTGAACATATTCACCCCCATTGTCATCTGACAGATAATTTGGAATTTCCAAACCCAAATGCATATATATATTTATTGGATATACATATTTATTATAAGAACATATCGCCATCGATCAATGTATAACAAAATTATGAATTCATTTGGGAAAATCGTTTCAGATAACAAAAAATCTGAATCACGTGAAGATCTCGATTCCCACCCCCAAGACCTTCAACACTCATCTCATATATCTTTCACATGTCAATTGTTTCGGTTGAAAAATGTTGATGAAAAACGTGATTGAAAAAGCAGTTTGTGTGATTTTCACTAGATAGTTTACAAAACCGCTAGACGTGTTTCACTCATCAAAGCTTCTTGAAGCGTGTTATGGTAGTAGAAGCCTGAAGATGCTATTCGGTGTTATAATAGTACAAACTGAAAAAGCTATTGTGTCGTGAAACGTGTGTAGCGGTTTTTTTTATAAAGTTATCATGGAATTCCATCAAGTATAGGCCATTTCCATCATTAAGCTAATGGGAACATTTTGGGATCTCATAATTTTTATATTGAGGGCATTTCATCTATTATACATTAGACATATTTGTTAAATCAGAAGATTTTTGAGCAGAGCTTTGCTTCTATAAACAACAAGAACTGTTATAATAAGTTGAAGTAGATGTTTATGCCCTGAGGGGGACTATCTAACAGAGCCGTGGGCCTATGGCCAGGGGGGTTGGTGAGTCGCTCGAGGGCATATATATCTATTTATACCCGTGGTCCATAACATCTTCTAGGTCAAACTAAGTCGTTATAGGCCAACTTTAGGCCCACACGGGCATAAAGAACACTGTTATGTAATTGGTTACAAAGCAATAAAATAGTATATTATGCAACGATCATGTATTAATAATCATTACATGAGAGTTGCATACGCTATTTTATCTACACTCGATAAATAATGAAGAATTACAAATATTATATTCATATTCGTATTGCACACAATAATAGTAATTGAACGCATTTCTTTGACAAACTCTACAAAATTGTAATTAATGGTATTACTTCGAGAAATAAAACAATGAGAAATGAAGAGAAGATCAAAAATTGAAAAAAAAAGATTACTCGAGGCCGGATTCGAACCAATGTCTCGTCCAACTAGCTAATATAATCTCTGCGCCTTAGACCGCTCGCCTACGGAGAGCTCAGATAATTTAATGGAAAAAATAAAAAATAAATCATGCAATTGTCAAATGAAAAATTCAATCATTCTAACTGTATTTCTGCCGGTGAAGGTGTCGAAGGTGATTCTCCCATATCGCTGGTATCAGACATTTTGTTATGATTATCGACGTTCGGCTATATTCTTCAAAAATTCAATACCTATACCGATTTCGACTTGACAAACGTCAAATGCAGAGCATGCACATCATGCTGATTGAAAAATAATGGGTATCTATTGGTAGAAAATCTGTATCGTAATGAAAAATCTGTATCGTAATGGATTTCATTATAAAACGGGTTGTGGGCAAATAAGTGTATTATTAGAGAACGGGTGTAGATAAACACAATAATGAACTAGTATGACATGAATGATATTAAACAGATTTGCAAGATATCAACCTGTCATGGATTATGAAGAAGAGTATGGGGTGAGGTAAAAACATGTAACTTTCAATGATACTTGTTTTAATTTCATTCAATTCCACTGAGTGGAAAGATGCATATACTTTCATTTTATAATACTTATTTTTTCAATCAGACTCAGGCTGGATTCAGATAGATCCTATATCCGATCGTACGACGATCAAATAGCTATCTGAGTGGTTTAAATTGGTCTAAATTCAAATTCAGACCAATCAGAAAGCTATAGGATCGTCGCAAGATCGAATTACGGATCTGTCTGAATTCAGCCTCAGACAAAGGATCACTTCACGCCTTGGTCTTTTATCAGGGCATTTCTATCGTGTGAATTTGCATTAAAAAAAATCGTAAAATCAGTTTTTGCGTTAAAATATTACCTCTATAACCATCCCCTTATCCCATCCGCTCTCGTTTGTTTCTATTCACAACAAAAAAAAGACCGGTACGGTATACGCAAACCAATGTTCCTTTTTTTCATTCCATTATGTTTCGGAGCCTCTTTAAATCCACATTCCGAACGCAAACCAGATGCTCGCACTGGAATTGTTTCGTAATACGCTTATGCAAGGAATTTCAGCAATTCAAAAGTTATTTTTTACCGTCCGACTCAAGAATGTTTTTCCTTGAATGAGTGACACGGAATTCGGCTGTGTGATGGAGAATGTAAAATCGTTGTAAAAAAAAATCCAACCACCGAGTGCGGCCATGAATGGATTAAGGAGGGTGGCACCAAGGAAGGGTTTTATGTATTCCATCTTACCGCGAAGGATATTGTAAAAAAGATCGGAGATTTCAGATAGATTTGAACCGGAGGTAAAGAATAATGGTACTTGAATATTTTCAGGTCTATATATTTCAGACACTATATGTATAAACGATATGCTGCCTTCAATATACAAACAAGTATTTGAGAACATGGTATTTGATAACATCTCTGAGAAATAAATACTATATTTGGACGAAAGGGATTTGCAAAATGCATGAGTAATGAGTGGGAAAATAGTGAATGTGTTTTCTCTTCGTAGTGTTATGAGTTGAACAACAGCTTGGAAAAATGAAGATTAAATAAACTGACATAATTGGTTGATACTTGATGAAAATTTATGATAACGTAATCAAAAAACACTTAATTGTGTATATTTCACTAGACAATGCATGAAACCGTTATTCTTGTTTCATTGTACAATAGGCTATTATCCACAAATCAAAAAAAAATTATAGAATAGCTGTTCATCGAATATTGATACATATTGATAAGGTTCAAAATCCATTCAACCGCTGAACAGTATAAATGTTTTTTCATCTAACTCAATTTGATAATTCAATCGGTCAATATATCATCTTTCAGATGCAGACAGGTCCATGAATGTAACAGTATAATTCTCTTTGTTAGTTGGTTCCTTTCACGAGAAACATCTTTTTCTTTACAAATTTAAGCCTGGGCACGTCCTAGCAATTATCTGGGAATATATTAGTATAGTGGTGTGCACGGTTCCCCATTGTCCTTTTAATCTTTTAAATCAACACAAAACATGGGATTGGTCATGGTTCTATTTCCTCAAGATATCAGCAGTTCTCGGTCACTTCAATTATTCGACTGGTGGGGTATATTATACAATAAAATACAACAAAGATTTGTTCACATTACTGAGAAAATTCGTGACCCTTATTCTCATTCTGTGGGAATATAACATATTTTTTTTCTCAGTTCAGTTGAGGCTACATCTACCACTATATTACATTTTATATTCAAAGGATATAATTCCCAAAAAACAATGAATGGTACTCAAAATTCATATCAGTTCGATTTTTTCTTTGCTTGAATATAGTTAGTTACAAAGGAAACTGGAAAAATTTTCCGGAAATTTTCTCGAGGCGCCACGATATTTGACTGTTAAATTTTTGAAAGTTAAACATATGATCCACAAACCTCAAATTCTGTAGATATACTTCCGAAAGTTTGAACAAAAGAGGAAAAATTCGAAAATTGAGAAACCTAACTTGAAGACAAATAGTTCAAGTAATGAGTAGATAGAATAGAACACATTTTGCTTGCAAGTATTGTAGTGAACTGTATCCTGGTGATCACTGGTATCATCAAAAGACTATTGTGGGTTGACGTTTTTTCAATTCTTTTTTCTCAATATGTTTTGCAATATCATTTTGCTTGATTCCAATCATTTATTCACTAGTTGTATCTTCTTCTATACCCATAAGCTTGCTCTCATGCTTCAATTTTTATCTTTTCCACCTCAATTTTCAGTCAAGGTTCAATACAGTTACTTCTCGAGTTACTTGAATAAACAATGAACTTGACAATGGCAATATCAGATAATAATTCAACTACCACGCTCTTTCAGACCCTCTATAGACCTGAATGAAATCAATTTCATTGTTTTAATTCGCCAAGCAGCATGAAAGGTAATTCGAACTCTTACCAATAAGCCCGCTAATAACAGCCATTTACTTACCTGAAAAAGAAAAGAGAAATCAATTAAACATAATTCCCAATAATTAAAAAATTACGACACCATAAAACGCAACAACACAATAACAAATAAACGAGATGCGCGAAATTCCTTGATGTTATAAAACAATTCTCTCCCGTTGAGCATGAGAAGGAGTCGGATGACAGCAAAAAACTGACAATATATTATTATTGGCGCGGCAACTTGATATTGTGTACCTTATACGGCGAACAAAAAATGCTGATTCCCCTTTAAAGCAGTCATCTGCTGAAATGGACCATCAATATCCAGCAGAGAATCGCGACTGCTTCGGACATTTCCATATGGGAAGAAATGTTACAATGACCACGGTTCTCGAGTGTGCATGCATGTAATGGGATACGGTCTTTCTAATATAACTGTTGTGTCATGATGGTGAAGATGGAAACATTCAGAATGAAGCTGAAACTGTGTTCTACTAATGGTTGTATTCCGCTTTCCTCAGACGTTCGGATCTTTCTCAGAGTAGTTGAAGTTTGTTTGACATCGTTGATATAATTCATATATATTACGAAATGATCCGATTACAAAAAGGTGACAGTTTTATGTGAATGATTCCCTTTAAGGCAGAAAAACATACCCTCGCGATTTGAAAGTTCAAGGCTCCTTCCTGATTAGTCATAGTAGACTCACAGGAAGGAGTTCAACTAAGACCACGCCGCTGAAGATGGCTGCCGCAGATGTAGCCGATAGCTCCGTGACTCCAAATTCCAGGACACGGCCCTCAAGCCCGAAAAATTTGCGATGTATTAACACTGGCTGTAAAAGTCTACATTCTTTCAAAAACTGAATTATCTTGTTAAGTTTGTACTCGCGGATTTTATTTGCATATATCAAGTGACCGAATGAAGTTAGTAGTTTGAATTTTGAATTTTTTGGACATTCATTCATTATTGCGGTGGACCCTTCATAAGGTATATTCTCGAAATATTTATCCATACAACACATGTAACGTTGAATAGTTATGCTTTTTATTAAATCGATACTCAGTTGAGGAATCTGTTTTTTTAATAATATTATACAAATCAGTAAGTACATCAATATCATGTATGTTTCAAATCATCTTTTGACTATGTCTAATGTTTGTCAAAGTTGTGTAAATTAGTTGACGTTTTCGCCAAAGTGGCGCTGCGATCTCACTTTGAAATCCCAACTCCACTGCTGCTCTTTCGCTCCTAGGAATAATTATCAGGTACACGCGTTAACATGGCGTGCAGTGCCCTTTACAATCTGTTGACTGTTATAACGCGAGAGGAAACATTTGAGAGCGAGGGAGCGGGTGAGACGATTTCCAAGGCATACTTTAATTGTTGCTCGCTTCCTTTTCAGGGAGTAACCAAGTGAAAGGAGTGAACTCCGAGACTTTATGAAGTTGCTGGGAAGATACGGAACAAAAGACGGGGGCCAATTTGAATACATAATTTGTTCGGCAGAGTCATACGACAGATTTCGGTGGGGTAATTCGTTGACGACGTTCTATTATTTTCTGATAGCGTGTCCCAGCTCGTAGGTCAAAGGGTTCGGTTGTCAATTAAAGCACAGTAATGCCGACGGGAGGAAAATCATAGGCAATCGAGATTATTTGGACGTCATATATTATATCCTCGAGTATATCCTCAAACATGTTTCTGAAGGTATTTGTTGTGTTGGAGATATCTTTAAGATTTTTGACTTCTTCATCTCATCACGAACACGAAGCATTCATGAAGTGAAAAAAAAGTTGAAGATCAATGCACTTTTCACGATACAGGGATGTACTTGAAATCAACCAATTTCTCCGAGCATAGATTATAGATTATATGTTAGGGACTTTCGTGCTACGAGCCTTTACACCGCGACCTTTACAGATCTATTGTGTTTGTCCTCGAGATCGTTTAGAGTTCTTTGTCTAACCCTGTCTTCTTTACGAGACTCCACAGGCTAGTTCTTAGAACTCCCATGAATTTGGGAGCTCTTGGTTTTTCTTCTCCCAGTGTTAGAAACCTTTGTCTTGACAAGCCCTCGCAGTGGCATAGTATGTGTACTGATGTTTCCTCTTCTTCCTGACAGAACCTGCATAGCATTTCTTCTGCCAGGCCTATTGTACTCATATGTTTATTGAGCCTACAGTGCCCTGTGAGAAGTCCTACTACTATTCTAGTAGTGTTCCTCTTCTGGCCTAGTAGATAGTCTGTGAATGTTGGCAGCGGTTGTTTGATAAACTCTTTGGCCTGTCTCATTCCTGGTGCATTGTTCCACCAATCTTGAGACTTCTGCTGAATCCATGATTTAGTGTTTGTTTTTAGTACAGCTTTTGCTATACCGCAAAATGGTTCTGGGCCATTCAGGGCCTTACTTGCTCCTTCTCGGGCTAGTGTATCGGCCTCTTCATTGCCTCTATAACCTGTATGTGCTGGTACCCAGGCTAAGGTCAGTCTGTTCTGACTGCCCAGCTCTTTTAGGGCGTCTATGCAGTCCCAAACAAGTTTTGAGGTAACTTGCATTGAGTTGACTGCTTTTATTGCAGCTTGGCTATCTGAGTATATGACAATGTTTTTTCCTGAAAAATCATGCCTTATTAGCTCTTGTGCACAATGGTGTATTGCAACGATTTCCGCTTGAAATATCGTCGCATATTTGCCCAAGCTCAATGAGATTTTCATCTTCGGCTTGGTTCCGTAAATGCCGGCTCCTGTACCTTCATTCGTTTTGGAGCCATCGGTGTAGACAGCGATTTCCGCATTGATGGGAGGCCCCCGCTTCCACGCGTCCCTGTCCGTTATACTTGTCTTGAAAGTTTTGTCAAAGCTTTATCTGGTAAGTATGCCATCTGATGGCATTCTTGTAACCGGGTCGTTTTCCAACTCCTCATATAGCTTGTTGTAGTCTCTCCCGTGCATGTTGCTTATGGGAGCTTGTCCTCTAAGCAACCTGCTCGCGACAGACCTGGCTTCGGCTTGGATGTATATGTGTAGTGGGGGCAGGTTGAGCAAGACCTCTAAAGCGGCTGTTGGGGTGGTTCTCATGGCCCCGGTGGCACTCAGACATGCTTGTCTTTGCAGTCCTCCGAGCCGTCGAACCACTCCTACCTGCTTGGTCTTTGGCCACCATGCCACCGATCCATACGTTATCATGGGTCTGATAACTCTGGCATAGAGCCATGTAGTCACATTCTTCTGCACAGATTGAAGGCTACAGTACCTTTTTCTATGGTTTTTTGTAGGTGTTGATTCCAGGTCAACTTATGGTCGAAGATAACTCCTAAGTATTTTGCCTCTTGGGCAAATGGAATTTCTATCCCGTTCAGTACAGGTGACCTAAGTCCTTCCAGTACTTTTTTTCGTGTGAATGTGACTATTGTGGTTTTGTGAGGGTTTACTGTCAGCTCCTCCTCTTTACACCACCTGTCGACTATATCTAGTGCTGACTGTGTAAGCTCCGATACTGTCCTTGCAAATTTGCCTTTTGCAATAATTGCATTCTCCGAGCATAAGCTGAATAGTATAGCTGTATTTTCATGCCAAGTTCCATGCACTGAATGAAAAGTGAGAATTATCGTGTGTGATTCTTGAGAATTCCTGTTTTTTTCCCAATAAATTGAGTGTTTCAGGAACTGTTCAAAGTACGATACGATATATATGCTGGATTGTAGCTACAAACCCCAATATTTCATGATGGATAGAAAGGATGGAATGAAAATGACACTTCTTCAAGTTGAGTAAAAATATAAACAATGATTTGTGTTTCTAAAATATATTGCTGACTGTTGAATAAAGTAGGTACTTCCAAAGTGGTTGCAAACATTTTATCTGAAAAAGAAGTTGCTGCTTTTTCCGTATAAGAAATTAGTTCTTGAGACAAGATAATTCGAAATAGATGTCTTTTGATTTCACATATTTTTATGTCATGATTCAATAATGTTTCTCAACAGAAAATACTCCTTGTTCGCGGTGAATATTGAGTATGTTCCGGAAAGAAACTCCCGATCGAATTTTGTGGTGATTTTGAACCCATACCTATTTTATCACGATTTTTTTCTGATTCCGGTCCTGGAAGGGGAATAGTCACGATATTAATTGAGGAATAATTATACCATTTGAATAATCAACTGAAAATGATATTGTTACCAATAATATTATAAGAATATATATAAGATTATTACCAATAATAACAGATGGGACTTTTCAATCAGCGATCGAAGAGAATGTGATATAATGATCTTGTAAAATAGAGTATTTATATCAGAGATTGATTCAGCACTTTGACACGAAAACCCAAAGTCTTTTTTGTCTTGTTTGAACAAAAAACTGGCACCTGAGAAGGCAATAAAAATTTTGTCGAAAGATGGCTTCTACAATATTTGATATGATGTCACTTGTTCTGATGACCCCCTAGAGTAGTGTGTAATGGCCCTATTCAATTGGTATCAACCCATACACAAGGATAATATTGGGAAATTAAAACTGAGTCGGCATTCATAGTTCGGAAAATTAAAACCATTGCAAATACTGAAAACAAAGCAAAAGACCGATGAGCAGGGATTATTTAAAGTTTGTTTCTGGTCATGAAGTCCTTGAGGTGTGAAAATTGAAAAAATTTGGTACATTCATTCGTATGTACGTTAACAGTGTAGAAAATTATATCTCATTCATTAATACTATTTTAGAAATTATTAACCTCACTTTCCCACAGCTTGCGAATTTTTCAAAAAGAGAATGTTTTTTACACGATTCACTTCATGAAAATGGGCCAAATATTTTATTTTATATTTCATGCACTTCTGAAGCGGTTGGTATATACTTGAAAAAACAGAAAGTCAACTTTCGGTCAAGGTAAGAACTGAACCGGTATATTTTCATTTAACAATCACCCAAAGGTTATAGTTATTAACAGCATCATTCGTATCCCCGTCTTCGGTAACAGTTTCAATTTCCACATTGATCTCAGGCGAGTACAATGTCTGATTCACAATAGGCCTCCCCGCTGATATCCAGCGTCTGATTAGACGTGTTTCAGTCACAACATGTCGGAAATTGACTTCGTTAGCGACCTGCGGCGTCGGATGATTTTTTTTTGAATAAATGCGTGACAAATATTGATTAATTGCGAAAACTACCAGCGTGGGCTGACCTAATTTGAATGCAGGTTTTGTGTTACTGATGAAAGGCGAGTGATTGAGTGTAATTAATACTGATTATTTTATTTGTGTGCGATGAGCGGTTCATAAATTGATGAGTATTTGAGTGTTTATCTGCTAGGCATTTCCATAGGACGATGATTGGCATAGTGTATCTAGTTGAGGGCGTTTTACAGAAGTGAATATAGGAAATGATAGGTAACGACAATAAGCTCAGTAGCCATGATTTCCAGATATGGACCTCAGCATTTTACTTTCCTAAATCATTCACAAGGAAACTCCTGAGGATACTATTTCCTGCGTGTATATGAAGATACATTGGTAATATCAAAACTGAGATTTCTGAAACGATAAACACCGTTGAATATTTTCCCAATGTGAAAATTCCATGAAGAGAATTGTAAAACAAGTGAGCGATCAGATAATATACTATGAAACGAAATATATGGAGGATAGCAATGATTTCCAATGTTCAACTTCATTCTAATCGAAAAAATAAAATTCGAATTACTCGATAGTAGGCATGAGTCTAGTTAGGCAGCTGTGATATTCAGGTTCTGAGTGCTGATGGATATGGCATTATTATGATGTTTATTCACTATTCTGAAAGAAATAGATTGCAGTATTCGAGGACCGCAGATATTATCAATGATTTCAACAAAAAGATTAGTATATATTGTGAACCTGGAAATATCGAGTAAGATAAGTGAAAATACGTTAATCACACAGATTTTCAGATCATTAACGGAAGCCGAGAATATACGTTTATTGAAAAACATTCGAACCGAAGAACGGAAGAGAATTGAATCTGGATTCTCAAGGAATTTTTGAACGACCTTAAATACAAAAAGATCTGCGATCTTGTATTTTGACAATTGAAATAAAGATAAATTGTGGTAAAGGTAGCTGTTAGCTCGGTAATTGTTATGTACAAAGAATTCGCTGCAATATGTGTCATTTCAGAAGTGATCCCCATTGATGGTTAACCATTTCGAGAAATTTCAATAGTGTTGGAGGTGCAAGCAAAATAGTATGGTAATAGACACGTATTTTTTGTGTGAAAAAACTAATATTCGACATCACTGAATATTTGTGTCATGTTTAACTTCCACTACAAGGCAATGAAGACTTTATTGAGCTTCTTAAAACTCCTCAAACACTTATGGATGAAATGTAGAAAAGAAGAAACCATTTTTCAGGTATTTTCATGATGGACTTCTGCATAAGGAAAAAAAATAGTAGGAAAGTCTTCATTTCTATGGCTTCTGTAATTTTATACTTCATCATTGATATCACCTCAAATTATCATGTGAAGTGTTCATATAATGATTCGGATTCAACAGAAAACTAGCGAAAGATAAATAAATGGAAAGTATATTTTTGAATTCATCAAGTTACTTAAACATGTTTTCGTCATGTTTTAATGTTTTTGTGATGTTTTCAAATTTGAGGAATTTGTCTTATTTGTTTCTATATTAGTAGAAACATGACCCAACATAAATATTTTCGCCTGTCATCGGGAGTGTCACAGTGGGGAATAGTTAAGATTGATGAGAAGCTATAAATAAAATAGCTTTCTTAAATTAGGGAGAGTGCGGAATCCGTTTGAGAAATGCTGTACACATGAAAATCTCATAAATGAAATTGGTAATATGCACATTATGAATGAATGAAAATTCAGGGTCATATTTACTGTCGTCATTATGATAATATTCAATGATTGGTGTGTTTAGAGTAGATCTCTTTTTGACCAACATGTTTATTGAAGTGTTCAACAAAAAATAACCGGTGCATTGTTACCAACGTACAGCTTATCCACCAACCTGGCACAAACTGAGCTATTTTCCCAGTTGCACACTGGAAGTGCTGACCATGACGAAAGAAAAAACACCTACTTGGAATGAACTTCGACAGGGTGAACACATAAAATAGGTGTTTTTTATCTTAACATACTTCAGAGAGATTGCTGGGCAAATACGTCAATAGTTCTCTGCCAAAATGGATTGGATAAGCTGTACGTACCAACTTAAGAGGCGCTAGGTAGGTAGATAGGGGGTGAGATTTTCTTACCGAATACCAGGCATACTTGAATTATCCTTGAAAATGTTTCAAGCACCAGTGGTATCACAAGTGAAAACTCTATTTTAGTTATACGAGGACGATAAAATTCACATGTGAATTATTATTATTATAACTAATATAGTTGGAGTTATTTTTTCGATACAAAGGAACAACTTAATCTGTGTGAATTGTGAATGAAAACGTTCTTCATTTTTGCAAGTACTTTGCAACATGAATGAATTATGTTCAAACAGGTCTGCAGAAAATATTATACAGCTCTAACAAACCTGTTGGCAATTTACGATATTCTCAAATAACAAAATAATTTGTTGAGAGAAGCTCATAAAAACTGATACTTTGGTCGGCGAAACTTAGGAGTCATTCAAAGTATACTTGCGGTAAATAACAACGACACTTACCATCATTTCGTTATTTTATTTATGAAGCATTTATTTTAACTTTCATTCTATATGCTCCGTATTTTATGGCTTTTCAACACCAATTGTGAAAGCGATGAATTATTGAAATTAATTGCTAATTTAAATTCCATCAGTTTTATCACATAATAAAATTCCAGTCTTGAAGTACTAAATAATTTTTATTATGAAAGTGTATGGCAGAGAACGTGCTTCTCGGAGTTAACTCCAATTTGTTGCTTCAATTGATATAAGAGCGAAATCTTTGTTGAGCATTGCTTTTATTCTTGCATTACATGCAAGTAGAAAAGTTAATATGAAGTTTATTGTTTTGTTATTGTATTTACGAATTAGTATACAAAATTCCATGCATGGATTGTTCTAAAACATATATAGGCCAAACATCTAGACCCTTAAATAGTTCGCATAAAAGAGACTACAGACGAAACGTTAATTCTTGCGCTTTGAGTGAACACGTTAATATTGAGGATCACAAAATGGACTTCTATAACCCATAACTTTTGGACAGAGAAACCAATATAACTAAAAGAACTTTTTTAGAAATAACACATATCGATAACGAAGAGTATTTTATGAAGAGGAAAACAGATCCTGATAATTCAAGTCAAATTCATACATTTCCACCCGAATACGAGGAAGATAGAAAAAAATCAACCTCACGAAATCAGTCGACTTATATAATAGCCAGTCACGAATTCTCAAACTAACAATGTTGGTAGGATTTTTCATACAAAATGTTTTGTTTTTAGATGTGATGAAATGAAATAAATTTATCTTTCTATCTCTAAGGTGGATTCGAGGCTTCAACAGATGATATTATCAATAATAATAATCTTCAATATTTGTTACGTTCGACATAATCGATCCAGATCAGAAAAGAATGGAAGGTATAGTCAATTAGAATGGTAAAAAAATGAATAGTTACCGAACTTCGGCAGTTTTTTCGTATGGCATAAGCGGCGTGGTATAATTTTGTTTCAAAATTATTATTTTTATGTGGAAAGTTTCATATGGTATCAACTGGTAAATTTATCAGACCCGGTACATTACTGTTTCGGATTGACTACGTATAGACTATCTTATCATGTGAATATTGAATACCTAACAAAAAAAATAGTGGAGCGTAAATATAAAACTGCGTGTGATTGCAAAAATAGAAAACAATAGAAGTAAACAATTAACGAACAAGATCTTAACAGAGAAAAATGAA
Source organism: Zygogramma bicolorata (assembly GCA_032362365.1). NCBI lineage: Eukaryota > Metazoa > Arthropoda > Insecta > Coleoptera > Chrysomelidae > Zygogramma > Zygogramma bicolorata. The sequence goes on from JAVJAQ010005911.1 coordinate 56,978, forward strand.
AAGGTCGAGACTAATTAATATAGTGCTGATCCTGAAAAAGTATATCAACGCACCAAAGAAGACATAATTAATCTAAAGTTCTTTGTAGAGCTTTATCTAAGGCAAACGAGAAGACAACAGCCAACTTCGATTACCATAGCACTCGTCTAATTTTTTCCAGTAATAAAATCTGCCAGCCAATCTCCATAAAAATTAATATCTACTTCTGCCATTTCCAAAGTGCATTATGAAGATATGATATATCTGCCGTCTCAGCTGGCAGTGCACTGGAATGGAGTTTTATTTCTCCTTTATGGCTGTGCATGTAATTTATTTAGGAAGTTATGATCCATTCTGATGTAAGTCTTGTTTCATGCACACCTCTTTATCTCACTCGATGCCGAGTCAAAGGAGTTCGTACACAAACTTATCTGCTGTTCTGGGTGTCTGGTGCGATCCTAAGTGTGTAGTCAAATGGCATCGAGACAATGATGAGTGCTTTTTATTTTTACGACTTGATGTTGTTCGACAGATTTACATCGAACGCTGCGCTGTACAACTGAATGGACAATAACAGAACATTACATGTTGGAAACAATGTATGAAACAACTCAATATCAGCATTCACTTATTCACCCAGGTTAGGTTGTGTTATATATATATATATATATATATATATATATATATATATATATATATATATATATAAAGTATATCGGTACAAGATGCAGAACTATAAATGAAACATTTCAAGGATGGAAGAATTCAGTGTTGCACAGCATGCTCTGGAGAAAGATCACAGGATTAGTGAAAGCAATTTGGGATGAATCAATATTAAGAAGTTGTTGAGTATTATTGATAGTTCCTTTATGAGTCCCACCGTAGTTTCTTTATGGATCATGTAATTAGGTAGTAAACAATTTCCTTTGACAGTAGTGAATATATATATATATATATATATATATATATATATATATATATATATATATATATATATATATATATATATATATATATATATATATATATATAACGAGAAGCGTCAAGTGTGGGTGTAGGATAATTGAAGTATGTCAGAGGTTAGGACGAGATTCAACAATGAAAAACTCATGACAAAACTGAATATAGAAATGCATAATATACTGACCTCCAATTCAGAAGTCAACAACCTTCTGGAACTACAAGCCAATCTGAATAATAGAATAGTTCGGAATTTTCAACTTGTCAAAAAAAAATGGACCCATCGTCAATGAGGAGATACTTCTTTTCATAATAATCTGCGAAACTTCTCAGACACGTTTTCATTCTTAATATCGGAAATAAAGTTCACCAGTAGTTTCTTTGTCGACTTTGCCTCGATGCAACTAAAAGTTCTGAGCGGAGTCAACCTATTAGTATTCTTTAGTGAATAATGTTCTTTTTATAATGCGTTTTTATAAGGGGATGCGACAAATATTAAAAAGTAGTTGCTCAAATGCGATTGATTCGTAGCCTCCAATATCTTCGATATGCGGATTCATGCAGGTTCCTTTTTGAAAAGAAATGGATTCAATCTTTGTATTCTTTCTATATCATACCATTTCTGACAGGTTCAAAATCAATTGTTAACCCTTCAATATAAAAAGTTACAATTCAAGTTTTTTTTTCAATGGCTTTTTGGAATACCCACAAAATTCGGTGGATTCAGTAATCTACCGCCTGTCTAGCTTTGCTGACTTGGAATTTTTTGCATAAGTAAAGACCAATTATTAACTTTTATCATTTTGATCACTTTTCCCTTTGCATTTTTCATAATGTATGTTCCAGTAATTATAGTTTGATCATACACAAGGAAAACGGATTTCTAATCGATAAATTTTGCACTACGTATAAATTCTGTAGTTATTTGTCACAAAACTACTGATGATACATTTAAAACTATATTGAAAATAAGTCAAAGAGTGATATCAAAGCAGCTATGATCGGAATATAGGACAATATTGTGTTTAATCCATTTACAGCCCCAAATTTCAACAGTTCGCATTTATTCGATAGCCAACAGTCTGAATAAAATGTTTTTTCTGTCTCATTACTAACCTTCATATTATTTTACAACTTTATGATCTGATTTTATATATTCATTTTGCCAATTTTCTGACGGAGGATAGTAGTAGTCAGGTGGTCTCAACCATCGAATAATAATAAACGAGCTTGATTGTGACCGCGTGTTAGTTATACAAAGAGTTTTAAATTTCGATGAAGCTAAATCCTTTAAAATTCATGGCGCCTCGACTAATGGATGTCCGACTCATTAGAACTTCATTGAAACCCTACCGTTGGGTCCTGGTGCTTTGAAGGGGGAAAAGCCCTATATGGCCCACCTTATCTTGTCCTCATCAATTATTGTACTAGCAAATTGCCAGTCGTATTGTGAGGGTGTTATTGATACTTCTTTCCGGTTCGTCGTTCCAGGGAAGACAGAATCTGGGGAGTGAGTTTCCATAAGAATCTCGGCGCTCTCTTGGAGGTTGGCGGCTTCGTCGTCATTTTCCCTCGTCAGTATGCCGATACTCTCATGGTGGTTGTTTGAGAGTGCCTTCTGTAGCCTTGAGACTTGCGGAAAATCTCCAAATGCCTCACAATAGGCTCTCCAGGTTTTTTTTTTGCTTTTGTCTGCAGACTTTTCTGAACTCTCTGAGGTTGGCTCTGTATATTTCCCAGTCCTCTTCGAGTTTTGTTCGTTTTGCTTTGTTGAAGGTCGTTCTCGCTGTCTTTTTGAGGTGTTGCAGTTCAGGGCACCTTCATTTATTGGTTGTGCCTTCTGTCTGTACCATCCTCATCGGACAGGATTCCTTATAGCAATGTCTATTTTGTTTTGGATAGATACCGTGTACCTTTCTAATTCTTCACTATTGTCAGGAGTCAGGGCCTCTGTCTCCCGCAGAGCTCCTTACAAGAGTAGATTGTATAGAGCTACATCCGTCCTCTTCGGATCGAGGGATTTTAGAGTGGTCCTGAGATCCTGGTTTACCGTATAGGTCAACCAGCGATGGTTTGATATAGTATTCTTTCTATATCATACCATTTCTGACAGGTTCGAAATCAATTGTTAATCCTTCAATATAAAAAGTTACAATTCAAGTTGTTTTTTCAATGGCTTTTTGGAACACCCACAAAATTCAGTGGATTCAGTAATCTACCGCCTGTCTAGCTTTGCTGACTTGGAATTTTTTGCATAAGTATAGACCAATCATTAACTTTTATCAGTTTGATCACTTCTCCCTTTGCATTTTTCATAATGTATGTTCCAGTAATTTTAGTTTGATCATACACAAGGAAAACGGATTTCTAATCGATAAATTTTGCACTACGTATAAATTCTGTAGTTATTTGTCACAAAACTACTGATGATACATTTAAAACTATATTGAAAATAAGTCAAAGAGTGATATCAAAGCAGCTATGATCGGAATATAGGACAATATTGTGTTTGATCCATTTACAGCCCCAAATTTCAACAGTTCGCATTTATTCGATAGCCAACAGTCTGAATAAAATGTTTTTTCTGTCTCATTACTAACCTTTATATTATTTCACAACTTCATGATCTGATTTTATATATTCATTTTGCCAATTTTATGACGGAGGATAGTAGTAGTCAGGTGGTCTCAAGCATCGAATAATAATAAACGAGCTTGATTGTGACCGCGTGTTAGTTATACAAAGAGTTTTAAATTTCGATGAAGCTAAATCCTTTAAAATTCATGGCGCCTCGACTAATGGATGTCCGACTCATTAGAACTTCATTGAAACCCTGAATATACCCCCTGTTTCGTTTCTGATCCTGCTTCTGGTGATTCTGGTGTATTATGCGCAGTCATGCTCACCGTGTCGATGCCACATTATATTGCTCCAGTTACAAGCCGCTCTTAGCCGTATCAGAATTGTTTATTGTCTATTAACGACATCTCTACATTCAGTTTAATAGCCTGATACTCTTCGTCTTTTATGTTTTTAATATACTAATCCCTATTAATGCATTCTGTACATGTCCGGAATTAATGCAGTGAGATAACAGAATTTTAATACACAATGCCAGAATTTTAATACACAATGCCAGAATTGCTGCATCAATTAGATTTCGAGACGGCTACGGACCGATGATGATAACTTGTTATAGTGTGTGGCATCATACTGGCATCGAGCCAGACAGATGATTGAGTGAACAGGACAACTAACATGGATATGGCGGTATATTCATTTCCAAAAGATACACCGGATATAAAAACTCATAAATATATTCTTCAATATACAATGTAATTGCTTCACATAAAAGTTACGGAAAGTTTTTTTGTTGTGAGAAAAACATTATGAGTGTTGCCAGCATTAAACACCCATCAAATTATTGGGAACCCCTTCTATAAGGTTTACAATGAAGCAGATAGCAAAAAAACGATATAAGAAGTAGTGTCACCTGAAAATGTGTGTACTAGACAAAAAACCGTTCTCCACAAATTGTTCTTAAGAAGTCAAACTATCCCAGTTCAAGACCAGCATGTATGAAACTGGACTATTGAAAACTGAACTTTTCACACTAGAAATTAGAATCCATGAGGCTGATCTGGATAATCAACAATTTTTTATAAAATTGTGATTTATTTTTCTCAAAAGAATTTCGATGGCTCTGAAAAATCATGTATAATGTTGATAATTTTGAAATGAAAAACCTGACTGAAAAATTACTTTCGATTTGACATCGAAGCCATCCATAATAACCAATGATTTCCTTCTTCAATTACAATAACGTACACTGCGCTCAGTAAAAGAATAAGTTAGTATAAATACAAAAAATTATGACGACCGATGCTTTCGTAAAGAGTATATATGCTTCGTGCTTTGGGTGTTGTTGGTGTGTTCTTTTGTTTCTTTCTGCAAGGCCCTGCAGTTACGTGGATATACCCAACGTATTTACGACTTGGCAACACTATAATTATGTTCTTTGGAGAGATGCTAATTGTGCTTGACCTTTGCCTTATTGGTGGTTTATACAGTTATTATACTCTTGTGTATACGAGAGTGTTCACTATACATTTTTTTTTACTTGTGGTTCGATTTCCCTTTCAGGATTTATGGTTACATCTTGATCTTTGGATGAATTATTGCTCGTATGGTAATTGGAATATATGCTGTAATTGCAAATCATATTCAGTGAAGAAACATGGATATCTGTTCCGTGCGAATTATAACACGTTTATACCTGGAAAAGTGATTTAATGGTAACAACGACAGGTTATCATCTGAATTTGTGGACCATCTCCAAAATGAAAAATTCGATTTGAAGAAATTTTGATCATCAACCACTCTATGAATTATGTTTTTAAAATTTCAGTGGTTTTTACTTTTCCGTATTGATCAAATTAATTCAAGATTTCGGAAAGGGAAAACATTGAATATTGAAGAGGATATTTATTCACAGTTGAGAAATCATTACAATGAATCAAAAAAGATTATATTTGACAGAACTAGTCCTCTGCTGATATGGTTCTACAAAATTTTAATTACAGTCACTTTTCCGATGGTAATTTGTACACCAAATATTCCTGAACCAAAATCGAACACAATCAATTTATAATATCTCTCTAGACCACTGATTCCCGAAGTGGTCCAGATGGACTCCTAGGAGTCCACGAGAAACTTGACAGGGGTCCACGTTGGCGTGACTAAAAAATGGGAAATATAGTAGGAATATAATTTGCAAGGGTGTCCACTGGAACCAGGAGAATTTTGAAAGGGATTTATGAGGAAAAAAAATGTGAACCTCTGCTTTAGACGAAAAAAAGGAGGGTAAAAATTATGCTGAAATTTTTTTGCTCAAGTAGAAATCCAATGGAATCAGTTATTTGAAAGTCATCTGATCGAACACAACCAATCAGAACAAAATTATACTGAATATTTCCCTCACATACAAAATGTTCCACAAGTGCAATGCAATTATCAAAAACTTACAGCGGTAATTGCATTGTATCAAGTCACCATAACAACCGTATCGCTAGACGTCAGTAAACAACACAAATGAATGGGAGATAGACTTCAAAAATAGAAAAACATTTCGCGTGTTGGTGAGTGCTCCATACAATCTATAGAGGAAAGTATAAATGAACAAAAAATAACATTTCCTAGAGAATTTCTTTATTCGTGAAATATTCCAATGAATAACGTTCGTGCATAAAAATGACCAGATAATCTTGCATTCAAGCGTGATATCTTATACAAATTGCATTCGGTTATTATCTTATTTTGTGAAATATTTCGCCAGAATATGAAAATAAACTTGCAATTTTTAGATATCACGCTTTCTAGCAAAATTATCTGCAATTTTTATGCAATCGTGCAATTATAACCGAAAAGATCCCTTGGACTCTATTCACTTCATTATGTTACTGCCATGGATACATATACAGATTAATTTATTTCGATTTTGACGTTTTAATTAATTGACATTTCAAAATGTCACCATATGGTTGTAACACTGTGCAGAATATCAATGAAATTATTGAATCAAATATACCAAAAATCAAAGTTCACAGTAAAAAATTTGGATGTAAATCATTTATGAACTTTTGCAATGATATAAATCAGGTATCATTCAGATGGAAATCGGGAGGGCGAAAAATTGCCGTCAATTTTGAAGGATTGCGATGTGAACATGAGAGCAAAAGATGGTAGAGGGTTTACGGTTAAACCCATGTGGAACTTAGCAGGATGAAATGGTTTTTCTCTTAACTTTTATCAAAAATAAGCCAAAAAAAACTTTAGCCGAATAACCCTTGAACGTTGATAAATGCTCAAAAATTTTTCAACAACTTTCTCAGGCTTGTTGCTCTACGGAATCTGTTATGAAATTTTCGAATAATTATCAATGTCCTTGGGGTATTACTAGTGAAAATAAAATTTTACAATCGAGTCCGCTTTAGGATCAAATTTCGTATAATGTCGTTTCATCTTCCGAATCAAATCAGTCTCCTAACTGAGATTATGTATGTTTTTTTCTTTGACATTTACTCGGGTTTGAGTACGAGCAATGCAATGGGTTTGTTTTGAATTCAACTAGGAACGATTCCAAAACAGTTCTAAGTATGTAGTTGCACAATTGTGAACTGCGGAGGTTTTTGGACGTAGTAGTACATAACTGACCGTGGAAAATGCTACAACGATCAATTTTTCATTAAAATAAGGCATGACTAACTACAACAGAATGATAAACGATGAAGCGCTCCTGGCCAGATTTCTGGTAGTACGCTAATAGCTTCGCGATTCAATCATTTCCTCTGCCCAGCCAGTTACCATAAATTAGCCTTTCAATAGAGAAAGTAGTTACACCAAACTCAAATTACCGGTCGCTTTCAGAAAACGCCCGGAAAGATCCCAGGTGTTTGCACGGGAAAAACTTAATAAAGTAATTCAGAAACTTCGGGAACGACCTAAAAGTTGTACTTCAGGTAAATTAGATGGCTGTTAAATGTTGCAGAGAGACCGTTGCTTACATAGGCATGTTTCATTCCAACCGCTGACAATATATTAGAGACATTCGAGTGAAAAAGTTTTAACGATTGAATCTCTCGAGCAAGTTTTTCAATTAGACACGATTCAGTTGGTAATTTCTCGAAGTGTGAAAAATTGAAATTCAGAAGACACAGTGGCGACCTGAGAAGTTGGAAAAATATTTTCCCCAGCAAATGACGAGAAAACTGTTTTCAGTTTAGGTTTACCGCAAAATAGATAATAAGAAATATGATCAACGAATCCAGTAATTATATGATAGTGAAAGGCTAGGTTTTGTTCGGAGTGATATCTTTATAGTAGAAATGGTGATTTATTTTATATGCAGATTCACACGAAAGGGAAGCCCTGTAATGTTCAAAGAACACCGCTTGAATCAAGGAACAGGAGATACGAATTAACATTCACTTTGAATTGTTGAAGTTTGCAAGCCTCAGGGAAAACCTCTTTCGGTAAGGAGTTCTAAAGCTCAGCTGTTCTATTGAGAAAAGATCCCTGAGCAAAAGAGGTTCGACAGGTCTCCAATGTCACAAGAAAGGGGTGGGAATTCTGTACTCGTCGAGTCATCCGTATAGATACTGCCAAGGGTGGAATTATCGATAATAATGCAGAAGAGCATCGGCCGTGAAAATATCTATAGAAGAGAGACAAATCCCCAATCCTTCTACTATGTTCCAATGAAGTGAGAGTATTTCTATTTTCAGTGTAAGTATGTTTATAAAAAAATAATAAGAAATATCATTAACGAATCCAGTTATCAGACTATAGTGAAAGGCCAAATTTTGTTTGAAGAGATATTTTTCTAGTAGGAATGGTGAATATTTCTGTGGCGAGATTTATGTAATTCGCAATTGTTGGTTGTTTATATACCTATCCTCGTTGGTGGGGTCTGTTTATCTAAATCACCAACCGATACTGTGGCAATATGAGTTTTTCTGGGTTTATCTATGGATGAAACAAAAAATCTACCACCAAAAACTCAGTACAACGTCCCAGAGCGCTACAGCACTTGAAAACACAAGCCGTCCCTTACCCGCACGAGGCTCCGCCTTCTGGGCGCACTTGTAGAGCACTTAAAATGGGTAAAAAATAAAAAGGTAGTTCGAAAACACCTTACCAACGCAGTCGTTCAAATCACATTCAATATAACGTATATATACTCAAACATCGATTTTGGTTTTAGAGAACATCTTTTCATGAGATAGCAATTTACCACAAGACAAAACCAGAATCGGAAGTTCTTGAAACTACTGATAAAATTCGAAAGCGATTCAACATCTTTGTGTGAATGTGGTTGACAATATGATTTTCATTCGAACTTCTACTGTCTATATAATTTACTGCATCGAAATCTACCAAAAAACCCATTGGATAAGAAAGGGTAAATCAAAATGAAAATAATAATAATAATGAATCAAGAAAATTTGAATGCAATCAAAAAATTATAATTCAAATATTAAAAAAAAAATCAGAAGTTAATCCAAAAACAATAATGAAAATGTTTAAAACTTATTCGATCAAAAAACTAAATCAGAATCAAATGCAATAAAATTATCAATTAAACAAAAGTGTAAATAACAGAAAATTGAACGAAAAAAATCTAGAAGTTTCAAGTTGGGTGAACTGGAGTAACAATTACTTTAATAACCATTCATCAGCTATCACCAAGAACAAAATTAAATGATAATTCTTTAGTACGCAGCTGCATGTCGCTATGGAACATTTTTCCGGTCATTTGTGAACATTTTCAACTTACACCGAGGAAGGGGTCACTGCTTTGGAAATAAAATTAAAATGTCTTTCACTCAGAGAAAGTACAAAAAACAATTGATTTTTGTAGAAACAATATATTTCAGTTAACAAGATATCGAATGATACCAAAAAAACTCCATAAAAAATGCAAAACAGATACCTGGTTCCACAAATAATATCATATGACTCTACTTTTTTTTAAAACAGTTTATTACCTAGCGCCATCAAATATTATAACTTAACAAAACAATGAATAAAGCAGATATACACCAATTCACACCATATATATTATTCATCCACTGTGTACTCTCACCAAACTCAACCATTATTCCTGCGGAATGGCTTATTATTGTCGCTTCGCAGAAGGACAAATATTTATCCTGGCCATGATAAAAGTACTCTATTATTCATCAAAAGTGCATCATTGTTCGGCTCTTGATTAAATATTATTCCAGCCACTTCTGAAACTCTCTGTCGAAAGGAAAATCATTGCTGCGAAAAATCTGCGGTAAACAATCCCTCGCCGTTCAATTTTCCAACTTAATACCGTCCTACATACGATTCAGACCTTTTGCGATGAAAAATCCTCGGTCACATGGGGTGAAAAATTCCTTTAACAGCTTGAGACGAATAACAGAGGGTTCGCATCATATACGTGAGTTTTACGATCGCCATATGACGACTTTTTGCCAACCCCATATTCGAAAACAAAAGAGAGAATTGACTTCTGACTTGAACACAATTTTGAGGGGTTTGTTGCACTTTTCCGGTAATATTGAATTTTCCCGACATAAAGGGAGGATTCTATATCAAATTTATCAGGAGTCATAAAAGTATATTGAATTTTAAATTGGAGGTGGAACTACCGTGGAGTTGGTGTTGAATATTATATAGAATGAGTTTCTGTAAGAAAAATCTGAAAGATCGAAGGAAACTGAAAAATATAGGGTGAAAAAAAAAGAAACCAGATAATGAAACATCAGAACGGCAAACAGTTATGTTACCAGAAATGGTAGCTGTCTGTGGCAATCTGTGGTGAGTAAACTCAACCTGAACATTCATTTCAATATAATCTTTTATTCATTTCTATCTTTAAATCTGGTTGACAATACGCTGAGTGGTAGAGGTTCGAACTCACATTACTTGGAATATTCAACTCCTCTACAAAAAAGACTGAAAGGTCTGAAATAAAATATAGAAGCTCAACAAAAAAAACAAAACGGAGAAATCCAAATAGAAAATATTATGAAACAAAATATGTGCGAGAAGAATTTAGGAAATATCGAAGAGAAAACTAATATCATCACTGAGATCAAGAATGGACAGAGAAAGTAATCAATAAATAAAACTTTTTTTTATATGCAGATTCACACGAAAGGGAAGCCCTGTGATGTTCAAAGAACACCGCGTGAATCAAGAGACAGGAGATACGAATTAACATTTACTTTGAATTTCTGAAGTTTGTAAGCCTTAGGAAAAACCTCTCTTGGCAAAGAGTTCCAAACCTCAGCTGTTCTATTGAAAAAAGATCCCTGAGCAAGAGAGGTTCGACAGGTTTCCAAATTCACAACAAAGGGGTGGGAATGCTGTACTCGTCGAGTCATCCCTGTAGATATTGAAACGGAAATACTAAACATAAAAACGATGCGATTATACTCTGAAACATCGGTTCCAATTAATTAATATTTCATAATCATCTTTCAAGTTTTGTTATAAATTATTTCATTGTTAAATTATAACAGCTCATTTTCTTTTTTTTGTCGGCTTCATTTGATATTCATTGATCCTTATCACTTCTCTTTTCGAAATTTCTTGTTTTTGATGTTCAGTTATTCATCATTTACCTTTTGGTGATCACGTATTATCACGTCTTATATTGGTTTTCTCCCGAAATATCCAAGCCGTTTGATCCAATTATAAAGTCGTCCATGAAACCCTATTTGGTAGATTACTGAGATTCATAAAAACACGCACTGAAAAAATTTTGCATCAAATTTATCATTCTTAGCAAAGTTTCAAAATTTCTTGTTTTTAATGTTCAGTTATTCATCATTTACCTTTTGGTGATCACGTCTTATCACGTCTTATATTGGTTTTCTCCCGAAATATCCAAGCCGTTTGATCCAATTATAAAGTCGTCCATGAAACCCTATTTGGTAGATTACTGGGATTCATAAAATAACGCACTGAAAAAATTGGGCATCAAATTTATCATTCTTTGCAAAGTTTCTCATAGTATTTCCGGCTTCCGTAAGGCTAGCCAGACTTCCTCAGTTTCCCCCTCGTTGCTATATCGCAATTCATTACTTCTTGTTTCCCAGACTAACCGAACAATCAATTTCGAGTTGTTGACAAATAAAGTCAGTTCGGCGATCTCATTTTTTGTCGAAGTCATGAGTTATCACATGAATAAAACATGATCATGAACTTTCCTATTCGAGTCTTCGATATAAACCTGTATACGTTCCGGTAGGTTAATCTTTAGCGAATTTGATAAATTCTCCCAATAGGAAGAGTAGGACGGAGGTAGAATGATAACACGCTCTGAAGAAATATGGTGATTAGTGGTCAATCAACACTAGAAATTTTATCTGGGGTTATATATATCACGAGTACACCAAGTTTAATTGGTTTAAATGTGTGCTGCATTTCCATGATTTTCTAAATTTTGCTTAGCAAATGACTTGAGTGTATGATGATTTGATGAAATCCCAAGACCGCAGGTCGAGAGATTTTATCTCAAATTATTATATACGAAAGCGTTTGCTTGAAAACGAAATTCTGAAAATCATAGAAATGCACGCATTTTGGTCGATTGAGCTTGGTGAAGGAGAGATATATGTTGAGATTATTTCCAGAAAAACTGTAAACCCAGAAAACATCAGAATCGAACACAGGAACAGCATAGTACCCGAGATAGTACCTGAAAAGTGAGCCAAACGCCCGGTTTACTGTGATCAGTTTAATCGGTTAAAAGATCTAGTGTATTTAATCGCTGTAAAACTCTGTAAAAGCAGTCTAGAATTCAACTTCTCCTTCGTTTATTCGCATTGAGGAAAATAAAACAACAGTACTGAAAATAGAGTCAAATCAAAGAGATCTAACTTGGACGCCATCCACAAAAAAAGTGAAACTCAACTCCTTTTCAATTCTCGTCACTGTAATTCTCCTGTATTCGAAACATACGAATAAACAGTACATTGAAAATTGATACAATGTATAATGTTGAAAAATATTCATTGCAACATTTTTTGTTGAACAATAAAAGTGCCAATGAACAATTAATGAAGGGCCAATGAACAATTAATGAAGGGCCAATGAACAATAAATAAAACGAATACATTTTCAACAGTAATCAATCGTCAGTCGGTTCCTTAATCAAAGTCATCAAAGATATTAATAACTATACAGTCTCACCTTGTGTTGAATGCTTTCAACCTTACAACAGTAAAAAGTGATGATAGGTAACCACTTCCGATTGAACTGACATTGTTCTCCGCTATACTGCTACGATGGTGTTTTCTCCAGGTGCCTCTGAACAGTCTGCACCTTTCTCCTGCTGCTTACATACCTGTACTGTGTTATATAATACAGCATAGGGTATAAGACTCAGGTTCAGTCCCTTCTTCATTCTCAGCTTCGGTATCTAATTTGCAAAGAGTCTTCAATGAAGGCTCATGAGCCATGAAAGATTAGCCTTCCTGAATGGCTATTTGAAACAGCAAATAATAATGTGAAAGATATATATTATCAATTTTTAACAGGGCAGCACTAAAGCACACGAAAAGAGACAAAACGTTGTAAAAAAAAACGTACGACTCAATGTATGCCATGAAATCAAATGGTCGTTCTTTCGACAAAGCAAGGAGGAGAAAGAAAGTTCTTCATGAAGCTCGTCTATTTATAATGCCTACTTGGAACATAAAATGATATTTTCTGCCTTCAATCAACCATTATTTCTCAACTTTTTTTGTCTGAATAAATGATATTGTTATACGGAATCTCCTACCACCGGCCCTGTCGTTCGTAAACGCAAAATAATATGAGGGGTCGAAGGAAGATTGTTTACCTGCAAAATTTCGTCTCACGTGGAAAATTCGATCATCGAGATTTCACTGGAAGATTCTCCATAGGTGTGAGCAAGTATATACAGAAGCGATTCATCGCTACGGCAGAATTTGTAGTACAGAGAGTTTTAGTACAGAGCGTTGGATAGTGGAACAGTTCGAGTGATTGTATTGTATTGTGATAAAGAGTTGTAATAAAAGTAGTTCAGTTTGGAGTTTTAATGAACGAACCCAAAGAATTATTGTAACAATATTGTTCGACTTAACGAATAACGTTTACGTTGAATCAGATAATATTTTTTCTCTTGCGCACTATTTTTCATAACTGGGGATATTTTAACTTTTGTACAAGGATTATAATTTCAAATGAGACATGACTGATTGTCAGATGAAAATGGATGTTAGCCTTTCTCCTATATATCTCATGAATCGAATATGATTATTGTTTGAACTTTCCGATATAAAATCTCCCCGAACACGCTCCAGTGGATAGACCTTTAGCCTTTAGGGAATGCTAATAAATTATCTCCGACTGAAGTTATGAAATCGTGGTGTAACGATTGCGAAATAAAATTTCCTTTGTCGATTGCGAAATAACTGTCGTTCTGCCTTTTAATCACTCGACTGTAATTCGAGTTTTGGTGTGTTCAACCGAAAAATCGTCGTTTCTCGAATGCGAGGAGGGAAACTTATTTTCGACTGAAATAATAAGTCTGTTTACGTCGATTTCGAGAATAATATTTGGCATAGCCTTTGACAAAAATCCAAGCATTATTAAAATGTCTGGAAGTAGTAAAATAACTCGGTAAAAAAAATATCCAATTGTCATATGGTCCAGAATACACTGTGATGAATTCTGGAATAACTTTCTTGAAATCAACTCATAATCGGCTAGAGATTAACGAACACAGAAACTCTTTTCTACCCGAAAAAATTCAAAAATGTCGACATCGAATAAGAGATTACACACAATAATACTCCAACAGGATTCCATTTGCCATTTCGTGATACATGCCACGGCCATAAAAGGCTGAGTAATTGTTTTGATAAGTACGTAAATGGTATTTTCTGATAATAATATCCCCCGGCATACTTGGCAACAAGCACGTTATATGATGAATAACTCCGTGAAACAAAATACGTGAATTATGATGACATTACTCAATGAGATAATGTTCGCTGTTTTCGTGATGAAACATTGTTAACCAAAGGAAACCAAACGTTGGAGAGAACTATTTGGCTTCAATGCCATGTTAAGGAAATTACTTCAAACTGAAATAGAAATTAAATGGTGAATGTCAGATTCAGTCAATATAATAAACATTTCAATCAAAAATTAAACAAACACTAGTAGTTTCTCAATAAGACTGGTCAATTCTTGATATAGGTCATATTTATATTATTGATGAATAATCTTCAACGGTGTAAAAGGTTCGGTATAGACAAACACAATGTTCAGCATAAATATTGTTCTCTGATGGTTGTATGTGGAACTAGCTTTTATATTCAAGTTTTTTGTTAATCTTGGAAGGTGTGTTCTTTGTATGACGCAGGCATCCGATAAGAAAGCGTTTTACGAAATTCCACCAATAAGTTGGTGAAAAACGGGGGCAAAGTTTGTATGGGACAACGTGAATTGACAGAAGACGTGTTTCGTATTTCATTGAAATCCATCGGTAAATGGAGTTGAAAATGGGTAATAAGTTATTCTGGGGGTGAATCAACGCACAGCCCAAACCACTGATCGTAGAGATCTGAAACTTAGGCATCCGATAAGAAACGGGTTTCCGAAATTCTACCCATAAGGGGGTGAAAAACGGACTCGAAGTTAATTTGGAACAATTTGATGCCTTATTGGTTCAGTCTACTTCTAATTCCGCATAAACATTCTTTATCTACACCCGTACTCTAATAATACACTTATATGCCCACAACCCGTTTTATAATGAAATCCATTACGATACAGATTTTCATTACGATACAGATTTTCAACCAATAGAAACCCATTATTTTTCAATCAAGCATGATGTGCAAGCTTTGCATTTTGACGTTTGTCAAGTCAACATCGGTAGGTATTGAATTCTTGAAGAATTTAGTCAATTTTCGATAATAGTATGAAAATGTCTTGTAGCAGGGATATAGAAGAATTACCAGCGACCCTCCACAGATGTCTTAGACAACAAAAAAATACAATCGAAAGGATTATATTTTTCATTTGACAAAAGCAAGACATATGTTTTTATTTTCAACATAAATATACGAGCTCTTATGTCCGAATGGTCAAAGGCGCCGGTAGTGAATAATTACGTCCGGGTTCAATTCCTGATGTCGGCAGAATTTTTTTTTCTTCTTTTCATTTCTCATTGTTGTATTTTCCGTGGTTATACCATTAATTATAATTTTGTAGAATTTTTCAAAGAAATACGATTGATTACCTACTATTATTGTGTTCAATATAAATACGTAATAATATAATAATTTTAGTTCTTCATTATTTATTGGGTGTAGATAAAATAGCGTATGCAACTCTCATGTAATGGTTATTAATACACTCGCATAAACCATACGAAACTCACCTTCGGCTCGTTTCGTATCCCGGTTTATGCTCATGTATTAATAACCATCATTACACGATCGTTGCATAATATACCATTATCTACACCCGTACTCTAATAATACACTTATATGCCTGCAACCCATTTTATAATGAAATCCATTACGATACAGATTTTCAACCAATAGAAACACATTATTTTTCAATCAAGCATGATGTGCAAGCTTTGAATTTTGACGTTTGTCGAGTCAAAATCAGTAGATATTGAATTTTTGAAGAATTAAGTCAATTATCGATAATCGAATGAGAATGTCTTATAGCAGTGATATAGAAGAATTACCAGCGACTCCTCCACAGATGTCTTAGACAAGACAAAAATACAATCGAAAGGATTATATTTTTCATTTGACAAATGCAACACAAATGTATTTATTTTCGATTGAATTATATGAGCTTTCATGCCCGAGTGGTCAATGGCGAGGGCAGTTACCAGAAACGTCCGGGTTCAAACCCTGAGCTCAGCAGAGATTTTTTTTCATTTTTTTTTCTTTTCATTTCTCATTGTTGTATTTTCCGTAGTTATACCATTCATTATAATTTTGCAGAATTCTTCAAAGAAATACGATTGATTGCCTACTATTATTGTGTTCAATATAAATACCTAATAATATATTTTTTTCAGTTCTTCATTATTTATTGGGTGTAGATAAAATAGCGTATGCAACTCTCATTAAATGGTTATTAATACACTCGCATAAACCATACGAAACTCACCTTCGGCTCGTTTCGTATCCCGGTTTATGCTCATGTATTAATAACCATCATTACACGATCGTTGCATAATATACTATTAACAGATCAGATCTACGACGTACAGCTTAAACCACTGATCGTAGAGACTTGAAACTTGGAGGATGTGTTCTTTGTATGACGAAGGTATCCAATAAAGGAGGATTTCTCGAAATTCCACCTCTGAGGGTATGGAGAACAGGGGCAAAGTTTGTTTGGGACAACGTGAACCCTGGTCCAATCTTCTTCAAATTTTGTATAAACATTCTTCAAGAGAAATGATGAAAGACTTGTTCGTATTTTATAGAAACTCATCGCCTAAAGTGGTAGAAAAAGGGGGAAATTTTCTGTACAGCAGACCAGTTTCTAGTGTACGTTTGATAATCAATCATTGTCGAAGTGTCGGGATATAGGGAAATTTCCCGGTATGCCATCATAGCAAACTCACGGAGGCCCTCAAAGTGGCCCCCACTTCGAAATGAAGTAAATTTCAATTCTACTAGTTACATGCAATTCTTGCGAGTTGCAAATTATGCATTATTTAAATCATTCACAAGAGGTTTGAGGCCCATCCCATCATCAGCTGGCCAATCTTCGACTAAGATAACTTACCCTCCTATCCTCCTATCCAACCGTTTTCTGCACCATTCTATAATTTTTTGTCCAACAAGTCAATATTTCAGTTTACTTTTCATACTATATATAAATAGTTATGTAATGAAACAATATTTTTATTCTCCACCTGTTATGGATATGTCCGAAAGCTCCTTTTTTACCAAAGATATAACTCACAGACGTTGGTTGGATATTTTGTTTTTTGTTATGTCAAGTTGATATGTATCAAATTTATCAATATTTTCATTTTGTTTCCCATGTAGTTCGATGAACTAATTATTTTGTAACAAAATATGAATGTCGCATTGATGATTTTTCTTCCTGAATATTTTGTTACATATTATCTTATTGTAATGAAACAAAAATTAAAAAATTGAAATATATATTAGTGTGTAGAAGGGTTGTCTCTTGACTGGACTCATTGAAAAAAGCATCTACAATCGGAAAATCCTCGTGAAAAGAAAATTGACCTTCGGGTTACAGTCATATCATGAGTTGGCCATATAGTAAAACTCTTTATATAACTTCAACCCCAAGGTCAATTTTCATTTCATGAGGATTCTCCGGATTTAGACGGTTTGGGGACTGAATCGTTGATGATTCTCAGGATGTATATAAAATTCCATGTTCGGCTTGGCATAGAACATATGTAGGCCAGATCAACAGACTTGTGTTCAATAGAATATATGAACATCAACCTCCATTAGTCCATAAGTCAGATCCATTCCCAGCCCTGTTCAAACATCATCAGAACACAGGATACAATGTAGACTTTGCTAACACCAAGACTATGGCTACCGTGAAAATACTGAAAGGTCGGATAATTCGCGAGGCCATCAAAATCGAGAAGCGACCTCCTTCCTACTTGAATAAATGTGTCGACAAAGACTTTCAACTACCTAGAAACCCCTATTTTTCTAACCTGCGCTGGTATAAATGTCACCGAACACCCTTCGAAAAATGCTTCAAAACCAGAGAAGAAACGTCGAGCACAAAACTCTAGGCGTGGTTCAACCCGAACTCCATCATTACATAGAACGGACCGCATCATTACATAGAACGGACCGCGGAAACCTATCTGAACACATATATTTCTTTCTATTCAGCAAGCATTGTCCTGAATTTCCTTCTCCGCTGTCGAATTTTCGATTACTTGCTCGAGAACGTATACTCATTTTGCAAGAACAAAGCCGTTGTATTCGAATGTTTGCACAGATAAACTCGACGGACCGCGGAACTGAATAAATATCCCACAAGCATGACCCTGTCTGCTTCAATTCCAAAAGTATAAATAATCAGGACGAGCGCAGGGGGTAAATCTCCCGAGAGGTTTGCACTAAGTCTGAAGCTGCATACAACCCCGAGTCGCAGACAGAAATTAGACCATTTTAATTACGGAACCACTTTTTCTTTTTCGGTTCGTAATTAAGAATCCGATGATTAAAAAAGTTTTCGTGACATCGTGAACTGGAAAAAGTGTTATTAATGTTTTTAGGGATTCAATGGGGATTCATGGTCGATGAACGATGAGATCGGTTCAGAACTTTTTTTAATAACTTTCAATTCGTTTGCAGAGTACTCGGAGTGTAGATTGGAAGTGGAGAGATATACTAATATGGGCATGGTCTACTGATCCGAGAATTCCACCATTAAAAGTTTGCTGGAATCTGCACATTTGAAAGGATTTCTTGAATCGAAGTCAAGAATGTCTGGGGAATAACTAATTTCAGTAACCTAATTGACCTCTATTCTCCATTTCCATTCTTCATTCATGAGAGCTCCGCTCTCAATGCGATTTCTAGAAGAAACAAAAATTACCCGCAGTGATTGGAATATATTTTGCAGAGTTTGATCATTTAAGAACAGAATTTGGATCCAACGCTACTGCATAATTGGTGAACATCAGTTGACAAGAAGTAACAATGAGGAGCATCGAATGGAAAATCTGTGGGTTCTCAACTCTCAACTCTCAGATTTATTTCAATTTCGATTCGTCCATTTAGTTTCTAATTTGAGTGAGTGCGAAACCTTTTCAATTTTAAAATGTTTAAGTCTTCATGAGAGAAATCTCGAAAGAAATATTCTTGTTTCAATTGCTGTGCCTACTTTTTAGAGTTTATACTGCCAGCAAGTGTGAAATCTACTTAGGCTCCGGGATTTTGACATTTTTTCGAAAAAAAAAAACACCACTTTCTCGAGGTATATTTTCAAATATCACCTTCAACAAGAAAAAAACGCTTTCTATCGGATCAATATAAAATAATAGTTTTCACGTATAGATAAAGATATTGACATGTGCGATATTTCTCTAGGACATCACGAGAAAAACCATGAAATGGAAAGAGCAGTTGGTGTATTGGTGAAAGGCTTAAAAATCAAACTTGCACAGCAAATAATCAAATACGGAAGTAATGTTCACCAGTGTATCGGAGATGTGTTTACAGACCTTCTGAATGGTTGGAGCTAAGTGTTTTCGTTTCAGTGCATCTTATCACCGTCGTATTAATGAAAATGAATTATAAACTTCCATCTGTACAGCTATAACTCCAGATTTCCATTTTAATTGAATAACTTATCTGATTTAACTTAATTCGCACAACGGCAAAAATAATCGAGTTTCTAGAAATACTATTCCACGAGAAATGATGATATCCAATTTCACCGAGTTTTTGTTCGGAAGTAATTCCACCGAATGTTCATTGAGAAATCCACTGAGTGTAGATATGAATACAAATTCAGAGTACATTATTGGGTCACTCATCCCAACTCGAGTCTCAACTTATACACATCAATTTTTTTTCAAGCTGGAATATGTGATTATTGGTGTAGGAATGTAATATCTGAATAATAAGCGGTGGATTTGAACAGCATATTGAAGGTTCCTTGCTCAATTTCATCAAAATATTATCTTGAAAAAGCTATCGTATAGCAAAACCTGTCACGATTTTCTAATCCTTATTATAGTCAAAATATTACAGAGTATCAGTTTTTATAATTCAGATTCACATCATGTTTCGACTAGTTCGTTTTCATGACCAAAATATGTTTTGGTTAAATTTCATTATTCCTAGATAATGCTCATAAATGTTGTACCGTCTCAATTTCACCATTGTTGATTTTGCATGTTTTCGGGGAACTTACGTAATGTGATCTCCTCTACAACAAGTCCAAACGACTTTCTTTTCGGTCTCAGTATGTATTTTGTAGACATAGGTCCATTTTGATTGCAAAATTTTATATTTTCTCAGATCAGAGATCCCTTTCTTTGCAGCCTACAATATTTGCGCTTTTTGCATCAAGACCACTCATTCTCTTATTTACTCGTTTTCAGATATCTAGTAAGCATATACAACATTGATTGTCTCGAAAAATCCAATTGTCTTCAAAAGTTTATTTTCAATACATTCCGTTTCTGGCTAGAATACATAGAGAATGGCAACGCAGTAAATACATCAGTGTCGACCGTAATATGCACTATGACATCACAACAAATTGGTTTGAAGATGAATGCATTTTTTTTAAATTCTCACGTGAATCTTTTGAATCTCAAGCTACCTGTTTCTGAATCTAACACTCCAAATGATCAGTCGCCAGTTTTATTTTAATTGACTTCCATTAGAAAATAGTGAGTTTCAATTTCGAAATGAAATCAAGTTCAAATTTTATTTATATCTCCAATTATTATAGTACACTCTTCAAAGGGTGGACAAATTTTTGAAACGACGAACGGCCTGTCTGCCCCTGGCTTTGTCGAAAAAACGACCATTTTGGTGGTTTCATATTGAAATTTTGGAAACCATCGTTACGATACTCTGACTAACTTTGAAAAGGTATATTTTAATGCACTCATAACTTTTAATTCAAAAAAACAATTGATACACTATTTCAACTTGATTTTATGGCATATATCGAGTCATACATTTTTTCAAAACGCTATCTCTCCTTTCGTGTGCTGTAGTTCGGCCAGGTTGAAAATTGAAATAAAAAACCTATAAAAAATTAATTTTTTTTCCCATCATTCTTACATGCTGTTTGTCGAAACCATTTTGGAGAAGCTTATTTTCCACGCCTAATTAGCGAATTGGTTTGGTTATTCGCTGTATTTTTGGAAATTCGATATCGAACCTGAGAATTGAAATCTGGCTAGATTAAACACCGTACAGGTGTATGGAAGCAGCAGGAGTCTGGTGCAGACTGTTCAGATGCATATCTGGAGGAGACATTGACGTAGCATTATAGCGGAGAAAACCTCACTCTTTCAATCAGGAGTGGTTACCCTCACATCAATTTTTCTCTTTTGCGAAGTTAAAAGCATTCTACTTGAGGTAAGACCCTGTATAATATAGTCATCAACATATGACGATGATCTCTGTTGAAAAATGATTTTTTATATTCATCGATTACCGCTACGAAAATCGTACCTTTAACTGTTTAGCAAATCTTTTCATCATTCAGCAAATTTGATCTGTTCATCAAATATTCCCGAACTTCATTATATAATTTAAAATGATTTTCTGTTTCATTCGTATTTTTGGAGAGCTTTCATTTCAGCACAATAAGGTCGATCTACAGTGACAAGTGAAAAACAGTTCAGTTCAATTTTTTTTCTGTAGATGGCGTTTCTTCCAACACTCCGTATGATCAGCCGTCAGTTTGGTGTTTCCTTTCAAAGTTTTTATTGCAAAAGATGTGCTTTCAAACAAAAAACTGGGGCCTACATGACCTTGACTCAACCCCTTCTCCTCGAGCATATCACCCAAACCTTTCATCGTTTCCTTTTTGCCCACGTGAGTGCCTTTTGCTGGGTTCTACCCCCTGGTTTCTTTCGCCTCAGTTTTATTTTATTTCAATTGATTTGGATTAAGGAATAGTGAGTATCGAACTTTCGAAATGAAAACAAGTACAATTTTTTTCATATCTCCAATTATAGTATACTCTTCAAAGAAAGTGGACAAATTTTTATCACGATATTCATGTTCTACTGATAAATTACTGCATGACTTTTAGGAAAAACTAATTTGGTACGAGTCTGATTATAAAAGATTTCATGTTGAAAATCTATATATCTGATAAGAGAATTACGTCCTATGTATTTACCCCAAAAAACCGACAATTAGAAAAAATTAAACGGAAAATTTCGAAAGATGTAACACTTACACCAACCATTATTCTCCCTCTACCCAGTACATGCTCGAGCTGCCATTAGCCGCATCTAGCCCGAAACTATGAACAGCAATAACCGAAATCAGATAATTACATAGTACAAACGGTAAAAACAAGGAAATCAAACACCCATTTATATCTAGCAACATCTTAATGCGTTCGAGGGCCATTAGGGCGCTACGCTGTTAAAACACAAAAAAGGCGCGGAATAAATCTGAACCGAACTAGATAAGCCGATAAATCGGGATAACGAGCCCTTTTCGATACCGTTCCGATGATGGACCAAACCCAACAGGTTATATAGGTACATGGAAACAGTGGCGCGCTTACAGTTAGTTCCGTAGCAACGTTGAGTTTTGTTTTTTTCTACTCCCGTGAATATGCTGATTCCTTTATAGTTTACTGAACGGATAAGTAGGCGATTCCAGTCAACTGAATGGATATGATTTTATATTCACACAAGATGGGATATGAATTCCACCAATCACAGAGAACAAAATTCTTGGTTATCAAGGACCACCTTGTAGAAACGTCACGATTCTGATCTGTCTACCTACAAACACGAAATCCAAGTTGTTTCATTTGAGCATAAATGAATTACTTATACCCGGAATATTTTCTAGTTTATTGAATCAAGTTTGAATTGTCACAATTGATGTTTTTTTTGTGGAATTGAAGGACTTACATCTACTCTTCACACCAATAATCAACGGAATTTATATGGTCCAAGTGCCTTAGTGGTTGAAGACTTAGCCCTCTGAGACGATCCACTTTCCAATTCTTGGTCTTTTTTCAATTTGACATTACCAATTCAATTTGTTTCGTTCAATATTGAATTTAATAAAATTTCCTTTCAGTTTTTCATAAGTATCGAAAGAACTATCAATTTATTATTATTATTGGAATTGATTATCAATATGATACTTGAAATAGGGTTCTGAAATATTTACTTGGCCAAAGAAAAAATCAACTGTACAACTCGAACTAAGGATGAACTATTTTTGACATATAAATAACAAAAAATGAAAAATATATCACAAAACGCCGTATTTTGTTTTGCGAATAATCTCATTTCTATTCTTCGTACCTAGAATTTTCACATGAATTATATATAGGGGCCTATTAAGTACATTAATAAGTTCATTTCGTATTAATCATCACCAGTGGTATAGCTTTCTCAGAAGATACTTATGAATTTTGTCAGACTGTAATTGTAATAATCCCTATCCGAATACGAGCATTCCGATTACTACTCCTGGCTCCTGGGGACTGATAGGAACTATAAGTTATTCCAATGTCACAGTATTTCTTTTTCGATTTATACAAACTTATTTTCATCTACCTGACTTGAATATTCTCACAAATGAAATTATTCGGTAACGTACTAAGATCACCTATCACATCACCATTATAATCATTTTACCTGAACTGAATAAACACTTGAAAATAGAGAACGCAGGAGTTTGTTTGAGCAAAAAGACAATTTTACATAACTATACAAAATTTTTTTAACTAGGTTCATATCAAAACAGCCTCCTGTCCACTTTGGGATCAAACCTGACAGCTTCTGTAATTTCGTGTTGGTTTTCCTTTCCACCCAGATTGTAGATAACAATGACATACCTCTGGCCCTAGGAATTCCCAGTAGATTATTTTCTACAAGCTTGATTCCTTCCAAAAAAATACAGGCTTGAAAGCAACTCCGAATGTGAATGCAATCAAAATTCCGAAGGTGTTTACGAGGTTCACAGGTATTTTCAGTATCGAATTCAGAAAATGACTACCATGATGACCGAGGTTGTGAATATGATGAATTGAAAAAATCAAGGTCCTTCGAAAATAGCAATTTTGAAGGCCCCTCGGCAGTTTTGTTAACCCGAGAATCGTACGGGAACCTATAGTATTTTGTGATTTCAAATCTTTGTTCATCCACATTTTGGGCAGGTTAACGTTTCAGTTTCGGTATCAGAAAACATTGTTGGAATATTTTTTGGGAGGTAGATATGTCATGAAATCCATTTTTTAGTTTTCTTCCCCCTGATAATCTTATAAAAACTAACACGTAACTGTAGTATTATGAATAACCGAAATTGACCGAATATCAGGAATAAGAATAGCTGAACATAAAACAACTTGGGAATACGGAAAATAGATAAGTCGAAATAAGCTAATCACATATTATCAACAAATGGTACACATATGGATCAAAAAATTAAACGTCAAGAGTATACTTGCATTCTCTGAAACAAAAATGAAGAGATTGCTACTTGCTCATTGAGTTCAATGTTGGATTCCTCTTCTGAAAAGGGTAGTTGAACTGGGAAAATTCAGTTCCAATTAGGTTGTGTCAAAATCAACACAGGGGGCAGACTTGCTTCTGAAACGTCGCCAAGTATGAGCAATGGTAATATATTTTTTTCCAAATTCAATCTGCAAAGTCATTAAAAATACGATAAATGAGTGAAAAAGGAATCAATTTTGTTTTTTCTAATATTGCATTTACATATTGGCACAAATATACAAATATCTCGGTAGTGTAGTGTTCCCAAGCGGAAGCGGGGCATCCTCCGACCCCGTCTGGTTCCCTTAAGGTAAGGCCTCGTTGATCCATTGCTCGCACAAGTTTCGACTTCTGAGGGTTGACTTCGTCAGCTGGTTAACGAAAACGAACAATTTTAGAACAATTTTAGAACAATCTCCTAAAAACAGATATCAAAAAAAGGGGGAAAGAGAAAACCAAAAAAATTGATTTCAAAACGTATTACAGAGCTAGTGTGCTAGTTCATATAATAATCGAAACAAATATAATCGAGATACCCCAGTACAAAAAAGGGTTCGTTTCGTTAAAGTTGAGACATTACCAAATTTGTCGATTGAGCTCCAATATCGCCAATAGAAATCGAACGATAACCAACGCTGGCTCGTCTAAGCTTCGACGTGAATATCACCGAAATATATGAATTTGTTTTGTCCCATTGTATTCTTCAACGATGGTTCGATATCATCAACCAATACGATCCCAAACTCAACATATATCTATCGAAGTATTTCAAATATATCTCCCAATATTGGTACAAATCATTCCATACGATTTGGTATGCTACTGGAGTAGCTCGATCAGGACCAGTTGTACCGCTCTGCGTAAGTTGTTATTTATCTTAGCCAGGCTTTGTTGCCATGGATTTGCCACTCAGCTTTCCTGTTCCTTAATGATTAAGCCAAGCTTAGTTGAAGTTGAGGCGGTGCATTTGGCCCTCATATGTTTAATATATTCAGTACTCAGACGACCAGATTAATAATTCCTAATTCATGAAATTAGGTTGGAAGATACATATCGAAGAATAGCTATCCCACCTCGTCCTCCAGGAGAACTCCCGGGACGCCCGTGCTCCATTCCCGGTGACCCCAAATGGAGGGGTCGATTTAATTCAAATCCGATCCGAGCATAAGCCAACGTTCATTATGATGCCGTGTTCAGCGTCGCATACCTGTGAGCCTTCAGACCAGTCATGCATTTATTTGTGAAACTATAAATTATTTATCTCAAACTCGTTAATGACATGACATGTCGTTACGGAGTATAAAATATCGCCAAGGAGGAAGGAGATCAAATACGATAATACGCTTTTGAAATTGAGCGTTTCTCACGGTTGACCTTACGGCCTTGGGAAGGTGTTGGTCATTCGTGGATATTATGTCTTGGTCGCTAGCACCTGTGTGCGGTTGAACAGTTAAGTTAAAGCGTGGTTTCGGAACAAAATGTCGCTCATCAAGCAAACCATTGGCATTGGCCTAACCAGAAAACTGCTCAAGATATCCAAAAAGTGAATTAAAATATATAGATGTCTATTGTACTCACAAAGTAAACAGGATTGAATGGAAAAAAATTGGGTTTCCATATTCACCAACTCACTTATTCGAAATCGGTTGTGTTGAACTGCTCAATCTTCGACTAGATATTTTTCGATTCCCGATCCGTATTAAGAATGGCAATGTCAAAAAGTAGGTAGGTGTTCAGCTAGCACACGTTAGACCTTTTGAAGATTAACTGTTCCTAGGGCTACCTTCGATAGCTGGTTTGCGAAAAAAACAGTTTCAACTCCGTCTCGCCTTTCTTATTAGATATTATATGCTTCATATATTAAGAACATCCATACTGCTTGGAGGTAAGATGATTACTCTTTTAGAATATCGTAAGTAGTCGGAATGAAGGATAACTTATGCCTGTCATAAGGAATAACCCCAGGTTGTATATGATGAGGAAGATGCTTCTTTCAATGAAATACTCTGTAGATGCAACAATATATCCACAATCGTTTTATTAGAGAAAAATCATCATCGAAATAATTGAATGTTAATTGTAATATGTGACCAGCAGCACTACATCATAATTTGCAGATGGTTGAACCTGCCATTCTTGTTGTCCATTCAGAAACTCATTTTCCTGTAAAACCGAATCCAAATGCTTTGCAACTCGAATGGAAGGATTTCAATGTAATGCGGTTGGCTTGTCTTTTAACAAACTAAATTCCGCTGAATTCACACTCAACCTCTTTCCTATACTTTCCTGACTATTCCTTATCGATTCAAAGCGAGTCATCTATTTTTTTTATAATCAAACAGTGCGAGAGAACATGAAAGGATTGTTTGCAAGATTCAACCAGTCCAATGTACCTGTATTCAAGTTTTCACAAAAAATATCTTTTATGTTATGTACTTCCCGATTTTCACTACTCAGATATTCACCTATTAGATATCAAAAATGATATTTCTAACGTTAGAATACTTATGAAGATTTTGATCCTGGTTTTCAGGCTTGGGATTATCCATTCTTTATCCATTGGATTTTTTTTTTTTTAGAAATTGTCACCGAGGACTGATTTCATCATCTCTATGAATCAACCTCTCATAAGGAGCGTTCATAGCAGCTGCAAACAGGTTGAAGGGTATCGAAGACTCCTATGCATATATATAAACATTTTTCATGTCTCATCACTCACTTGCGTCCACTTTAAACTTTTTACTGGATATGTAAGAACGACTCCTGACGGAGTTTTCCGATACTCGTCCTCCTGGTTTGAATGAAACAATTTTTCTCTTGGATAAATCGTTCTGCATTATTTCAATTCCGGTACCGAAGACGGAATTCCTTTCGCCCCGCTAGACTTTTCAATAACGCATTATCTCCAATTTTCCCCCATACACGAACTTCCTGCGTATTTAGGAATGTTTATTCATAAGATCCCCAGATATCACTCGAACGTACGTTCACCCTACATTGATAATTCTCTGTGCGAGTCAGACACGGGGACAAAGAAAGAAACAGACTCTTCTCGATCGCGCTTCATTTCGAAAGAATGGAGGAGTGAACAGTGGAACACTGATGAAGACTCTGGGAATGATAACGAATACATCACGGTAAAGTCGAAATTAGTAGAGCCAGGTAATATTATCCACTGAAAGCAACTGAAACAAAAATCAGAAGTGGATCACTAAAAATACCATTCCTCAGAACACATTAAGACAAAACTAAGAAGTTTGACATTCAGATTACAAAAATGAGAAGGAAGTCTCTGGAGCGTTCATTATTCGAAATCAGCCTCATATCTGACTTCAAATAAATATACAAGAACGATAGAATTGTGGACCTTTGTCGAATCACGTATTGAAAGGAACATAAGATGGCGGAAAATCTTGACAGTCCCAAATCACAACAATCCTGATGTCCATTTGATGACAAATTAATCAATGAATGGCGTGTAGTACAAATAAATAATTACATCTACCCAAAAATAATATCATATGTTTTGGGTTCGGAAGACAACCGCAAAATAATATGAGGGCTCAAAGAAGGAACGTTATCTTCCTGGAAATCGGGTCGAGGAAGGAACGTGATGTTCCTGGAGATCCCAAGTCCCGTAGAAAATTCGATACACATCATCGAGACCTCTCTGGAAGATTCTCAATAGGCGTACGCAAGTATAAATACGGAGACGATTCGGGGTTTTATCGGAGAGAGAGTTTTTCAGAGTTTCTAGTAGAGAGAGCCTTGGTATTGCT
This sequence comes from Zygogramma bicolorata, assembly GCA_032362365.1. Taxonomy (NCBI): domain Eukaryota; kingdom Metazoa; phylum Arthropoda; class Insecta; order Coleoptera; family Chrysomelidae; genus Zygogramma; species Zygogramma bicolorata. Next base: position 85,496 of record JAVJAQ010005911.1, read on the forward strand.
AAGTGCAGAAGTCGAAGTGCATAGAGTTCTTCAGAGTTTCTGGTATAGAGAGTTTGTAGTATGGAGACTGGAGGGTTCAGAGCCTAGTGGAGAGTCGAAGTTTTATAAGCAGAATTTTTCAAAGTTCCTAGTAGAGATAGTTTTAGTACAGAACATTCTAGCTGAGCAGTTGTGATAAAAGAGTTGAAATGAAAGTAGTTTAGTGTTGTTTGGATTTTCAATGAACGGACCCAAGGAATTATCTCTTCGAAAATATGACGAATTTCTCATAGACACATCCCAAATATCTGAAATTATCAATATTAATTCATTTTAAACAGTTTCGTGCAGACATTACAAAGCTACGGACCTGGCCAATCTAAAAATAAGTAAAAAAACAGTATTCTTTGATCACTTCAGATAATAATGCCATATTCTAGATACTCGAGAGTGCAATGTAAAAATATTTCATTGATTCTCCATAAAATAGTTCAAAGTGGAATAATTGGTAATTCAAACTCACAATTCGTTGAAAATATTCCACTTCGATGAAAACTTTAAAGTTTACTTCGAGGTTGAAACATACCAATGTTATATTATCCATCACATAAAATTTATTGATGATAAGCTAACAAAAACTGGAGACACCCACCGACACCAAAATTTTTAAATCTATTCCATAAATTTCAATTCCTCGCAACTTTTTGATAAGATTTCATATTTCATCCAAAAAACAGTTTTTGAATGAATTTCTTGCTAGACTGAATATGTGAAAAAATTAACACATTTTTCATAGAAAACATATGGAACACATACACAAGTGTAAGCGAACAACTCTAATTTAAACTGTGACATGTGAATTGGGAAGTTCATTATCCAGATACGCCTCTATCGGCAAATATTTGAACTATTTCATCAGGTAAAACATAAACAAACTTCTGTCACTGTCGAATGTGATCTGAAATTGTGGTGCATTTTGGTGTTCTTGTGCTTCACTTTTGCGATTTAATGAAATTGATATTTATTTATAACATTGGATGGATGTTTCAAAAGAAAAAGGAAGAAATCCTAACCTTTCCATACGTATTTCTCATTTTAATAATTATCGTACGAAAAAACACTTCCCTAACACATTCACACACTGAATAGTCTTCACAATTGTTTCACACAGAACTTCGCCAAAACTCGAAAACACAAGGAACAATACAACGTAAACAATAGTAAACATATGTTTTGACACATTACGATCAGCTGATTACTGTTTGGAGCCGACATTTTTGAACAGACATCAGCGCCCTCATCGGTAAAAATTCTTCCCAATCATGAAAAGTTGCTGTACGCTGATTATACATGAAACAGTGCTTGAATTAGGACATTAAATACATACCTAGTAATTCTATTTTGATAATCAGTAATTTTTAAAGAATCCTAGTTGCCATTAATTTTCAAGAAACTATAGCATTACCTTACCATGAGAACTCTAATCTAAACTGTGCCGTGTGAATAAAGATAAGTTGCTGTACGCTGAATTAGATGAAATTTCACTGTTTGTATTAGGACTATTTAAAACAGGATTTTTATTTCGATACCCGGCAATTAATTATCAAATCCTCATTGCCATTAATTTTCAAGAAACTATAGTCTTACTTGTCTTAAAATTTTTTCTACCATATAGAATCTATAGGTTCTCTTGGGGGTATGATATTTCGCTAAAGCTACATCTTTGAGAAAATTAACATGTTCACCTTATTGACTGCACTAATGATGCTTTTCTCGTGTGTTTCAATTCTTTTTCAATTACGTTGGAGTATTTTTTCCTCCGATGAATAATGAGTAGAATAGGGACATGCTACTGCATTCTTTTGAAAAACAAGCATCAATTCGGAAGTGAAACAATATTAAATGAAATATTGAAGTACGATCTTTACTGAGAAATACTACTTAGTTTTTTGAGGTTATTTTACGAGTATACAAATCAAATTTCGATTAACTTTGAACTCCTCTTCTAAAACGATTCAAATCAAAACACCATGAATAACTCTTCGCCTCTTCCATTTTACGTGGCCCTAGTTTCCTGGGCTATAATTCCTGAGCCACGAAACACTGAATCGTAGTCGTCGGCCTATTGTAATTTCGGTGTTTGTCGAACACTCGGCATTCGTGAGATTATGTTTATGCGGAGCATTACGATTGTGAATAGAGGAATTAAGAACTAATCGGCAGCTGCATCAATTCCACGACGTCTTATACTTTTCTCGGTCTCGCTCACGAATGTAAACAGTCATTCGGAAAGCCAGGTTTTATCTGAAAGTTTCGAGACGTGGCTGTCTGTTAGAAAGATGATTCCATTAGATAGTATATAATGGAAATTTCGAAAGAAATTAACATTAAAAAAGGGAAGTGAAAAGTTGAGAATAGAAGGGATACCACTCTTTCTCATAATACCAACTAGGACATATTGTTGTTTTTTTTGCGGGTAGTTGTCCGAACAATAATTCATAACAATGTCCTTTCCTCTGAACGATTAATTATTCACAATACTTTACAGGTGCATGTCTGGTAGATGAAATGGTCTGTTGAAAAATATGAAAAATGTTCGATATAAACTGTAATTTTCACCTTTGAGAATGAGTTTGAAAAAACAAATTGCATGATATTGAAACACAACTGCATAATCCTCAATTCGCTCAACTGTGATTGGTGCCAGCCTGTATAAACGAGAGTGCACCATTCATTTAGTCTATTTTAACGTAATTCACTCAACCATATTCTCAAAATAGACTATAATTGACGATTCTCTATAACTATAGAGAAAATTATGTACTATCCACAGCTCCCTCGAAAATCGTCCATCCCAGTCTACCGCCTAGGTAAATTTTACTTTTTTCTTGACAAAAGTGAAGCACCTTTTCTCTTTCGTCATCAATTCATTTGGATGATTCAGCAATCCATTATGAAGTTGTATTTCGCTAAAAACATGCTCCCTATCCGATATCCAAATCTAACATAAATAACACCAACTCAAATCCACGCCTTGTCCGAAACGCATAAGCATAATTTTTACACTCGGCATGATTCGAAACAGAGATCGGTGAGATAATGTCGTACCTGTTAAATTTGCTTAGATAATATCTCCCAAATTGTATGTTATGGAGTCGTAGTCATTAAGATGCGAGAGATAAAACGATATTCGTTCGATTGCGTTTTCGACTTGAACTCAATAGATGCTACAAAAATAGAAATGTTTATATCCGAATTGGAGAAAGGTGATGAGTAGATGAGAGTTTGATTCTGGAACGCCGAAGAATAAGATTGATATATCGCTTAATCTTTGTATATTAACTCAACATAAAGGTATTATAAGTTCAGAATCTCAGAATCTGCTCTATTTAATATTTTGAATTTAATGAGATGACCAAAGCTGGTACATGACGAAGATAAAGATACTGAACAGATCTGGCATGGAAAAGGCATTGGTTATCAATTTGAATAATCTTGCAAAACTTTATGGAGAGAGTACCAGACAGGTACAGACTGCACTGGGAGTGTTCTCAGATAAATGTCAATTTTTTGAATTCTGTCATATTTGAGTAATACCAATGGAGCAACCAGTAATAGATGAAGCCCCTCGTCTTAGGGACTCGTGGTTTCATCATGAGGGTTGCTCTAATGGTATTGGCTGAATGACAACAAAATTTTTGTTGTGAAATGGAAATTTATCGGTAAAATTTTCAAGATCTTGTGGTATTACTCTGATTACTTTCGACCATTATGAAAAATTATATTTCATTCGTTCATTTTTGAAACTAAGGGAATTGAAGACAACATAATTTCAAGAGGAGAAATTTAATAAAATTAGCCATTGTACGTGACGGGGATCAATGCCAACAAAACACTTTCACCTCCGTGTTTCCGTGATTCCTATGTCTCTTCTCCTCCTCGGGGGTGGCTTTGTTTTGGTTAGGGTGGCCAATACGATTGGTGAGTGAGTTTTGTTTATCACACACGCTTCGTGTTGTTTCGAATATCTCTCCCTCCCACGCTTGGTCTTCGCGATGGCGCTGTCCCGATCTTTGGCTCGTCGGGGTGTGGGGAATTTGAGCCAATGGATTGATTTCATAAATGTGGCCGAATGCTTCACTTACTTTCTCAGCTCTCTAATCTGTTTCAAATGATGTTTGCGATAAACATTAGCAAAGGTTAATGAATTCCACTCTGTTCTAGATAGTTTTAGTAACCCCTCAGTGGTATTTTTTCGAAGTTGAGAACGAGGACTCCTTCTCCAAATTGCTGACTCACAGACTGATAACACACATCAACTTATTGCCATCGGAAGAACTGCATCGTACCTCTCCTTGAAATGGAAGATTTACCATTTGCTACCAAACATATATGGATTTCGGATGTTTTCAATATATTTTGTTATCTCTCCTATTTTTTCTTTCATTCCATTTCTCATTAAATGTATTTCTCAATCTATACATTTCTCAGACTATTCGATTCTCTCATCTGATTTTCTATGCTTCAAAACATCACACATCACATTTTATTTAAATAATAACCCAATTTTTTCATATCCCCTAACTCTTTCATTGATTCATCTTCCTTTTTCCTACAATTACTTGAATTCATTTCATTGTTACCCTACCCTATAACTACTTCATAGTTCAAGGAAAATCCAAGAAATATTGCATGAGGGGTACGGAGATAAGATTATCTATATCGTGTTCGTGATGATTCACTTAACGAAATTAAACGATCAATTTCCACAAACGACCAACAAGTTTGTTAGTATTTCAGAAAATGCAATGTAAGCACCAAGAAAAGCTCATTAGCTGGAAGAAATGTGTCGTAACTTCCTCTCTCAGATGGTCTGCAAGTAATGTGTAAAAATGATGGAGTTCTTCGCAGTTTGCAAAACAAATCGATAAATTTCGGACACCCGTCGTGCCATAAACAAGCGAGAACGAAAGTTACGACGACCGCTAAGTCGTCTAATAAAGAGTGTAATATCCAGTTTTGCAGGAAACGAAATGCGCCTCCTGCATACATTGCAGGAAAAGAGACAGACGGGCGTTGGTCGCACTAATGCCTTATAACGACAGAAGTTTGCGTATAAATCCATTAAAAAAGAAGGCGTAAAAATCTTGGAACACAGCCGGCAAAACATTAAATCTGAATAAATAAGGCCGCAACTAGATGTCAGAAACAATAAGCGCCGCAAACATTTCACTCAACTTTTTTCAGAGCGGCAATTCGCGGAACAGCGGCGGTTCGTGAAATAGAAAAGAGGATTCCGTAAGAGTTTTCAGTTGTTTCTCGGAGAAATTGGGTCGGGTTTTTATTGAAAGGTACAGAAATTCACCGCCAAGAACTATTTTTTTTTGCTCGGTTCTTAATACGGTCAATTCGAAGAGAAATTTGATTGTCCAAAGCTTCTATTAGAATGGGATCACATAGAAGAAATCATAGAGATGGTGATACTTGCGACCCCTTAATTTATAATCGACAGTAACTTATGGCGTTCATTGGCAGAAAGGAAAGGTCATGATCAAGTTTTCTATTACTAGTTTCGGAAGGTTATTATGGCTAACAGGATTACAATTCATATTGGCCAAGATCAAAGTTAATGGTTCATTATTATATGGACACAAACTGGACTCGAATCGTGAAGGGGGAAAAAGGAACTGTCACGATATTTGAAGTGAGTGTTCTCACTCCCATTTTCCAAATATTCACAGAATGGTGATAGTTATCGGCAAAATGCTTTTGGACTCCGGAGAAAATCAATTTCTTCAAGTCAATAACTGAATCGTCGGATACTAGATGAAAATCCATACTAGATGCAAATTCTGTACGATTCTTACTAACAATGGCGCTAGTAAAATTTTGGGCCGAACCGCAGAACTCTGAGAGTTTCTAATGGTTCTTTGAGTTAAATAAACTCAACAAACTGTGCATGATATTTATTTACTCTTTGTTTTAGTGGATTCGGAGAAATGATGGAACAAAAAAGATGGTGGGGCTGAACCGTCAAAGCATTAATGAATGCAAAGTTTACCACTTTCGTTTCAAATCACTGAAAAATTCAACCAAATGACAACTTTAATAACTCCTATCCTATTTAGCGCTATCCAGTCCTTGGGTGTTTTCGCACTAGTTGCGATTACGAATGAGTAGTCATCTCAGCACTCGAACCAAATTCTTTTCCATCTTTTGTGCCTTGGGCCTACTTCTTATTTTCACTCCTGTATTTATAAGCTAACGTTCTATATTTGTTTTCTACTTGTTTTTTGATATTTCTATTCGTAGCTGCATTATCCGAAATTGTTCTGCACAAATAATTTTTCTATTGTATCTTCAACTTCATTTGTTTCAGTGTCTTATTCATTTCCGACTATTTAAATTCTTGCGTTTCTCCAAATCATTTTATTATCACTTTTGCCTCTAGTCAAATCACCTAGACTCTAGTCACTTGTAATGAATATTCAGTTTTAGTTCCATATTTATGTTTCTCATAGGATCGTACATAAGCTTGCGTGAAATCTTCGAAAAGGAGAAATACGCTTCTCTTAGATCTGAACTTGTTAACTAGAATTTATTCAAAACTGAATTTGGTTTGTAACTGTAACTGATCTATGCCACCTGAACTGTACTTGGCACTCTCCTTCCATATTTTCCAAGTGAATACTCTGGAAAGAATTAGGAACAGGAAAAAATCATAAAAAAATGTACAGCTCATCCAATTCATCCTGACACACACTCGGTTACTTCACAGAGATTGTTGGTCATATACGTCATTATTTCTGTGCCAAGATGGATTGGATAAGCAGTATTAATATACCTTCACTCAATATAGTAATCAACCGTTACTGAATACTCGAATGGTAACTTTTTCTAAACATTATAATCATATTCAGAATGTGTTTTCCATTTGAAATAATATGGAATATAAGAGGCTTTGATATTTGGAAATTTTAAAATCAACTCCGGATCAGTTCTTTGAACATCACACGGCTTCTCTTTCGTGTGAATCTGCTTATAAAAAAAAGAATAAAATTAATAGAAAATCAAACAAATAAATGAATCAACGAATTCTATGGAAGTATCCGATTCTTTGTTTCCTTCTTGCACTGCCACTGTTCTAGTGGCCACGCGAACCTCGTATACACAAAAACCCAAAAAAGACATAATTTTCAATTTGTGGTCGGCGAGTGCAATAAACGCACCCGCCTCGGAATAAATTCTCGTTTCTCCCGCAACACTAGAAGGTCCCCGGTGTCTTATTTTGATACCCTTGCAGTTGAGGCGCATTCAATAAGGCATCTCGTGCACCACCTCAATATTTTATGGGCTTGTTTAGCGACGAGAAGCGCCTTTTGAACGTTCGCAGACGGTGGCAAACGATACGGTTCGTTCAACAGGAATACATCGACGTTATTACGAAAAACAAAAAATTCCTGATGTAGCACATACAGTAGCCGATGTGCATGCATCGGCTGCATAAATCTCTCTTCAGCATTCCTGAAGCCTTGATTGGAGAAAGGATGCTTATGGTCACTTAGTAGATTGTGTTCGTCTGAAACTTGTTCGGTGAGTAACAAAGAGCATTTCATTACAGTTTAATCATCGTGAAATCCAAGCTGGATTTCTAAAAGAAAATATTCCGATCAGGAGTTTTGGTGCCCCCTCTAAAACATTTTGGAGAGTAATGCCCGTGGTAGCCATTAGGCATTCCAAAAAATTCTTCCCTCATTTTTTTGTTATTCATTCAACTGACGGAAATAATTGATAGTAAATGTACAATTTCAACCAGTCAACATTATCGACGGCTACAGGTATGAAAATGACATCGAACGAAATCGAAAATCACAGCAGTGGGATTGTAGGAATGTCCATTCAAAACAGCACTTTTACCTGTTTCAACACAGATCATGCGTTTCTTCGACTGACTGAATTTATTTCTAGCTAGCATGAAGGCTCGAGAATATTCAATTCATGGTAACATCACGTTGATAAAATTAACGATGACTTGGTAAGAATAATAGAATGGGCTAAGATGAATTCGGAAGAATTTAATGCTGGGAAAGCCCAGGCATGTCTCTTCTCAAAGCTCAAGCCGATCTATCATTGTCTAGTATCCAGATGTCAGGAGTAACTATTCCTAAATGGTCAAGTATCTCGATGCTAGGAATTACGATCAGTAATAATCTCTCATGGGAAAATCATGTGAGATCGATCGCTAAAGATGTCTTTCAGAAACTTGGATTACTATTTCGTGCGAAACAATAACTATGAAACACGAATGAAGCATATATTTTATTTCATTCGATATTGAGATAGTGCCAACTGTGAATTGTATGTGATTTTTTCATTGATGGAAAAACCATGTAATGTTTAAATTTTTGAATATTGCACGCCTTGGTAAAAAGTTCCACAGCTTGAAGCTTCGGAAAACTAACGTACATTGGCTCATATTATTCAAACAAAATCATCTTGAGATGAAAACCCAAACTTTTGGGTAAACGATCGATTGCTAAAAGTGCTTTCCAGAAACATGGATTTCTATTTCGTGCGAAGAAATACTTCACTTCTCGTCAGCTTCTAATGATCAGATACGACCTGTTTTGGAATACAGGTATGGAGTTCGGCTCCAAAACATTCAATAAAGCTTCTTGAATCTATCCAGAGAATGACAATCCTTCTTGTTGGTGATTCTTCGCTCACAGACTCGCTCACCGCGAGTATCGTAGAAGGGTAGGAGACTTGTCTCCCTTCTATAGATACTTTTACGGTCGATGCTCTTCCGAATTGTTCTCAATCGTTCCCACTTGGCAATATCTACACGGATGACTCGACGAGTACAAAATTCCCACCCCTTTGTTGTGAACTTGGAGACCTGTCGAACCTCTTTTGCTCAGGGATCTTGTTTCAATAGAACAGCTGAGCTTTGGAACTCTTTACCGAAAGTGATTTTCCTTAAGACTGAAAAACTTCAAAAACTCAAAGTAAATGTTAATTCGTATCTCCTTTCCCTTGACTCACGCTGTTTTCTTTGAACATCACAAGGGTTTCCCTTTCGTGTGGATCTGCATAAAAAAAATTATGCTCACAATACCTCTCTCTGGTTTGGGAGGTAAATCTAAAACCGATATAGACAGACCAATATGCTTTCGGTGGGTGAATACAAAACTATCGTTGTTTACTCACTCAAGTATGATTGCTACTCTTCGAGATTTTTTCTTGAGGAGGATTATGGTTTATTGAATATGATCAAGTAATTCAACTGAGTCTGTAGTATGTCACTCACATGAAACTTGTACCTACACCAAATTTTCAAAAGAGGGATTTCAAGTACATAATGTACACAAGTGTCTGTGCAAGAGGCAACAAAAAAGAAGTTTTCCTTTATGTAAAAAGTATATGATATTTTGTACCTAACTGACATTCAACAATGAAGTTGACCTTCTCCTAATAAATTGAAACATCACTCCCATGGTTCTGTTTTCCTTTCAATGCCACTGGCACTAAAAGTGATTCATTTTTTTGAATATGTGGGAAAAGTTAGCAGCCCCTAGTTTGAATGGTAATGGTCGGACTTCCATTGTCTACATTTTTTACACTCTATTGAAACCTGTTGCTAGGAACGGAAAGATTAAAATACAAATAAAGAATAAAAAATCAAAACAAAATCAAAATTTTTTGGTCAATTAAGAAATTAGGATTTGATTGATCAAAGAAAACACCGTTGTTACGAAAAATCGAGATTTCGAATATGAAATAAAGTCAAAAAAAATTATAAATAACGAAATGAATGAAATAATATTGTGACAAGAAAATTAAGGTATCGAATATGAAATACTAGTCAAAAAGTGTAAATAAAGAAATTGAATGGAATATTATGAAAAAATGTTGAAACCAAGTTTCAAGTTGAGTTTACTCACGACGTTTCGATTGTCATCACCCGAAGACGATTGCGGATACCAGCAATCAAAACGTCGTGAGTAAACTCAACTTGAAACGTGGTTCCAACATTTTTTCATAATATTCCATTCAATTTCTTTATTTACACTTTTTGACTAGTATTTCATATTCGATACCTTAATTTTCTTGTCACAATATTATTTCATTCATTTCGTTATTTATAATTTTTTTTGACTTTATTTCATATTCGAAATCTCGATTTTTCGTAACAACGGTGTTTTCTTTGATCAATCAAATCCTAATTTCTTAAAAAAATTTTGATTTTGTTTTGATTTTTTCTCACTTCATTTGTATTTTAATCTTTCCGTTCCTAGCAACAGGTTTCAATAGAGTTAAAAATATAAACAATGGAAGTCCGAACCATTACCATTCAGCAAGGAACATTGTCAACCACTTTCAAGCAAAAGCCCCTAGTTTGATTTGATGTGAAGCATAAAGATTGTGAGACGACTTTTTCTAATGACAAATTTAATATACAGGCATAAATTTTATATCGTTAAAATATACAGTCATAAACAATAGGTAACCTCCGGAGAACACTCTCAACATTATAATGAGCGTAACCCTGTATAAACTCCCAGGATAGGAAGAATCAAACGCATGCATCATGCAGCCAATCAGACATCAGAAGAGATTTCTCTACCCCTATACTCAAGTGAAGCTCTAGAAAGCATCTCCCATAGGGAAGAGAGCCCGAATTCACCTAATTTCCTACAAACCAATGAATAATGCATAGATTTGCCCACATGTCAATTATACCATCTTCATTACGGCCGTATATAAAACGGTCTATTTTGAGCGGAGTATGTGAACAACCACGAAATGTAAATAGGAGTCCAATTAGTGGTGAACAGGAGACACTGGCGTTTCCGAGTCGGAGATTTCAACACGGTGTTGAGTCGAGAACTACATACACTAATTCAGAAACGACGTTCTCGCTGTTGACCTTTGTGAATGTTTTACCTGACTATCTCGTTGATGAGCACTTTGTTAGGTGCCTATGAAATATACACTAAAAAGAATGAATGAATGAGTAGAAAAAAATCATTAATTTATATTTCTAACGGTACTCATCAGAAGTTGATTCGAACAACAGACAGTGTTGAAAACTTATATTTTGAACTTTTTTCAACTTATTTTTTTTTTTAAGAATTGATATGTAAATATATATCGGTAGATGAGGGATCTGGAACTAACTAACGCTTGGCAATTTGCCAACTCATTTATTTTTGAAAAAATTTGATGGAGTTGAAGTAAGCAAAACTATTGATCGGAACTGAGAACTGAATGTGCTAATGGAAAGAGGAAAATAAACTAATCAGGTATTCGTGAGAAAATGTCCAACGCATTTATTGAAAGATAAAACAAAGACAGTGTTTCGGGTTGGAAAGCCAGCCATAAAATACTCTGGAAAACTGAGATAAAAAGCTAATGATTAAATGGATGGTCAAGAGGCAGTTATCGCGTATCAAATTGATGGTGGAATAATCCAAAAAGTTCTGCAACAACATTTTATGCGTGATCGTGTGAAACTAGACCTGTGATATTCTATGATGTTCAGGAATGTAGTAGTTTCCTTCGAGCAGCCGTCTCCAACCAAGATTGTCTTCAGTTTCACATCATACCCGAAACCAGGTTTACATTTAACTATAGCATAATCTAGCGCAGAAGTCCCCAAACTTTTTCTCTCATAGACCCCTTTCAAAATTTTGCTAGTTCCAGTGGATCCCCTGCAGTTATGTTCCTACCATATTCCCCATTTTTTGGTCACACCAACGTGGACCCCCGTCAAGTCTCTCTCGGACCCTTGGGGGTCCACCTAAACTACTTTGGAGTTCAGTGATCTAGCGGGATATACCGCAGGAAATCCTGCCGTTCCCGACTAGAGACCCGAAGATTACAGAGCAATGAGGACGACCTGAGGATAATTAGAAAATGCGTATTGAGCAACTCTCAAGTGGGTCCTGAAACCTCAAGATGGCAAGAACGGGAAAAGAAAATCAGAAACCCACCTACTGAGACTAAAACTGTTATGTGGGCCTGAAGAAAATTATTTCCGGAGTGAGTTGTTGTTTGAAAGATAAATGAAAAGAAAAATGGTGTATAATAACATAATGATTCCAGGGCTATCAAGATGAAGATGCAATACTCAGAGAAGTCGTATTGAGCCTATAGGGCAGATCCCAAACTCTTAAAACATCATAAGAGTAAACATAAAGACATTCCTCAGTCACGAGACTTGATTATCTAGTACTCAAAAATGAAACGCAGACAGATTGACAGAGGCACAAACGTAAAGTGATTAGATCTGATGACTTGATATTGTCGACAAATACAGGTGGGGATTAGGGAAAAATTGCAATGCATTCGTTTTGCCAAGGCTCAGTTGAAATGAGACTCTTTGAATCATAGGTGAGATCGAGAACATTGGTGTGAAATGTGAAAACTTCAAAACAGAAACAATTACTCTTACACCAGAGTGAAAACATTCAATTACATTTATATTAGGGGAAAACAACTAGCTAATATCTGTACAAGATTTAAAATCTTTCAAAGACTTAAACGCATGACTTAAAGACTTAAACGCATGACTTAAAGACTTAAACGCATGACTTAAAGACTTAAAACGATGACTTAAATGACTTAAAATTTTTAGGTGTACAAGATTGAAAGATGTTTCCCCCTCGCATTTATATTAGGGTAATGTTTGATCTCTGGTTGAAGTTTCAACTGCAGAAGACTCTAAAAACATAAATAGCACCACAATGGATTTGAAAAGGCTATGGTAGGTATTGTCATGGACCAACTTATACCCAAAGCAATAAACACGTCAAGCCCTTCGAAATGTCATCAATAGATTTTGCCAAAGTTACATCGAATTTTCGACACACCATCCCAGTCGACTCTGGCAATTTATTGCCTTTTGATTGTAATTTATTTCAGCGAACTAAAAAGTTGCTTCATTTCTCATCGCTGGCGAGGATCAAAAAAAAGTCATCAAACGAGCGCCGAGTTAACTATAATATACGAGTGTTAGAAACTTTTCGAGCTCTATATGAAGTTAATGACAGCCTCGTGAAGTTCGTCTGTAACTAACGATAACAAATTCTTTCGCTATTATTTAGAGCCGAAGTAACGTTACATGTCACGGCTTCGGTTTCCCAAACGTCGCTTCTCCTCCCGAAGATAAATGATAATGGAAATTAGCCAGAGACGTTTTTTTATGAGCGGAACGACGTAATGCACTTTGCACGGGAAGTTGGGACGAATCCGGCGATTTTTTACACTTAAAATGCCGTTTTTCTTATTTTCTCGCTATCACGGAAAAGACCTTGTTACGTTGTTAACGATTCATTACCGGATCAAAGAGGAAAAACCGCGTCGACGAGTAAATGTAACGGGTGGAACTCGGTGAATTCAAAAGCGTGGAAAGATACCTCCGGGTCGAGGATAAATCATTGGGCTAAACGATAAGATGACCTGGGTCTACTTCGTTTTCAGGAGCAAATGGACGAATAAAGAGAGTGTGAAAATTTTCATCACGAATTATATCAAGGAATCCACGAATTGGTTCAGCAGACTTTTTCAAAGACTTTTTTTGGAAATTATTCTGTTTTCTGAATCAATGTACATCAAGAGATGCTCTATGAAGTTTACTCGAGTTCTGTCCAGTATCTAAAGTCGCAGTTGGATAAAATAGGATAATAATAGTAGCAAGTGACTATAGAAAGACTCAATTGAAATATGGCAACAAATAAAAGGAAAGTGAGTATATTGATTTTATTTCGATTCACAAAATTTGAGAACCGAAATTAAGACCGAATGAAAGGTTCTCGTTGATATTCTTCAATGATGTAATGATTGAAGTACAAACTATGTTCCCAGACTGAACAAATGCTTCAAATTATCGTTAATCATGAAGCTTCATCAAGCTTCGATTGAAGCTGGGTTAGTTGATGGTATATACCAACTTCAACGAGCTGTGACTGTTCTGTTGAAACCCCACAAAACATCACAACGTATATGATAGACGTGATTATCAAACAATACCAAAAAAGGAAATTCCTCGGGTAATTCATTGGGACCTATTACGGGAGGCGTACACAAGATGCAGTGTTTGGGTGTGAAGAACCTCAAAGATTGATATACCATTTTCCCACCTATGATTAGAGTTCCATACATCAGGTATCCCCTGAGACAATGACTAAAAACATCTGTTTAGTGTGAGAAGCAGAGGTAGTATTTCTATCCGCAGCATCATGCATCAGATCACATTCAGAATATGAATGAACTGCCTGATGGAGTTTCATTTAGTTTTACTTCCTGATTTTTCTCAATAACATAAAATAATAATGTAAGATTTCTTGAACATCCCTGTATTCTAGTGATTGACAACCCAGATATGTTCATACTGTCGTATATAAAAAGTCATGGTCGCATTTCAGAGGAAAAAAGAAAGGTGAGAAAATTAAAAAAGAGTTGAGATGATATCTTAGGATTAATGACATACAATTTGAATCGAGAAAGACTGTGCACTGAATTACCCACTTGCTAACCATATTCTGAAATACTAGGTGTATCGTATACACCTACCAACTCGGTAGTACCAGTGTCTATAGAGAAATAGGATAGTCAATGCTTGTGTAAAAATGATTTGAAGCGTTTTCGTTGCGCCTACACCATAATGTCGATATTTCCGTTCACTTGACAATGCACGACAAAGTTTCCTTCTAGGAAAAATAAGTGGAGAGTTCTATTGGTCAATTTGACTGATAAAGCGCTGATATTCTGAAAGAAAGCTAATGAACGAGGGGTTGACCACTGAGGAAAAATGTGTACACTGGAATTCCCGTAAACCGGAATTCCTTCAAAAAAATATGTCAATTTCAAGAAATATCGATAAAATTTTAAAACTAAATTACGGAAATACTGGGAATTCCGGGGAATTCCGAGGAAACCCGACGAAATATGAAAGATATATTTCGGAACTTTCGCACAAAAGTTTTTTTGGGATTTCTGAGTGGAACATAAACTTTACAATATGAATAATATCGGATTTTACATATAGAAACTTTTCACATTTTCATTGAGGCTGGTATTCATTATATCGGAAACAAAATAAATATCTATATAATGCAATGTCACAATCGTAAAATGAAGGGAACGGATCGTCTGATTCAACTCAGGTTTGTTTAATTAGCATCACTTTTCCTGAGATTTTCCCTTATAGAATCAGTTCTGAATCCGTTAGAATAAATAAGTATCGAAACAATACAATTTGTATGGTATATTGGGTAAGTTCTATTCTATTTTCAACCGCTAAATGATTACAGGATACTCAATCTGTGGGGAAAATCCTTTTTATACGTTTTTGTCATCCCTTATAAAGCGAAAATAAACTGTTTCCTAAAAACGTATATTCCATTATATCAAAAATTATTGATAATCCTTCAACATTACCTACTAAGAAAATAAAAAAATATTTTCACCGGTGTGTTCACCCTGTAAACTCAAATGAGAACAGTTGACACTGAACCACAATATGTCCGATCATCTTTTTATTACAAACCGATAAATTATATAAAACCGTCCAAATAACATGATGGAGCTGCAAAGAAACTCCAGAAATCATACAAAGACTGCAGTCATTGACTATTTAACTCAGATCATATAACGCGAGCTATAACCGTCTTATTTCAATTTCGGTAACCGCTGGCAACAATGTAGACAACCTGTGTTTTGTCTGCCAATTAAGATCTAGTCTCTCTTCCACAATCGAGTCGTCTTGTAGAGTAAAATTTCAAGACTCGTCATTTTTGAAATATTAAGGAAAATAATGGCAGTCGCAGAGGTTGACCCCAAAAACAAACACACAAACTACGACACAAAGTTTTTTTGGGCTGTTTCACATGCCCAATTCATATATATTCGAATCAGAATGAGGTACTATTCCATTGAAATAAGTTATCGGATTATTTGAAAAAACTACCCCCAACCACACCCCTCTCGAGGCCGCACAAACTGTGAAACAAAGTTTTTTGGGTTGTTTCACATGTCTTATTCATATATTTGTATCAGAATGAGGTACTATTCCACTGAAAAAAGTTATTGACTCATTTGCAAAAACTTCCCCAACACACCCCATCAGGGACATATCAGATGTCTATCAGATCATGAAGATTGTTGTCATCAGGCTTATTTGTCGCTAACAAAATGTATTTCAAATTGGAAATCCTCCACAAACTCTTTCAAAACAAAGGTTCTGACTTTCTTCGTCCAGTGGTAGTGGATTACTTCACACCGGTGTTTTGTTTTTGAATTATGATTTTACATAAATATTGAAACTTTACTGTATGCTTTTTTATTATTGCGCGAATAAATTGAAGTAACCTAATAATAATCCCTATAGTTTCTTTAGAAATTTCTCGGAATCCCCCGGAATTCCCCCGGAATTCCTATCAATTGTACACCGGAATTCCCATGTGGTCAACCCCTCGCCAATGAAGCTTTAAAATTGGGATTTCGGGATAAGCGATACGCCCTCTGGTACAAATTTTGAAACAATGTCGAAGTATGGTCGAAGTGGTGCACATTTGTTGAAGTTTTGGTCTAAGTGGCACTGCGATTTCATTTTGAATCCTGGAATATGATTCAAATTATTAGTTTATCAATCAAAATTCATGGTTAACGTTAACATAAAAAGGGAAAACATACCAAACATTGTAATGGTGGCCCACAAATTTTTACTGTTTGGGATTCTCAAATAGCGCCAAAGTGTTAACCTTAAATAGCGATGATTGTATGCTGCTAATTTAGTAGGAGTTTTCTTGAATGTGGCGCTGCGATCTCAATTTGGAATTCCAGTAGAGTCAACGATGAAATTTCATACAGGAAAAGAAAGTTTAGACATTGAAATAATATTCAACATGTGAACGAAACAAGAGAATGGCCAAGAAGTTACACTTTTATTTCTAAATTGATTGTCACCTCATGGCATTTTGTGTGAGTTTTCAAGCTACGACGTCTGTAAAAAAAATATTAAAGAAAAGACATGACTTGGAAATGAATTCACGAGTGCCACCTACCCTTAGTATCCATTCCTTCAAATGATATATTCACATGGGTGGCTAATTATTTATCTCTTTAAAAATGATAGTACTATGCAGGTTCGGTTTTTTTCAGGGTGGGGCAAAATCTGATTTTTATTAAAAAAATCAAAAATCATTGATTTTTTTTAATCACGATTTATTTGACTTTTTTGATTTTTTAAATTTAAATATAAAATTTGAACATTTTGATTCTTTGAAATTATTGTTCGATTATTTTAATGTATAAGTCTAAAAATTTTAATACAATTCGCGGCTCAAAAACTTGTGACAACGCATTTATCGCGCTTCTAGCAAGAAAATTCTTGTCGCGATTTGTTTTTCTTCTGTCCTATACACTCGCTATACAGTGCCGAGTGAGGCACGAACACGAACGCGTTTGTTGTGCTTTTTGCAAGAATATTCCTGTCGAGGCTTGTTTTCCTTCTGAACCTATAAATTGACGTTGCCCAACAATTTCACGCATTTCGCTAGTTGTACACTCGGATATTAGAAACAGATTAGGAATAGAAAAAGGAGGAAAACTCATGTTTTTGTTTCAATTGTATAACGAAAATGAATAGAATGAAAATATACAGTAATGAAATTTAGGTGTTACGTTTAGTTTGAGAATTTGGAATTATGTACTTTTTTTGTTGTTTTTACTGAAAGCAGATACTCCTTCTGATCTTCGGAAAAACTTTTATATTATGTTGTTATCTGGTTCTGAATAAAAAAAACAAAAATTGATTTAAATCATGATTTGAATTTTAAAAATCAAGCGATTTAAATCATGATTTTAATCGTGTTTTAATCACTTGATTTCAATCAGCCCAACCCTGGTTTTTTTACAGTTGAAATGATAAATGCAATACGAAAAAATAAGTATGTCGCCCCGGAGTGCTACGGCGTTGAAGACAATTAGCAGAACGAAGTTCTGCCTTCTGCGTATTCGTAGGGGTGTTGGACAATGAAAAACGAAAAAAACTACCCAATCACTCCTTTTGATTCAGGTATTTATCCTAGTGGGATGACTACAGAATGAACTGGGATAAACGAATCCTTAATTACCTCCATCTCTTCCAGTGGAAACGAAGAGCATCCCCGATTTTCTCATGTACGTACGTACACATAAAGCAGAAATCTTTCCATCTATGCAAATCCGCTGATCGATCTCGCGCTAACAAATTGGCGACTTCCAGATCCGACATCGGATTCGCATCCCGCCGGAGCGAAACGGAAGTCCGGGGTGCAATTTCCGGAGCGAGTACAATGGCGGGAGCGGGCTCTGATCCCGCTGGATCCGGGCATGAATCAAAGCAAACACATGCTTGCAGTCGAAGGAAAGGCGGACGACGACGGAGCCTGCAGGAATTGTGCATTCGAGTGGGAGCTCGTTTGTATTCAGATACGTCAAATTAGTTATTTCGTGGTTTTCCCTGTCGGCGCTATGAAAAAAATGACTGGGGATCACAAGGTTTCATTGCATCAGGGTCGTTGATCACGATCTATCATTCACTGAAGATGATCAATGAATCCGAAACCGTTGTTGTGGATGATTGACCCATCGATTGTTATATGAGCAACGCATGCATGTCAATTTCTATGAAATCTCATGCACAGCAACTTGTCAGATGTAGTCCAATGCCCTTCGTGATATTTGCCAAGGAAATGATTAGTTTTCCTCTTTTAGCTGGGTATGAAGAGGGACTCTCAACCATCCAACATGGCAGTTAGTCCTCGATACGACAGCCAACTCACCCACTCCCAGAAGAAATCGCTGAAAATTCAATGAGACTTCGCAAAAACTAAAAAGTGTAGTTTTTTGGATACAAATACCTGTAGTTTCTAGAGTCTCTAAGATGATATTATATATATATATATATATATATATATATATAGAGAGAGAGAGAGAGAGAGAGAGAGAGGGTAGTCTTGTTCGCTGACTAGTTAGGAAATGAGTGAGACAATATTTGGGTATGCAGCAGGCCAAAACAGTGTACTCTTATAACACAGATTCCAAGCTTTCGATATATATATATATATATATATATATATATATATATATATATATATATATATATATATATATATATATTGGGGATGCACTCAGGAACAGATGGCCACAATTGAAAGTGTTCCATCATAGTGAAACATAAAAATGTTTAGTAGAAAAATATTTCCATATTTTACTTACATCGTGAGATAGAAAAGTAAGTCTTGCATTAACATAAAAACCAAGAAAATCTTGAGATGAATGAAAAAAGAACCCAGAAGAGAAATTGACAGCAAATTATTAGTTTGACATCAATCAATCACGTTGTAATTACTAGAAGGTGATTACTTTCTCTATTTTTTTAATATCATGTAGGGTTATGAGAAGAAACAGGAAATGAGTTAACATACGATCAATTTAATAAACGATGAGATCTCTCGATATCTATGGTGTAAAGTTGAAACTTCTTGCAGACACCAGGGCAGCTAATGTCTAAAAAAAGTGTCAACGATCATTTCAGTCATGTGACTATGAATTTTGTATTTTCAAAAGGGATGTGTAAATTTTCCTAAGATCTTCGATGTCAGTTCTTTTATTCATTTTTAGGTCATTTTTACTAATTTTTACCATTTCTAAAAATATTCTCTCTTGATAATTTTTCTCAATGGTCAAAACTTTTGGATTATTGAAGTCCATAACGTGATCTTTACTTATAACATGATCCGCTAGGATACATGACTTCACACCTCTTCTACAGTCACTCTTATGGGAGATAATACGACTCGTCAGGTTTCTTGATGTTATATATATATATATATATATATATATATATATATATATATATATATATATATATATATATATATATATTTGATCGGCTAGGCTTCCGCGGTCAGAAATGTGCTGGCTGGAACTTCCGGTTGATCCGCGTCTGGAAAGATTTACTTGTCTACGTTTCGACTCCCATTTCGGAGCCATTTTCAAGACTTAGTGACCTTGCGTCTAGGTCTGAGTTGTCTCACTAGCTGGCTATCATCACTGGAGTCACTCCAGCCAGCATATATATATATATATATATATATATATATATGTATATATATAAAATTGGCGAATATTCTGTTGATAAATGCGTATCATTCAAAGACATTCTACTCATTCATTAAAAGAAAAAAAAGAGTCTATCTATAACAGGCACTCTCCTGCCTATATGCCGCGACGGGCACCGAATCACATGGAAGTCACTTTTTCAGCTCAATTTGTATACCAAGCATAGGAAATCGCATAAATATCTGATATCAATAGGATATCTGTACAAAAAGTAGGGAAATTCCATAATTCATCCAGATGCCTACTGAGAACCTCGAAGAATAACAAAAAAAAAATCCTGGTTTGAGAATGAAGTAAATAAACAATGAACACTCAATTGCAGAATATTTCATTTCATCTATAGTACATTGTTTACCAGATAGGAGAAGCCCAACATTTCTGGATGAAGATTTCTGAAGCAAGACGCAAGCCGAGACTCATTAACACAAAATCGATTGAGTGGTGAAATTTTAAATGTATGCAGGAAGAATTTCATATGAATTCATTTCATGTCACTTATTGTTAGCAGTTTTACCTAAACTTTTTTTTCCTAAGTACACATACGTCATTATTACTAACTGTACTCAATTTCAACAATTTCAAAGTTCCTGATGAAGAAAAAATTAAGGCCTCGAAAGCTTGTAAAGATTACTTTACCCGAATGAAACTAATGACAGAAAAGTTACTGGTAGAATGAAGATCAATCGAGTTCAATACTATTTTGCTAATTCATTGAATATTTCAGTTGATATTTTCGTATATGTTCAAATGCTAATAAGAAACAGCGGATTTCAGACCGAAGAGGAAAAGAAAAAATACTGGTGTGATTTCCGATGCTCTTGAAGCAATGAAAATTCCATTTGATAAAACTCACCAATTCAGACGTTTTCTATGCATTTCTTTAAATAGTGGGTGGATACAAGTACTTACCTGAAATGAAAAAACAACATCATTAGATATATTGAAATATTTCATATACATATTTAAACATTAGTAAATGAAAAAAAAAGGAAATAGACTGAAAATATACAACTATACAAATATATTCAGACATAAAATTTCCATACATCTCAGGCACCTTCACCATTCTCCCCGACCCCCACGGGCCCTCCCCCGGGTCTTTCGTACGATTTCAAGAAGTTTGAGGATTTTTTTTTGTTTTCTTCTCCGAATAAAAAAATATAAATTACAACTTTATGAAAGAAGTGAAATAAAAAATACAAACACTCATTGTTGATAGCTGATGAATCAAATCGTTAAAATTGTTTAGTCTGAATTCATTTTCCGTCACCTACAATATAAGTTTAATTAATTATGTTATATGACTATCATTGCATTAAAACACTAGAAATGTAATTAACGATGTATTTCGCTAAACGAATAATTTTCATTTATTACTCTATAATGACAGAATATAACCAACATTCGGTTTTAGTGAATAATAAAAATTTAAACCGCATACACCTTCTACGATTCCACAAGCAATTGGATGCTCATGCTCATGATTTCGTAATGAGCATTTACTATAACCATTATATTGGCAATGAAACATATGAAACAGCTGGTGCTTTGAACATCAAACTCGTAAATAACGGCGTCATTTCAAATTAATAGCAAGTATAAACATTGCCAGACACCGTATGGTGTATGGAGATATCTCAGAACAATATGATTTATGGCGAATATTGATCGCTATTAAAGTGCTTGATCTAAAAATCCGGCAGTAAATTGCAAATATGTCTTCTCGGTCCATGTTGGAAAATTGAATCAGCATCGTCAAGATATAATTGAAACCTAGAGGAAAAATCAATCAACTGAATTTGAAATAATATTGAAATAATATTGAACTCATCTAATCAGAGTGGAAAAATGGTGCAAATAGTCCAAGTATTTGAAACTCGATTCGAACGAAACCTTTGAAAGATAACTGAAACCAAATTGTGTTGCAAGAAAGTGGGGTCTTATTTGAGGCATCCAATGAATAACCAGTAAGAACCGTGGATTTTCTAAATTCTTCTGATATCAACATTTGACAAAAAGTACGAGTGGAAATAAATATATATATATATATATATATATATATATATATATATATATATATATATATATATATATATATATATATATATATATATATATATATATATACATATATATTGAAATATTGGGATTTCGAGATAAGCGATACGCCCTCTGGTGAAAATTTTCAAACAAATGTCACAGTGGCGCTTATTAGTTGAAGCCATGGTTAGAATGGCGCTGCGATATTATTTTGAAATTTTTGGAATATGATTAAAATCATTACTAATGATTATCAAGCACAATTTATGTTTAAGGTTCACATAAAAAATGAAAAAACACTGAAAACTGAATAGTCACTCATCAAATTTTACGGTTTGGGATTTTCGACCGACGTCTCAAAGTCCGAACCTTGAATATATCAATAGTTGGAATGTGGCGCTGCGATCTCAATTTTAAATCCCAATAGGACTCAAGGATGTTTTTTGTGTCGTGTCTATTGGATGAAACTTCTCAATTCTTTTGGTGAATCTCAAATAGAAAGGAAATGCTTTCTGTTTAAAAAGTTAGGAAGTTGTGTTTTTTGAACGAAACCGATTTCTGCAAGACAGCCATACAGATACCCACTAGATATAGTTTCCTTTTTAATTGATCTAGTTTTTAGAATTTTTTTGCACATTGCTATTGAAACTTTGGATAGGGCGTAGAAATATGCTCAAGAGAGAAATTTGAAGGGTGTTGTCTTTCTTGCGCCAATTTTTGAAAAAGTTTCGGGCCACATAAAAAGAAATTTGAAATTTCAATTTGTTTGAGAAACACCAAGTCATCAACGTGAATATTGGTTACCTAAATTCAGAAGATGTATTTCGGATACTTCCTCATCGTAATGAATTCATATCATCACATTAAAAGAGGAACTGACATGAATACAAATGATTAGTTTGAAATGGCCACGAAACTCTTCTGAACTTAACAAAAATACAATCTTCGCTGATGACGACCTCATTGTTTTCAAAAAAAACGTGGATTTCGACAGATATTTCATATGGCCAGGAACATAAGAAATGCAGGTCCGTATTTAAACATTCAGAGCTGGGGTTGGCCCAGGAAAAAAAATCGCTGCAAAACTTTCATTTCAATTGTTCTTGGAAGTGTATTCAATCGCACCAGATATGAGAAAAACCAAATCGTAGTTGATATTTCTCAAAATAAGAGAGGGCTATCTCAAATTTCCTAACTTCATATATATGGATTTCGTAATATATACCTTTGATCCATTTGATCCTACAAATGAAAAGTTATGAAATATAACGAGTTATGCACTACGAAAAGAGCAAACCAGCACATTGGATACAATATATTCAACTTTCATGAAATGTGCATTAAATATCCACTGAATCGTGCTTATTCCTTCTCTAAACGCGCCTTATTATTTGGTATTTGTCAACGTTTCGAATATTAGGAGCCGTTCATAAAATACGTCACACTAAAATCAGCTTTTTTGACCCCCTCCTCCCCATTGTCACGCTGTGTCACACTTTTTGTAACCCCCCTCCTAGAAATATTTCGTCACAAAAACTAAGACCCCCCCTGCTGAGTATGATAAATTCTAAATGATAGTACACAGAGCAGAAACAGAGTCGCGCCACAGAGGTAGCGCTAGTGTGACCACTTTTTTCTGCTCGAATCTATTATATCATGAGTTCGAATCTACTAAAAACTACTAAACCATTTACGGGAAACTGCTACAATATCTGTTGGCCGATACATATCGTATTTTAGCATCTGACTACTAGGTGGCGGTGTTCATATATAATAGAAAACACCCTAGAGGGTGGAATTTTTTTGTTCAAATAATTCATATGTTGGTTGGCCTTTGGTTTCAAGATATTTATTAACAATTTCCATATGGATGGCCACAAATAATACACATATTTTACATAATCAGAAGATTCAATGCTCAATAACACAATGAAACAGTAAAAAATCGCTTTATTTTGTTTCATTTGTATAGTGAAATACAGTGTACTGCAACAGGATCAATTTGCATTCTCAATTGAAAATCCATTCGCAAAGATGGAGTCACTATAGATTTGGAATTCGTTAAAAGACGTCGCACATGTAGATTTCTACCGAAATCTACTGAAGATTTCTTTCATACCAAAATTTTTCAATTTTCGTCAGAAATCTACTAAAAAAGTAGATTTCTACCAAAAGTGGTCACGCTGGCTAGCGCTCATGTCAAAAAATAATAAACGGCGAACGTCACGTTGCCGTATACCCCCCGTCCCCCCTTGTCACACTCAGCCAGACCCCCCCCTCGTATGCGAACGTATTTTATGAACGGCCCCTTATCCAATTCATATTCAGGGCTGGGAAAATGATATTTTTGTCGTTTTCGTTCAAAAATGTCATCTGACCCGAAGCATTGTTTTGCAATTGAATTCATTGGAAAGGGGAGAATTTTTTTTCGATTGGAATCTGTGATAATATCAATATTATATATTATCTAATATTTTAGAGAGTGTTCAGAGATTTTTTCAAGGCTGGAAAAAACCCCTCATGGTCCGCATGCTTTCTATTCCCATCTCTCACAGAGAACCCTAGCCGTTTCTCTGATAGGGATCACCACTATCTCAAATGACGGATGAATGCAAACACGGTCTTGGGTCAATTCGGCGATAAACCACGGTGTTCGAACTTCCAGTCGAACTGCATTCGCTAATTCTGATCGAGGCGCGCCCGAGGTACTTGAACAGATTTGTGATCTATTGTAGCACGTCCGATTGACTACAAGTTAATACCAGTTTCCATTGAGTCGCCTGTAAATTCATCGGAAAAATTGCAGTTACCCAACTTCGGCCATAATGTTGTTGAGTGAGTTCCACGATAACTCACACTGATTTATGCATCGCAACTTCAGGCACGTCAAAGGAAAACGGGAAATAAGCGCTTACTGAAATGCTTCCATTTCTAATACCGTACAGGAAACAATAGAGACTCGATCAAACAGTGGTTTATTTTCAGCGATACGTTAATGAGCATTCCGGCTATTCAGTCGAAAAATTGTAAACCAAACTTTCTTGCACATATTTGCACTTTTAGTTATACCACACTAGAAAGAATTAGAAGTAAAAAAACGTTATTTAAAAAAGAATACTGACGAGATATCTGTTTCACTCTGTAAGCTTGAGTGTAACCCATTCTAATTAATGCAAACTTTCAAACAACAGCAATGTAAAAAACAAACTGCAGAAGAAGAACGATCCCGAAAAAAATAATTTTGAATATCCTTGGTTTTTCCCCTTTTTTTGTAACAAAAACAATATTTTTACACAGAAACTCACTTTTTTTGAAGAAAATAAAAAGTGAGGAACTAATTTTTGGCTTGAACTTCATCGAAGTTTCCCATTCTTCTTTTGGTCCTAAGCCAAAAATTAGTTCCTCAAGATTATCATGTTTATGTGATTTTTTTTTTCACTTTGAGACATGAGGTATCCTCTATAGAGTATAATTATTCTATTCTATCTAAGATTATATTCATCATCTAACATACCAAAATCGACGAAAATCTAACTGGTATAAGAGAACTATAAACATAAAGTGATGGAACATACTACGAAAATAAAACAAGAAAATATTGTTATTGAAAAATACTAAATGATGATCAACGAATTAGAATAGAAAAATAAAGCAAAATATTCCTCAGCCATCAAGTGCCAAAACTAGTCTACTCACGATGATGAAATAGATGTAAAAAAGATTCGGAAGCGTTTATTTTTGTTAGCAGTCAGCATTTACATTTCGTGAGTACCTGCCTGGACCCATTTCACTACCATTCTCTCATCTATTCATTATCTGTGAATAGAATATTTCCATCACCAACTGAAATTATATTTTTGTATCTTTGTCAGTATTACACATTCATAATGATACTTTTTTTTCAACCCTTGAACATTCATTTAGCACCATGGCCACAATCCCTTTTTCCCCTGAACCGGTTCAAATGTGAACTACCAACTCAAATAAAAAACGGTTTTTCATTCAAAAAAATTTCACCGGAATTATTGAAAAAATCTTCTTCCGTGAATCGAAGTAATAGGATTTGATTGGAAAAAAGTGGGTATTGAACGAGATGATCTATATAGTCGTTTTATACCGAACATGAGCATCAAGAATATACTCAATGGCGCTCTATGGTTGTGAAAGTGGGGAAGCAAAATGAGCTATAATGATGTTTATCCAAAAAGCCTTGAGGTCCAAAATGTTTCCATCAATGACTGAAATTGATCACGATATCGCAATTTGTCCTGGGAGTTGCATCAAACCAATTACCCTCCAAACTAAGAGTCACAATCGTTCTATATAAATAGAACTGTTTTCCCAGTACTTGAACCGCATGCCAATATTTGACGCCTTCATATACTCTAATCGAAGCCTAATAATGATCTAATGGTATCGGCAATGAAACTTTGTAACTCCATCACGGGCAATAAATTGGATCTATGTACTTTGAGCCTCGGTTAATTATATTGGAAAATTCAACACGCAAATATTGGAGAGCGTTCCTTCTCATGTCACGAAAATCGATTGGGTATTGTGTTCGAGCAGGCACTGAGTACCTTCCGTGAAAAATCGATTCTATTCCATTCAAGCACAACGTTAATATCATGAAAGCAAGTCACTGGATTTCGAAAGGAGCGAAAAGGATCCTTCTGAACATTTCTTTCAGAACAGACTCAACTATCTAGATGGCCTAGCATGTGTCGGAAAACGACTGATCTCCAGGCAAATATCACGAACGGCGTTGTATTATATTCAACAGAAATTTTCCTGTTATATTTCGTCATACATATCCTGGAATTAATTTTCAATCGATAGAACGGCACACTTCTAGAACGGTTTCAGTCTCGTCTCTCACCAACAACTCTGAAGTCATTAGTTTCCCATAACTGAAAATTATTTCTAGCACGAGTATCGTACTGCATAAAAGAATGAAGCTGACAACGAGACATAATTTGTCTATAGACGAGGTTAACCGACAGCAAACCCAGTGGACATCTTCCTTATAAAATCAAAAGTCTGAAATCATCTTTGAATAATTCCTCCAGGAGGGTGTCAACTACCTACACAGTAGATTGTTGGGCTGACACTCTCCAAAGTGGGTTGGTTCTATCTGAATCAAAATAATAAGGCATTCAACAAATGATACTAAAACATTTCGTGAACGATTCGACAGCATAATGATGATTAAACAGTTATGGGAGTTATCTTCGATTTTGTTTCTGAAGGTGTCAAGTATCTACGAGTTAATTATATTTGCCCAATCAAAGGCAAGTCACTTCCAACACTTTCCACGAGAGTATTGTGATGTTTTTCTCGGCGAAGTCAGCTAGCCATGAGAGCCACTCCAAGAACTTTCTAGTCAAATCACACATACTTATTTTTCAAGATTTCTAAATCAGGGAAAGATTATAAAGATACCTCGTTAACCAGAATGTAGTTGGAAGAGGTCGTGATCAATTGGTAACATATCTAATCAATTGAATCAGAATGAGCTCACATACTCAAAATCAGTCATTTCAAAAAGATATATCAGAAGGATGTCATTCTCATCAAAGAGAGATATTCGCACACCCATTCCAATTCTCCCAAGCTATTCTGTTCGAATCATTTTTCTATCAACATCACAGGAGTTCGACACATCATCCTAAATGATTGATGAACTTGATTCACAGCAATCTCAGTTTATACCAGGCAACTTCGAGATTAGTGCTGGAGGCTATATGAAAGTCTTACAGCACTTAAATTTGAGTAGAGTAAGTGGAAATGCCAAGTTGATAAAATGGCTACAACAATGTATCGGCACTAACTACAAAACAGTTCACCTAGTCAGAACCAACAGCTTCTGACCATAGTATATCAGTCAAAATAGCACCAAACGTTCTATAACAAGGTGGTCAAAAAAACGCTCATTCGCTCCAGAAAAGCCAACAGTTCATAAAACTTCAGCTAGGTCTACGTACATACCTACTTTTCCTGATACTGACATCATGAATAGCTAGATCTCAGTATCCTGTTATATTAAATAAACATTAGAGACATATTTCCAATATAAAGATTGAAGTCTCTATTGAGGTATGATGATGAGTTTTTCGTAGTCTCGTAGAACAATATTGTTTGGTCTATTTCGATTCGCTGTCCAAGTTGTGTATAACCGAACAAAGGAAAGTCGTCCAATTGGAGATTGAAAATGGCCTTGAGTACAGCTCATCCAATTCATCTTCACAACAATTGCTGTGATGCATGGTGCTTTTCATAGGCCATCATCCAACCACTTGCAACTAATCTACTGTCAGGATGGATTGGATGCGCTGTAGATCTAACGGCCCTTACTGATTTTGGACAATACAAAACACAACAAAATGAGAACCAGAAAAAACCTTTCATAAAAGAGAAAACAGATACCGTCAAAGACAAAAACAAACAGGCATTGCAAATCAGAACAATCTGTTATGCATCGGCTTCGGTCGGTATAATGATGAAAACGAGAAATTCATTAGCGATGAACTCAATAAATGAACGTGTCATGAGGGCACGAACTAATTTCATACTTGGAAATTTTAAATCACCCCTTCGGGCCCAGAGTGGCGAGTGGGATGTGAAATAATTAATCATCATGACGGTTTAACATTTCAAAACGATGGTGCATCACGATTCCGAAGATGGATGTGATTCCTTCAGACTGGATTTCATGTGCAACAATGATAATAATAATAATAATAAATTTTATTGTCTGCCTCAAAATAATACATAAATTCGCTATTTGACAACAATTATGGCAAACAAAAGGTGGAGTGTTAGGTCTGATGACCGTTTCTTCCACACACATAGGAATTCAATTAGGAATGCGATATAAAATGAATATCACAGAGCATTGATTCGTTGAATATGAATACCAGCTAGTAGTGAAAAAAGCCGTTGGTGAAGCCTATGCAAACGCATCATCCTCAAAATTTCTTGCAAATAGTTTTGTTATATACCATCCAAGGTCCAGTGCCGAATCAGCCAAAGAAGTAGTTTTCAATACACCAGAAAAAAATTCGGCTGTCCAGAGCAAGATGACATTATTTGCGTTTTAGTAAAAATTGAGAAAAATGTATTTTTAATATAATTTCATAGCCTCACTCTATTGAGACTCGCGCACGGTACTTGGGAAACTGCCAGCAGGACCTAATAGACCAAGAGCCAGAGCCCAAAAAATTATCTGAATTCACTAAGCCTGGTTTTTTTATGGCTCATTGCAGTGGTTGTGTACACAAATATACTGCGGTCAGTCAGGCGAAACTGAGAACAGGTGTCTCAGGTACGCTATCGAACCTGCCGTATCTGCCGAGGTAATAAAACGAATTTAATAAAGCTGAAAATCGTTATACAGATTGTATATTGCATATTGCATATACATAAAAGGTACGACAGTCAGTCAGCTGAATATGGGGACGGAGCTGGTCAGTCGGTCGCAATGTATGTACAAAAAATAAATACAGTTCAATTAATTTACTACACTTCAAAATTTTTGTGAGGGTATAAAATGCTATATGAAACATTAAAAAAATGATCAGTTATCGATTTTGAGGGACAACGCCCGTCAGTCAGCAAAAATAGAAATGAAAATTTCGCGCGGGCATGGCGTCGCAGGTGGCGGTTTGCTTTTTTCTTTATTATTTAATAAACGAAATAAGTAAGTAGGCCATTCAGTAATAATAATATAACAATATATAACAGTTATTATACTTCTAAATAATATTTATTACAACTAATATTTGCTTAATTTACTCTTGCTCCGAATCATCAAATTCATTCATTTCGCTCTCACGATCAGAATTGTCAAGCAAGTGATATTTGCATTCAAAGAGGAATTTTGGTATAAGTTTTAAGAACGGAAACGGAACTAGTTTCTGAAACTCCAACGATAAGTGTTTTCATATTTATCAGTTCTTATTATTTTTTGATAGGCAAAATTCGAGATGACGAGAAGTTGCTGAGTAATTGGACTTGTTCTATCCAGAAAGCACTATTTTTCCATTGGCGCAGCAACTTTTGGGGGTAGATAAGAAATCTGCCCTTCTACACTTGTATAAATTCCGATATTCAATCTCATTTCTTCAGATTAGGGTAGGTTACAAACCAAGAAAACTACGGAACAAAATTGTATACTCTGCAACCGCAGTTTCAAGGTGCGATTTGAGTTCACCAGACAATTTATTTTTACTGCATTCCATCTATTCAGTAAACCTGAATCCCATGATGCAATTTGTTACTGCAACACTGGAAAGTTGCATGTAACTCGTACACTTGTTTCATGTTCTTTCTCCATAGACGGTGAATACACTTGAAAACTGGATACGAATTAAAGCATCTGAAGGAAAATAGGTTCAGACCAGACTCAACTTTCCCTACACAGTAGGTTAATAGGCTGCCACTTCTCAGAACTATTTCCGAGAGGTGTCAGTGCAGGAATCTCTACAGAAAAAATTTTCGCATGTTTTTTGCGATATACGATATAATTGCCGGAATTGTTGTCAATTATTGGGACGCGTACACTAGCAGGCAGGTTTCAAGCAAGATAGGTCTCTTACATATGAGTATACCTGCGCTCAGTCCGATACCACAGCTTAGTTAAGCTGTGCCGATACTCTGATTTAAAATCGCTTTCAAGGCCGAGCGCTCGCGCGAAATTTTCATTTCTATTTTTGCTGACTGACGGGCGTTGTCCCGCAAAATCGATGACTGATCATTTTTTTTATGTTTCATATAGCATTCAATCCCCTCACAAAAATTTTTAAGTGTAGTAAATTAATTGCACCGTATTTATTTTTTGTACATACATTGCGACCGACTGACCAGCTCCGTCCCCATATACAGCTGACTGACTGTCGTACCTTTTATGTATATGCAATATGCAATATACAATATGTATAACGATTTTCAGCTTTATCAAATTCGTTTTATTACCTCGGCAGATACGGCAGGTTCGATAGCGTACCTGAGACACCTGTTCTCAGTTTCGCCTGACTGACCGCAGTATGTTTGTGTACACAACCACTGCAATAAGCCATAAAAAACAGGCTTAGTAAATTCAGAAAATTTCTTGGGCTCTGGCTCTCCGTCTATTAGTTATTATTGTGATTTAAAAAAAAATCAATTATGGGATTGGAGTCGACACTGCGTCATAATGTATGGTTTTGTGTGGTACTTTTGAATGCAGTTGACTGCGAATATCATGAATGAATACAGTAACCGATACTTTTTATTGCGAATCTATGTTTTCACTTAGCATTTGAAAAAAAAATCGAGTGATATAAGTGTGTTCTTGAACGTGGAATGAATAAATGCTATGCACTCACTGTGTTTTTCCGAAGGAAGTTGTATATACTGTGTTTTGTTTTGGGTTCTCTATCGAAGTCGAAGCAGTTACCGTGTTAGAGTCAGGTGATAACTTCGCTATTTATGAAGGATTATAAGTTTTCAAATACAGAAATGCGTGGCAGAACGCAGTAAGTTCGCTTACGCTATAATCTCATATTTGTGAAAAATATCGGCTACTGTGTTTTTGCTTGGGACAGCCGATTTACTCTGATAAAATTCATGTTAGGCATTCAATACACGAACAATATCACACACTCAGAACACAGAATTAACACGCTGCTTCCTTGGAGTGAAAATTTCTCCACTAATCACCAACCCAAGAGGTAAACACGCTGCTTCCTTGGAGTGAAAATTTCTCCACTAATCACAAACCCAAGAGGTATTCCGTTGGCCTACTTGAGAAATCATAATGTCGTCTGAACACTGGATGACAATAAGATTTACCTCGAGTACGTCTAGGTATTCAAGTGGGAGTGCTTGAAAGGGCCATAAAGTGAAATTATATGACAAATGACTCGAACGTTTCAAATAAGACAAATCCTTCAGGTTAGGTCAGAGCACTGCTTCGCTTCATTTGTCTTCATCTGCAGGCAGTAACAACTCTGTTGAATACGGAAGTGTCTGGGACTCCTTCATACGTGATCGTATATCATTTTGAAATGTGGTGTGATGGAATATATTAACCTATTATACATATATTCACTGTCTAGTTGGTTTGACATAACTGAGTGGTTTTTGATGTTTACGAAGAAGTCGATGCAGAGTCATGTCGATATGAAAGATATCATTTGGATTCCATTTCACCTTAAACATAATCAATTGTTTTATATCTGTACAAAGTTCACGATATCTTCAATGAGTAGAAAACTTAGATATCATACGCCCGAATCATAAAAAAAAGTATTAACAAATTAATTGATGGAAGTAGCGTTACTGTGTGGTAGGAGATCATCAGATATAAGTGGAAGGAAGTTTCATTTGTCGATTCTCATTAACATATATTTCCAAACGTAACATTCTTAGCGATTGAATTTTTCTTCCGAAAAATCAGATTTCAGAGGAGGAAAGGCAGACTTGAATTATTTCTTGTATTAAACCACGAATGAAACTATCTCGAAAAAAGCGAAAAATATCCAAAAACTTGGACAATAGTTTACATGACCATAAAATCCACGACTCGTGTTTTTTTTGTGCAAACATTTTTCTCGAGAATTATGAAAATTCTCATGTTTATTTCACAGGTTTTGTTTTCGTTATTCAATCTTGAATCCAGGTGCATAATATTGTTCTTACATATTTCAAACTCTGTAAATCTTTTGCATCAGCATCAAGCCATATATAATCAATAATGTGCAATGTTTCCAAGGCTGAAACAACACTCTGTTCTGGCTGAGTTATTGGTATATTAACTTCATTACTGCATCCTCAATCTTCTTCTTTTTCTTGATCTATTTATATGAAACTTATATCAATTGGTGAGCGATTTCCATAGAATGTTTCGTTCCTATTAGATTTCGATATCTATTGGGATTCCTCCAATATTGTGATTATTAATTACAAAATCATTTATAATCTGCCACTTTTCCTCGATCTATTTATATGAAACTTATATCAATTGGTGAGCGATTTTCATAGAATGTTTCGTTCCTATTAGATTTCGATATCTGTTGGGATTCCTCCAATATTGTGATTATTAATTACAAAATCATTTATAATCTGCCACTTTCCTTCGGTGCTGAAAAAGGCAGATCCGTGTCGAAGGATGAATCCCAATTTTCACCCTAACTCTTAACTACTGATATTTTTGGAATGGTAATTGAATCAGCTCCCTTGGTTTTCGAGGAATATCATCGCAGAAATATTTGAAATGCATTCTACAAATAAGTTGGTGAAGTGCCAAAAAATATGACAGAAGAGTCATAGTTGAATTTTATATTTCGAAAGTCAATTTTAAAAAGATGTGTTTAAATTAGAGAATCTGTAGAAACTCATTAAATTCAGCGATAAATTTCAGTATGAAACTTTGTTTTAATGGGAGAATATGGTATTCGTTATATCAGTACATTCATTGTAAACCTCTACTATCATTCAAGCCATGATCTCCTGCCTTGAATTATAAATGACTGTTGACGAAATCATAATTTCGATGTTCGAAAATATTGCATTTATAAAAGCAATGTCATAAAGCTGCTTCGACCCATCATATAGGTCTAGTAGCACTAGGCTGGGGTCTTGAACTGACTGCCTCTTACAAGACAAAATACTGAATTTCGGTACAGATGGTGTAATCCGTCAAGAAAGAGCGCCATCTGTTGGATTTCACCAAAAACTCAAAGAGTATATTCGTCCGCTTTCTTATCATATTATGGTTGTCGAGGAGGATAATCACACTTCGCCTGAACAGATGAATATGAACAAATATTTTTATGTTCGAAGCTGTTTCTTTTGGTAGAACGAATCCAAACCAAATCTGTATAAAATTTCATTTAATTTGTATCTTTGATGATTTTGTGAAGAGCTCACTCCTCATGTTCTCCTAGACTGGAGGATTAGCCACTTCCTCCGAATGATATTACCGTTGAATAAGGAGTGGAGTAGCATTGTATTATACCATAGATGCGATTGTTTCTTGACAAATCTAATTTAATTCTGCCTACAACGACCGCTAATCTGAATCAAATAATCGAGGATGAATGGATGGTTTCTCATTATTCGGACATGAAAGAATCGGAGGTAGGCTCTCGATGCAACCAACCCACAAGATTCGTGTTTAGACACTTTACTGTCCATAATGACGATGATTAGTATCTCGAGGGACTTTCTAAACATTTAACAGACGATGAGAGATTTTGAAGATGTTAGATATCAGGAATGAATATGACGGGAGGTTGTATAATATAAAAAGCTGCTGATAATCGTAAATTATTTCGATGACTTGATAATTTGGAAGTAATTAAACTATATAAAGATCTAGTGCATATAAAGACGGTGTGTACGGTCTCATAGTCCTAATTTCAGAGAGAGAAATAGATCTTAGAATTCTGAAGAGAAAACATTTCATTATAATTTATTGAAGTATTTATGTCGATTCAGAATAAGTCTCGGAATGAGTCTTTAGCTAATTCTTCTGTTCATTTCTGATGAACCCTATATCAAGCCAATGAAATTATGATAGTGAGGTCATAAACACCCTGTATACGTGCTCGTAAATTAATTACATGTTTCAGACTATAGGAGACAAGTGAACTTTCTCTATATGAGAAGCTGCAAAACTTTTCACCACAAGAGATTAAATGTCTGAACATGATCAGCTTGGTCATTTGCATCGATTGAACAAATGTATATAAGGCGTTCAAAAGCTGTACCACTTTCTTTACTACTCAAAATGAGATAAATTGTAGTATCCAAAGTAAATAATTTTCATGTAAACTTTAATTTGTTTGTGCTATTGATAATTTCAAGATTCCAAATATGTATTGTGTATGATCATGTTTACAATGAAAAAGGATGTTACTCTTTCTTATCAGTTTAAAGAAGTCCACCAAATATAGACAACATGGCCTTGGACACTTTGGCTTACACTTGTTAACTCATTCGATGTATTCTAATAAATATGTTTCATACAATGTCTGTTTATACTTTCATGTTTCAATAATATTAATAGTTTTCCTATAAATTAATATTTTGCAAGATGGTACTATGGAATCACTTTACATATATGATAGTGAGATCTGTTCTGAAATACTTACGAGGAAACCCTTTAAATGAAATATCATTGAATCAGTGCGTGATCCCTCTTTTAACATTCCAATAAGAATACAAAAATGAGTGATATTTAAAAATGAACAATCATATAATATCATACCTATCAAATATGATTCATTACAAAAAAGTGTCATTCCAGAATGAAACAATGAACAGCCACACCGAACAAACTTCCATAATTTTTATCTCTAATTACGACCCTGGGGTATACCTCATAACTCTCAGCTCAACTCACCATGGGTGATTATCATTACTTTTCCCTTCCGTAAAATACTCTTCAAATTAAAACAGATAGCATTGTGACATTTCAGGTGTGGTTCCTAGCAATAAAATAGTATATAACATGGGAGCGAGTATGAGAAACGACATTACACGGACAACTTCGAGGACGTTAAAATTCATGTTCCTGTCTATGTATCTGCATATATTATGAATTTATATGAATGAAATTATATTAGTTGTGTACATAATTATTCACATCGAAGAAGTTGTGCGTAAATACAATACAATATGTACCATATTTCTATAATGCAATTAAGGACACT